>JAQPPZ010001044.1:0-600000 GCA_028583015.1 Wollemia nobilis
TTATGGGAATGGAAAAAGGAGAGGAAGGCTATCAAAGCATGAACAAAGAGAAAAATAAACTCAAAGGGATATTGATTTGGGAAGTCAAATAAATAATATCATAGGTGTTAATAAGAAGTGGGGAGAAGCCCACTAATTAAAATAAAATGTGCTCATGATGAAAATGATATCATAGAATATTAGGGGTAATAAATAATACCCCTAAAAGAGTTATCAAGGAATTAACAAGTTTTTTATAGTCCGAAGTTTATCTTAACATAAGAAATGAAATTAATCAGTGAGGAATGTACAAATTCTTTTAAAAAGTTTTGGAAGGTGAGTGATTATCTAGCATTTTCTACTATAGGAACTTTAGGCGATATTGTAAAAATATGGGACAAACACAAATAGGGTGGATAATTGTTAGAAGAAAAAATTAATTGACTTGCTAGACTATTTTGCAAGAGATAAAAATATCAATATTGGGGTTATACATGCATATGCTCCAACAATAGTTACTCATTGTGAAATATGTTGGAAGGACCTTACCATACTTTTTTTAAACATAATGATTATTCATTTATTATCTATAGATTCCCAGGGTTATTTCAACATAGCTCTATCCCCTTTGGAAAACAAGGGTGGTACTCTAAGATGGTCTAATTCAAAGCATTATTTTTATTTATTTATCAATTCAAATGATGGATGTTAGTCCTTCAAGTTGTAAACATACATGGTATAACATATGCATTGGGTAAACTTGTGTAGAAGAAATATTGGATATATTCTTGTTATTAAACATATGGTTGTGAACAAAGTATACAATATCTTCAAATATTTTATTCTAAGTAGAATTTGATCACAAACCTATTCTTTTGACTTGTGATTTACCCAATAGTGTCATCCAAAATTTTTTTAGTTCTAGCCCATATGGATTCAAGACCTAAATTTCTTCCATATGGTTATGTTATAGTGGGATGAAGCAAATTTAGAAGGGTCATATATGTACAAGTTTGTTCAAAAGATAAAATATTTAAAGGAACAAATGAAGATTTTGAATGCTAAATCGTTTGGTAACATTTTTAAAGAAAATAAATAAATTGAATTTGAGCTCAAAAATTTTAAAATAGAAAGTAGAAATAAATGGAATATATCAATATTCTTATGTGAAAGAAAAATAATTACTTTTTGATTATCATAATGCATTGAAAAATGAGTCATATCGGTTCCAAAAATATAGGAAGAAATGGATCATGCTAGGAGAGAAATTTTTTTTTCATGTTAGAGTAAAACTAATTTCATCTTTTCATCACATCAAAAATATTTCAACTCCAAATAGAAGAAATATTATAGAAGAAGAAGATACAAGGAAGGAAGCAATTACTTATTTTAATTTTATTTTATCAAATACTAGGCAATATAAGAACACACAAAATGATCTTTTGCAAAGAATATTTTTGGATATATTAATGTATGAAAAATGGAGGAGTAATATTTGAACTCTAGATGGAATAAATATTTTAACATTAGATGTAACATTAGATGGTACAATAAAAACATTTTTTTCTTTTTGTCACATTAAAAATATTTTAACTCTAGATGGAATAAATATTGAGGAAGAAGAATATATAAGGAAGGAAGCAATTAATTATTTAAAATATATTTTATGAGATAATGGGTAAGATAAGAAGGCAAAATATAAGCTTTTTCAAAATATTTCATCAATTATTAAACAGGGACAAAATGAAAGCTTGATGAAGAAGATATCTATGGAGGACTACATAAAATAATTTTCTCTTTCCATCCTCACAAGGTACCTTGACCCAATGGACTTTTTATAATTTTCTTATAAACATTTTGGGATTTATCGATGAGTGATATGTTGGTTATGATTTAAACAATCTAAAAAGGAAAACCTACAATAAGTGAAATCAATGTCACTTTTAATACACTAGTTTTTGTTAATTGATATTTATGTAGGCACTAACCAAGGGGTTTTGTAACCCTCTAGTTTAAAGCATTGATTGCTTTATTTTATTTATTTAATAATAAAATATTTCTTTCAACCATATAAACTATGACTATTTCTTCCAATAAAATTTAACTCACTTTAAATAGCAAGATTTGGACCAATAACAATTTGAAATACAGATGCTCTAGTTCATACTTCAATTTTGAAAAACTACTCACTCTCAAATGTAAATAATTAGATTAATAAAAATTAGAAATATACATACCCTAGTTCATTCAACAAACATTTGAACATATAAATCATATCAATAAATATGTTTTAAACTAGCAAGCATTAAAATCTATTCATTAAGAGTTTACATCATATTTCAAAAAATATTCACAAAATATTTTCTTACTTGAATCATTAGAATTTCCTTACCATAAAACAACTTGGAATTTCTAACTAGCTATAAACCCCATCCCACTATCAAATAGACACATGTATTCTCCTGTAGTTCTCTTTATTTGAGCCATTGTTGCATATTATTTGAAATATTCCTAGTAGGCCACTGTCCTTTTCCTTGAGTCATAGGTAGGATTGAATTCCACACTTCTCTTGTGAAATGGAAATGAACCAAAATATGGTCCATTGCTTCTTATTTATTTCTACACATGACACATTGACTTGGTCCTTACCAAGACCTCCTTTGAATAACATCCCATGTTAGTGCTTTTTTGGCTAGAGATAACCAGATAAAGATTCTAGTTTTTAGAGGAGCTTTTACCTTCCACATTCTATTAGAATTTCATAATAGATATGCAAAGCATTACAAGAGATGAAGAGAAGAGTAGAAATGATTGATTTATTCCAAGGATCAACTCAGTATAAATAGTATAGTTGATCGTTGAGAGCCGTTGGATTATAACAACTCATCATACCTGATGAAGACACCACTGAGAGTTCTCCTAACACATGGAGGAGTGGAAACTCAAGTGTCTATCCTAGTGGAACTTAAGATAATATTATTTTATTCTAACACCCTTCCTTAAGTGATACTAGGGATGAATCATACAAATAAGTCCTAGAAACAAGGCCTGTTGAGATACTCATGTACATAGACTTCTTTTTGAAGAGATGGTAAAACCCAATGGGAAAAAACCATCAATAAAAAGGAAGTTAGAGGTGTGTCTTTATATGGCGAATATTGTCCTCCTAATACAATAGATAGTTGGTGAAAAAACCGCTATGGGTAAAAACCAACTATGAGAAGAAGAGAGGCATGTCTTTGTATGGCGAATATTGTCCTCTTTATGCATGAAAGGAAGATGAATCCTGACAAATTGTCTTGATTAGGTACTCATTTACATAATATAGTTGGTGAAAAAACCCCTATGGGGAAAAACCAACTATGAGAGGCATGTCTTCGTATGGCAAAGATTTTCCTCTTAATACAAGAAAGAAAGATGAGTCCCGACAACTTGGCCTGATTAGGTACTCATTTACATAATATTGTTGGTGAAAAAACCCTTGTGGGGAAAAACCAACAATTAGAGCCATGTCTTCGTATGGCGAAGATTGTCCTCTTATTACAAGAAACAAAGATGAGTCCCAAAAACTTTGGCCTGATTCGATACTCATATACAATAAATAGTTGGTGAAAAAACCCCTAGGGTAAAACCAACTATTAGAAGAAGAGAGGCTTGTATTCGTATGGTGAATATTGTCCTCATAAATCCATTCAATGTAGTTGAATAACTCCAAGCTTATCTCTCAACTGAAGGTAACATGGAGAATGAAATAACTTGGTGGAGATATCTGAAATTTTTTCCTTAGTTGGAATATATTCCAAGTGTATGTCCTCATTTTGAATATGTTATCTTATGAAGTGCATGTGTATCTCAATGTGCTTGGTTCACTGATGTTAAACTGGATTACGTACAATATGAATTATGCTTTGATTGTCACACCAAAGAGTTATAGGATGGTCATGTGTGAAACCAAATTCTCTCAGAATTTGATGAAGCCAAAGAGCTTCCTGACTAGCCAAAACTGATGCCCTGTATTCTGTCTCTATAGAAGATAGGGCTACTGCTTGTTATTTCTTGCATAACCAAGCTATTGGTGAGGAACCAAGGCAAAATACATAGCCTGATGTGGAACATATATCTTCTACTGAACCTACCCAATCTGAATCTATGTAGCCAATGATATCCATGGATTTTCCCTTGTAGAAGAGCCCAAAATGAGTAGTGCCTTGCAAGTAACAAAGGATTCTTTTTGTTGCCTACCAATGACTGAAGTGAGGCTGATGAGAGAATATGGATATGATGCCAACAACATATGATATATCTAGGTGAGTATGAGTAAGGTATAGCAAACTTCCTACAAGTTGACGGTATAGAGTAGCATCACAAAGAGGGGATGAGCAAGAAGTACTAATATTAATGCCAGATTGAAAGGGGGTAGGAGAAGGTTTGCAATCTATCATTTTGAATATTTGTAGAAGATCTAGAGTTTCCTTTTATTGGCACAAAGATATACCTTCATATTTTTGACTTATTTGGATCTTAAGGAAGTAATGAGCTTTTCCTAGATTAGCCATTTCAATTTTTTTAGAGAGAGAGTCTTTTATAGTCTGAATGTGAGTCAGGTTACTACCAGTGAGAAGAAGATCAATTTCATAATATATATACAAAGCATTACAAGAGATGAAGAGAAGAGTAGAACTTATTGATTTATTTTAAGGATCAACTCTGTATAAATAGTAGAGTTGATCATTGAGAGTCGTTGGATTACAACTCATCATACCTGATGAAGACACCACTGAGAGTTCTCCTAATACATGGAGGAGTGGAAAATCAAGTGTCTATCCTAGTGGAACTTAAGAGAATATTCTCTTATTCTAACATATTCTACTTTACCACCAATTTCTTCCCTCATTGTGTTGGATGTGTCTCATCCTATGTCAAGGAAATACTATGCAGTAGGTACAAGAGGGTAAGTGGAGCGAAGCTCCTCAAGAGGAGGGCGAATCCCTCCTCGCGAGTGTTGGGGGGGTCCGAGGGGGGGATAGCCCCCCCGGGAACGCTGGAAAATGTTTTCCCCTCTTTTTCTAAGCGATTGGCATAGCGATTGCCAAGATTCCCATGGTTGGTGGGTGTGGGTGGTTTAGCCTATGGTATTGTGCCCATTGTATTGTAATACCACATAATGGTTTAGGGTTGTGAGAGTTTCATTTATATTTTATTGTAATGTCTCATTTTCGGGCAAGAAAGAGAATAATAATATCAAGGAGGAGTGGCTCTTGTTTTGTTGGAGTAGCCCACATCGAGTGAACTAGGGTAAATCTCGTGTATCATATGTGCATTGTGTGGTGTCATTTCTTCTAAGTTATTTATTTTTGCATTATTTATGAAATAATTTTCTATAGATCTCGTCATTTGGTATCAGATCCAAGTTGTTGGTCATAGGGGGATGCCTTTATTGCTAGGGTTTCATATCATTTGAAGGGTTTCTAGGGTTTCTTGGAGGGAGAGAAAACCTATTTTAGAGTGTGACTTTTTTGCAGAAGGAGCTTAAATAAAAATGATAGGAAATCATTCAAGAATAGAGATCGAGAAATTTAATGGAAAAATATTTGAGCTATGGAAGTTGAAGATGGAGGATCTACTCATGGACAGATATTAGTGGGCTATTATTTTTGAACAAACAAAACCAGTAGGAACATTTGATGAAGATTAGGAAAATATGAATCAGAAATCAAGGAGTCTGATTCGACTGTGTCTTGCAGATTCAGTCCTAATCAATGATTCTGGAGAAGCTACCGTAAAGTATATCTGGGAGAAATTAGGGGCTTTATATCAATCTAAGTCCCTGGTGAACAAATTTTTCCTCTAAAAGAAACTATACAATCTCAGGATGAATGAAGGAGATTTAGTTGCAGATCATCTGAATTCATTCAATACAGTGGTAAGTCAACTTACATCTATTGATATTAAGTTAGGTGAGGAAGTTAAATGTATTACCTTGCTATTCTCTTTAGCAAATTCATGGGATAACCTAGTTGTAGCAATTGGTAGTACAACTTCATCTACATTGAAGTTTGAAGATATTGTCACATCTCTAATATCAGAGGATATGAGGAGAAAAGCCATGGAAGGTACTTCAAATGAAGCCCTAACAGTGAGATGGCATGCCAAGGAAAAGGATAAAACAAGATACAATGATAGATCTATGTCTATGGGTAGATCTAAGTCTCGAGGAAAGTTTGAGAGAAAATGTTGGAAGTGTGGTAAGCCTGGTCACATGAATAAGGATTGCATATCAAAGAATGTTAATTCTAGAAAGAGGTCTGATGAATCCACTTCAACAAAGGTACATAAATCTAATGATAAAGGAGGAGATGTATATTTGGCATCCTGCTCCACACATTCAGATAAAAATGATTGGTTGATCGATACAGGTGCTTCTTTTCATATGACCCCTCATAGGGGTTGGTTCAATGAATATGAAAGATATGATGGAGGGGAGGTATTGTTGGGAGATGATTCACCACTTAAGATCATTGGTTGTGGAAGGGTGAAAATACTATTGTAGGATGGTAGGGTTAAGACCCTTTCAAGTGCGATGCATATTTCGGGCCTTGTTAGAAATTTAATTGATGTAAGCAAAATGTCTAATGCAATGGTAAATGTTAGTTTTAGCAAATATTCATGCAAAATTGTTCGAGGCTCAATGGTGTTAGCAAGAGGAGTTCGTATTGGAACTTTGTACAAGCTATTGGGAAGAACTATGACAAATGAGTGCAATAACTCAACTATTTTTGAGGTTGAATCAGATAAAATCTCAACACTCTGGCATCAAAGAATGGGACATATTGGAGAAAAGGGATTATGTACCGTACACACAAAAGGTATGGTTCATGGTATCCTTGATTGCTCAATGGCTTTTGATTTCTATGAACACTATATTTATGGAAAGCAGAATCATGTGATTTTCCCATATGGTGCTGCTAGAGCAAGAGGGATATTAGATATGATTCACAGTGATATATTTGGTCATCTTCCTATACCATCACTTGGAAAATCATGGTATTATGCTTCTTTTGTTGATGATTTTTCAAGATATGCATGGATTTATTTTCTTAAGACTAAATATGAAGTGTTTGATAAATTTAGAGAATTTAAATCACTTATTGAAAATCAAACTTATAAAGGGATTAAGGTGTTGAGGTATGATAATGGAGGAGAGTATTGTTCAAATAAATTTGAGGATTTTTGTAATTAGTGTGGTATTTCAAGACATAAAAATACTCCATATACACCTCAAATAAATGAAGTTATAGTAGATTGAACAGATCCTTGATGGAAAAGGCTAGAAGTATGCTTAGTGGTGCAGGTTTGGCATGGGAATTTTGGGCTGAGGTAGTGAGTGTGGCATGCTACTTGCGAAATAGATCTCCTACATCAACATTGCCAGATCAAACTCCATTTGAAGCATGGTTTGGTAAGAAACCCTCTCTCACACATCTTAGAGTTTTTGGTTGTGATGCATACATGCATATTCCAAAGGAGAAAAGAAGTAAGTTTGATAATAAGGTTGTTAAATGTATCTTTATTGGTTATAAATATGGTGTTAAAGGATATAAACATTGGAATCCAGAAACTACAAAAATGGTGTACAGTAGAGATGTGGTGTTTAGGGAAACTAAAAGTGATCACGGGAAGGAAGTAACAGAAGAACCTGAAAAGGTCCAATTTGATCTCATGGAAGAAGATCACACAGAAGAGGATCTGGAAGAGGAGCAGATAGATGAGGATCTGGATGAGGATGAACAAGAGGTTCATACACCTATGATAAAGAGATCAACACGGAAAAGAAGACAACTTGAAAGGTATAGTCCATATGCATTTCCTACTTCTTTTGTATTATCTATTACTAATGAAGATCCTAGAATTGTTAGATAGACTATAAATTCTAAATAGGTAAACCTTTGGGAAGATGCCATGAATGAGGAAATTATGGCCCTAAAAAATAATAGAACATGGGATTTAGTGAAATTACTTGGTGGAAGAAAAGCAATAGTTTGTAAATGGATTTTCAAGAAGAAGCAAAATGCTGAAGGTAAAGTGGAGAAATAAAAAGCTCGCTTGGTGGCTAAAGGTTATTCTCAGGTAGAGGGAATTGATTATGGTGAAGTATTTTCTCCTATTGCAAAGCTAACCTCAATTAGATTTTTGTTATTTGTTGTTGCTGCTTTTGATCTTGAAATAGAGAAAATGGATGTAAAGACTGCATTCCTTCATGGAGATTTGGAGAAAGAAATCTATATGAGACAACTTGAAGGTTTCATTATTGCAAGAAATGAGGATCTTGTATGTAAGTTAAAGAAATATTTGTACAGAATGAAACAGTCACCTAGAATATGGTATCAGAAATTTGATACTTATGTCTTAGGAATTGATTTTGTTCGTAGCAATGCTGATCACTGTGTATAATGAAATAAGCTTTGGTAATGTACTTGTCATTATAGTTTTGTATGTTGATGACATGTTACTAATTGGAAACAGTAATAAAATGATCAAGGAAGTGAAGTCTCAGTTAGCATCACAGTTTGATATGAAAGATCTTGGCCTTGAAAACTTTATTTTGGACATGCAAATAAACAGAGATCGTTCTAACAAGAAAACTATGGCTGGATCAGAAAAATATGTTGAGACAGTATTAAAGAGATTCAATATGTAGGATTGCAAACCAGTGAAGGTACCTATTCCTTTGAGGGAAAAATTATCTGCTAAACAATGTTCAAAAATAGAAGAAGAGGTAGAATAAATATCCCATGTTCCTTATGCAAATGTAGTAGGTAGTTTAATGTATGCCACGATCTGTACTAGACCAGACATTACCCATGTAGTGGGAGTTTTGAGCAGATATATGTCCAAACCTGGTAAAGAGTATTGGATTGCTGTGAAAAGGGTTTTCATATATCTGCGTGGTACTTTTGATTTTTCAATCTATTATGAGGGTACAAGTAAAGAAGATAGATCCTTGGATATAGAAGGGTTTGTTGATGCAGATTGGGCTGGAGATCTAGACAATAGAAGATCTACTAGTGCTTATTTATTCAATTTGTTTGGAAGAACTATTAGTTGGATGAACAAAAGGTAAATTGTTGTTGCTCTTTCAACCACTAAATTTGAGTACATGGCAGCCACCGATGCCAGTAAGGAAGTAGTATGGCTACAAAGACTATGTGCTAAAATTGGGTTCTTTCAAGGAGTTGTGAAGATAAATTGTGATAGTCAGAGTGCTATATTTCTAGAAAAGAACCCTGCTTACCATTCCAAAATGAAGCACATTGATACAAAGTTCCATTTCAATAGGGACATGATTGAACAAAAGAAAGGGTTGCTGGAGAAAGTGGATACAAAGGAAAATGTTGCAGATGCTTTAACCAAGGCAGTTAGCATAGAAAAGTTCAGATTATGTATAGTTAAAATGAGTTTGGCAAAGTATTAAACAAGTGAGAGAATGTTGGATGTGTCTCATCCTTTGCCGATAAAATACTGTACGGTAGGCACAAGAGGGTAAGATGAGCGGGGCTCAGAGGAGGGCCAAGCCCTCCTCGAGGGTGTTGGGGGGTCTGGTAGCCCCCCAGGCCACGACGAAGGTTGTTTTTGGCAACACCAAAAAAAAAATTCCCCCTTTTTTCGGAGAGATTGTTGGGATTCCCATGGTTGGTGGATGATTGGTGGGTGTGGGTGGTTTAGCCCATGGTATTGTGCCCATTGTATTTTAATACCACATAGTGGTTTAGGCTTGTGATAGTTTCCTTTGTATTTTATTGTAATGTCCCATTTTCAAGCAAGAAAGAGAATAATAATATCAAGGAGGAGTGGCTCTTGTTTTGCTAGAGTAGCCCACATCGGGTGAACCAGGGTAAATCTCGTGTGTCATATGTGCATTGTGTGGTGTCATTTCTTCTAAGTTATTTATTTCTGCAATATTTATGAAATAATTTTCTGTAGATCTCTTCACATTGTCATTATCAAAGCTTGTCTTATACCCTTTTCTAACTATGTACTACCCACTTAATGGATTCTTGGATAATACTAGACAGTCTCTGTTGTTTTAATCTTATTTTGCTCTTTTTAGTTGATGCAGGAGCCTATATTTAGAGGGTTTTTTAAAAGAAGTTTTAAAGTAATTTTTTTATTACTCAAAATGGAATTATTTGATGCAAAATATAATTTGCCAAAAATGGTAATTACTAAAAAAGAGCAATTTTATGAAAAAATAATTTACTGAAAATAGTAATTACTTAAAAAGACATTTTTTGGTGGAAAAATCAATTTGCCAAAAATGGTAATTTTTTTTATTTTTAGGGTTTCTTTTAGGGCTTCAAGTTTTAGGGTTTTCTTTTAGGATTTATTTAGGGATATATATTCTCTTGGTATTACACTGTAAAAGGGGAAGTGAATCTAGGAATGAGAAAATAAATCATTTATTGGTTTATTTCCATGTATTGTAGTTTTTATGTGAATGGAGGGTTTTATCTGATTATTTCAAATTTTATGTAAATGGAGGTTTTTACATATTATTTTTATTTACTACAGTTTTTATGTAATGGGGGGTATTTTGTTTTGATGTCTTGCAGCTGGATTTGCATCATTTGGTATCATAACAAGTTGGATCTTGTTGGGAGGAGAAAAGAGAAGAGAAGAAAAGAGAAAATGAGAGGAGAGAAAAGAGGATCAAAAAAAAAATGGCACTCTGTGCGGTGGTTGCAGAAGGTTTGTAAAGCCTTAGAGACAGAAATTTGCACTCTATGCAAGTGCTTGCAGGAGGTTTTTTTATGTAAAAGCCTCAAAGAAAGAGATTGACACATTGTGTAGTGCTTGCATAAGGTTTGTAAAATCTTGAAGAAATAAATTGGCACTTTGTGTAGTGCTTGCAGGGAGGTTTTTATATAAAACCTCAAAAGGAGGAATTGGCACTTTGTGTAGTGCTTGCAGAAGGTTTGTAAAACCTTAAAGAAATAAATTGGCACTCTGTGTAGTGCTTGCAGGAGGTTTTTTTTTCATTAAAAACCTCAGAGGGAAGAATTGACACTTTGTGTAGTGCTTGCAGGAGGTTTGCTATTTTAAAACCTCAAAGGAATAAATTGGCACTATGTGTAGTGCTTGTAGGAGGTTTGAGATATAAAACCTCGAAAGGAGATTGGTACTTTGAGGAGTACTTGCAGATGTGTGGCACTCTATGGAGAGAGATTATGAGTTTGATCAGAGGAACTCGTAGGAGCAGATTTCTTTTCAACCAAAGGAGAATGATGCAGGAGCCTATCTTTAGAGGGTTTTTTTAAAAGAAGTTTTAAAGTAATTTTTTTATTACTCAAAATGGAATTCTTTGACGCAAAATATAATTTTTCGAAAATGGTAATTACTAAAAAAGACAAATTTTTATGAAAAAATAATTTTCCGAAAATAGTAATTACTTAAAAAGGTATTTTTTGGTGGAAAAATAAATTTTCCAAAAATAGTAATTTTTTTTCTTTTTAGGGTTTTAAGCTTTAGGGTTTTCTTTTAGGGCTTCAAGTTTTAGGGTTTTATTTTAGGGTTTCTTTGGGATATATATTCCCTTGGTATTGCATTGTAAAAGGGGAAGTGAATCTAGGAATGAGAAAAGAAATTATTTATTGGTTTATTTCCATGTACTATAGTTTTTATGTGAATGGAGGGTTTTACTGATTATTTCCATTTATTGCAGTTTTTATGTAAATGGAGGGTTTTACATATTATTTTCATTTACCATAGTTTTTATGTAATGGGAGGTATTTTGTTTTGACCTCTTGCAGCTGAATTTAAATCATTAGTTCCTTTGTATAGTCATGCCAAATCTATGCATCATTTCCTCCTAGTGTTAGTTCTTCTATTGTGAGTCATTCTTGTTTCCGTAAATTAGTACTCTCTCTTGATACCACCTATTCCAATACCATATTTCTTTTTCTATGGATATGATCTATTATATTTTGTGGCTTTCCAAATAATTGTGGCTTTTGAAACTAAATTATTTTGAAGTCTAATCCAATCTACACAGGATAAGGTGTCTAAATATTTCTCTTGAATTACTTCCTTCCATAATCCTTTGTCAATTATCAATCTCTATACACATTTTGTAGCTAAAGATTTTCCAAAATTATTTATATTCTTGAGGTCCCATCCTCTATCTAATTTTGGTTTATCTATTTTGTTCCATTTAACTAGTGTCATTGCATCCTTCTATTTGTTCCCTAACTAAAGAAATTGGAAACATTTCAATGTAATAGATTGATTGCATATTGTTGTCTAAATATGCACCCATTCATGCACTCACATAACATTTATTGCATAATATTGACAAATATATAATGTTTTTGTTTACTTTTTAGAAATGGTTATATTTTATTCTCTATATATTGAATATTTTTTCATTTTATATGTTGTACTAGTATTTTTATTTTTCAATGATATTCTATCTATATGTATGTAGTTGTAAATAACCAATAATATAGAACTAAACAATTTTCATTCTAGAAGGTTTGATATGATAGTTTTTACTAGATTCTTCCCATTCATTGAGGCTTCTTCTTCTCATGATAGTGTTAACATTTTATGTAAACTTATTTTTTTTGTGTGTGTATGTTTGATCTTATAAATTTTGTGTAAATATTCTTCCCTTAAGAAAGATTAAACTATAACTTATATAAGGATTTTTATGAGTATAAATTTAGTTTATATATTTTCAAGCTAAGGTTTATATATTAACTATGTTTTCCTTTATACTCAGTGATCATTTGATTTTTTAATCATGGTACTTGGTATAAAGCATTACAATATTTAAAAAATATTTCGAGAAAAATCATGTTCACTGTGGTTGACTTTTAAATATAATATTTTTGAAATTATTTATACACATGTATTCCTAAAGACTTCAACAACTACATATAAGATTTTTGTCAAATATTACTGAGTTATTTGCATAGAAACCATGTAGTTGATTTTATATACATGTGGAAGGATTTTCCACGTTATTTGATACACAAAATCATATCCTTCATTTCTATGTTTCCTCTTTTTCTTCAATTATGGAAGCTTCTTAATGACAATTATGTTCATTATGTCACAATAGAAGTCCAAAAGTGCAAATATCTAAAATTGGAATTCCTAGAATGCACAACCAACCAACAGTTGAGATCCACTAGATAGGAAGCAACAAATATGTATAGGAATCATTAGGAACCAAGAACAACATACAAACAAACCAAAACCTTGCAACATGAGAGAATCCAAAAGAGATATTTCTACCCAAGATAGGAAGTAGAAATTTTAATCCAAGGGCGCTCAACATGAAATCTAGACAGAATAAGAACTTGCCCATAGAGAACCATAGGGTTTTGGAAGGCTTCTTAAACCTTAAAGTAAAGTTTTGAAATACTCCTAGGACCTTCAAAATAGGGTTTTGAAATGCTCCTAGAACCTTCACAACAAGGTTTTGAAAGGCTCCTAGAACCTTCACAATAGGGTTTTGAAAGGCTCCTAGAACCTTGAATAGGGTTTTTAAAGGGACCCATAACCTTTTACAATAGGGTTTTGAAAGGCTTCCTGAATCTTACAAGGTTTTGGAGGGCTCCCTAAACCAAACAACAAGATTTTGAAAGGGACCCTAAACCTTTTACAACCAAGGTTTTGAAAGACTCCTCGAATCTAGCACAAATGGATCAAGGTCTCAAAATAGGACCACAAGATTTTAAAGTGATCCTTGAACCAAACAATAAGTTTTTAAAAGGAATTTAAAACAAATTATAAATAAATTCTAGGATAAGACAAAAGCTGATCTTGCCAGATCTGAAGCCAAAATAAACTACAAGTAAAGTGAAACAAGGGGACAAAAGACCACCCAACTTAAAAATTTTCCCATGTAGAACCATAAATAGGGATAATTTCAAAAAAATAAAGAAGTTGACCCCAGGATAGACACAAAATATCATAGACAAAAAGCAAAGGAAGGAAAGAGGAAGATCCTTAAACTCCTCCACTACCAAAATTCCTCCATGAGTGCCATTGAAAATATAATTTTAGATCTCTACTCATTTAAGAGAACATCCTCCCTAACACCTAGCTAAACAAGCTTTCATAGTAATATATACATGAAATGCTCAAGGGGAAGGACCTCCCAAAAAAGTAAGAAAAGGAGCTTGAAATGAAACTAGGCAACCGATATTGGGTCCCAAATTAGAAACCACCAAGGTAAAACTTAAACTAGAGATATGGCCATTCTCCCTTTCCTAGTCAAAACCCTGCACCTAGGTGAAAAAAAAACATCCACTCTAGTACCAACCAAAGCTCCAAAAAATAAATACTATAGGCCCACCAAAATAAATCTATAGGAAGCACAAAACTAGACCAACGAAGCAAAAGTAGATCTTACTCCCTAAAGGGAGTGCTCCATAGGCAAGAGCCAAAAAAATCCTAATAAACTTAGGCACGAAAGACCTAGCCCAAATAAATAGATCCACCTAAAATATGCATAGAAAAACCTAGGCTCAACCATAAAAACTATCCTCCAAAAGCACAAGCAAGAAAATCCTTTGCAAGATATTAGTATTTGAAAAACCAACTCCCGATCCCAATGGGAGTGGGAGTAGTTGCCATAAAAGGACTTTAATCTGCTTGAGTGGGTAACTTCTCTATATATCATTATCAAATAGTTTTTAATATTATTTTATAAATAATTATAGCCTTTTATGGGTTCAAACAATCATGTCACATTGTTCTTTCTTATGTTTACCTTTTTAAATATTTTCATATTTTTGTTATTTCATGGCTTTTATGCACTCAAATAGAGATCCAATTATGTAGTTAAATATTATTTCTTTATAGGTGATTATGATTTTGGTTTACACTAATTAATTTTACACTTTAACTAATGTTTAGGCAATCCTTAAGTAATTTATTGAGTATGTTTACATAAAAATCTAAGTACAATATTACTTATAGTTGACACAAGTTGAGCATAAGTGGATTACATACATGTATAATATACTTTACTTCTAATCACTTGCCTAATTTTATACTTATTTTGTTGTTGAGATACTGCTATGTATATTATGTTATTATATTGGTGTGTATACATGAAACACCATTTTAGCTTATCATTATAACTAGCCAATAACAAAATATGTAAATAATAACATACATGTACCTTCACAACACTATACTTTCATGATATATTAACTTCCATGGTTATCATATTATAATTCATATATATTTAAGGGGTTTTACTCATGTCTATATTTTTCTCATCCATCTATTCTCAAGAATATACATTCTCAGATATTTCTCTTACATAGTTAATATCAATTGGTGGAAAAGTCAGATTAAAATGTTTACGTGCACTTGTATGAATAGTCATTATGTTCATAAAGTTGTGTCCTTATTTGTGTTCTTATACCATCATTAGCTAAATTAAATTGCCAAGGGGATAGATGTTTATTCCTAATCTTGACAAAGAGCGCACTATCCTTAAACCTATCACATGCATCCTAGGTAGACTTCTATAAGAATACTAAACTTCATGGATCAACTAGAACTCCAAAAAGACTATTAATAAATTCATTAACCATTTCAATATATTCTTAATTTTGTTAAAACTTTATTTTATTTATTATTTATCCCTCATTACAACATAGTTTGAAATACTATGTAATATGCTCTTTTGATATACAACTCATATTTCATGATATATTTCCATGTATTTTTTATATGTAGTCAAATTTGATATTTATAGTAGAAGTAACATCTTATACTGTGCTAGTTAGTCATGCTATATAAGAACCATTTTTCTTGTAATATCATGAATATAATAGTGACATGGTGTTCAAGATATGCTTAGTCATAGAAGTGGTCTATCCCCAAATTTGTACTAAATTATTTTATGTATTTATATAGTTTGTGCTTGAACACGTATCCTAAGGGAAGAGTTGTTTCTCTTAGCTAGGGCTTGTAAGCTTAAGAGTAGTTCATTTATTTGTGGACAAGTGATACTATATATTTCACTTTATTTAGTTGTGTATATCCAATGGTTATATGCATGCTATATTTTGAATTTAAGTTTTATTTTAGATCTTCATATAAGATGCAAAGCAATGCATGTGTTACATCTTCGACATAGGATAGGGAAATTCAGTGCAAAAGATGTAATTTTATGTTATAACATAAAATTGAAGACATGTTAATACTACAAGGTCATGTTTATTAGTTATGTTCCAAATTAATTGTTATTGGGAATTAATAAGATCTCATTAGAATAGGTTATTTTAATGTGTAATGTCATTTAATGTTCATTTGAATTTCATGTAATATGGATTTGGGAACCCTAGCCATAATATCATTTTTCTCAATGTATAATTCCATAACACAAATGGAGAAATTTGATTTTTTATTCTCTCCATTGTTGAAAATTTTCTCCTTTTTTCTTATTTCAATTGGTTGAGCTTGGGCACATAACATTGGTCATTGCTACAAGTGGTATCAAAGCCTGGATGCTTACCCCTTCAACAACCAAGCTTGGAGAAGCATTGCATTCCCCTCCTCTCCTCCTCCACAAATTTATGTGTTGAGTTGAAGGAGAGCATGAGAATGTTGCATGATATTTCATAAAACTTCTATAGATTTTATTTTTATTGTAGATATTAGATTGTATATCTATTTGTAGGTATCCAAAATCTAGATTTGACCGATTTTAGAGACCTCTATGCAAATTAACCGTGTTCATTTTTTACACAACCATACGATATCAAAAATCCAGATATGATTGAGTTCAACGACCTTTGTGTAAACTGATTGTGTTTATTTTTACATAGCCATACAATATCCAAAATCTAGATCTGACCAAGTTCGACGACCGTTGTGTAAAATGACTATGTTAATTTTTTTCACAGCCATATAGTATCTAAAATCTAGATTTTATGGAGTTCAACAACCTCTATGTAAACTAATTGTTTTCTCTTTTTCATAGCCATACAGTGATATTAGTCTTTGTGTAAACTAACCGTATTTTTTGACAACTGAATAGTCTTCTAGCCTCTCCATTGTACTTATATAAGTGGCATACATAATTTTCCATATTACTTTTGGCTAACTTATAGTCCTTATTTATGAAAGTGATTACACTTGGATGGTGAGCAAGGTCTAGTGAATCACACCTAACATATATACTGCTACATTAGCACTATAGTAGAACTCCATCTACACTTCAATTCTATTTTTAGTTTTCATTTGCTTTCTTTTATTGTAAATCATTTCACATCTTTGCATCATCCCTAAAAGGAATGCATATGATGACTCATTCCGTAGCCTAGCCTTATGACAGGGTGCCACTTCCTTGGTGGTGGGAAATCCATATTAAAGGCCCTATGATTCAAAGCTGGACTAGACTTAACAATAATACACAGTGAAGGGGTTAGCTATACCCATGAACCTTTGGAAATGGATCATCCTTTCAATTGCACTCAAAAAATTGAAAACTCTTAATTAATATTAAAATTAATTCGGTCTAATACCCATCATAGTTATGGAAAAGAGCATGTACTTATCTTTAGAGAGTATATCACTGACCATAGTAAGCTAAGGTGAGGACTTGTAGTACTTGGGTTTCATAATGGCTTAGATTTCATCATCGAGTATTTGTATGTGGGCATTCATGTGAAGGCCTTAATTTGATACAAGATCATTATACCTCTCCAACTTTCAATACCTCACCTACTTGTAGTCTTAAGATCTAGATTACTCATTTTTATTATATTTTTAGGATATATGCAATGGAGAGATCTAACACGTGTCCTAATAAGATGTAAAAAAATGAAATAAAGTAGTTATGCAATATGACTAAAATATACTATAAATAGAAATGACAAAAATACAATGCAGTATGGAGGTAATGGTCACTCCATCAATATCAGCTAAAGAACTACATTGTACTCCATACAGGAGTAATGCACTTGATATAAGCTTCCTATGAGATCTATATCTATCTATCACTATGAGGCCCTTTATATAGGAAGATAAATTCCTTGGACAACACTCTACCTAGTTGTACAATTGGACACCTTGCACATTCACACTTATGTATCTATTACATTGCTTGAAGTAACTAGCTAAATTCCCCCTAAAGTAATCTCCTATTCTAACTATGTAACAAAGGTGGTATATTTACATGACCCAAATGATGTAATATACTCTAACTCTAACACCCCCTTGTATTACATTATTTGGGTATTGAAGAATTCAATCTTCAATATGGATCTTATTCTTGAGGATTCTCTTTGACTTGATCTAGTTCTTTCATCAATTGAATTTTACTTCGAAGTCCTCTTTTATCAGGATAATCTTCTTCTTCTTCTTTAGCTTGTGCAGGAATATTGTCCTCTTCTATCCATCCTCCTTTGTTTTCCTTTTTGTGAGTGTCTTTATTTGGTTGTGTTGCTTCTTTAGAGTTCATATGGTAAAGTAGATCATGGTGTTGTTGACCTCTCATATTTTTTATTTTTATTCTTTCATGCTTCCGTTTATGGAGTACTGGTTCTTAATTTTCTTCAATTTATTCCTTAGTAAATGCATTAGCATCATTTTGAAATACAACAATGTATTGTGAGATCTCCTTTGAATCTAGGATATATGTATTTCCATGGATCGATCTTGTTGCTTATATCTCCCTTTGGTTCATGATAAGACATGTATTATTCCATTCATATATATGGAATTGACTTTCCAATTGCTTTCTACTAATTTGTTTACTAAAATAATATTGAATGTTAATCCAAGAACATACAATACTTTTTGTAGTAGAATATTTGGAAATGATTTGCTTGGTGTTACACATCCATATCTATGTATAGGATAAGTTTTGCTATCTACAATTCTTAGTCTGTAACTATTAGTGATTTCAAGATAGTCAAACCATTGTAGATTTCTAGTCATGTGATGACTAGATCCTGAGTCAATGTACCATGTATTCTTCTGCTTTGTTGAATTATTCTTGCTAGAGTTATTTTTGCATTTGTGGCATGATGTAAAATATGTGCCTAGTTCTTGTATCTTTGAGTGGGAATATTTTCTACTCTCCATTGTGGTATGCTATAATCCTTTGTAGTAGTCTACCTTATGAATTCCTAAAAGTATGAGCTTGATTTGATAAGAATTTTTTAGTGTATACTTCCTTATATCTCCCTAGTTGAGATGTGAATTTGATGATACCTTTGATGAAATTCTAGGTTTTGTAGAAACCTTATGACTCCCTAATGGATTGAATACTTGATAATCTTTGATGAATGCTATTATTATCAAGTCTTGTATAATACCTTATGATTCTCTAGTGATTTTGGATATGCTATATGATTAATATAGTGCTTTTGAGAATAGTAGTTCAATTTTTTAGTTGATTTTGTAATGTTTTGTAAGTAGAAAAAATCAACTTCTATTACACCTTATTACTCCTATTGAACTTATGAACTTTTCAATTTTATGAGGTCTTAATGGTTGGATTTCCTTTGTCCCCTTAATATGGTTTCTAGACAAGTATATCAATAAATTTCCAACTCTTGATATTCCTTAATAAGCCTCCTTTAATAGCCTTTAATAATTTGATATTTAATATTTCTAAATTCCAATTTCCTACTTTGATGTAGTATGCCTTATAATTATCTAATTTGGAATGTTAGAAAACTATAATATATACAATAATATTATCTTTATAAGTTGAAAAACTTATTTCTCCTATGTTTAAATTACAAATATTACGCTATATATTTTCCTTTTAGTATTGATTTCAAATATGGTTGATTTCCTAATTGCTTCAACCTTATAGCTCCTTTTTAATGAAAGTTAATTATACAAGGTAAATTATTACCTTAATGGAGCTTTAAATATTTATGTATTCGGTGATGGATTTAGACATAAATGGTAGTGATGTTCAACGTTCCCTTGGGCATTGTGAGCAATGGCAAACTTTAATTTTTGCTTTACTTCAATGCTTGAATGGTGGTGCCTTAAGTTTTGCCTGTTTGACCTGCTTTGAATACCTTGATCGAGAGCTTTTAATGTTCTTCATACTGCAGTTCGTTTCTGCTCCAAATTCTATTTCCTCCTTGGTCTTGGATGTCTTAAAGAGGAGGATGACCTTATTGTCATGATGATTTCTTTTAATGCTCGATGATGCTATTATACAAGTGTCACAATGACTTCCTTCAATGCTCGACAATAGTTTTCTTTCAACGCTCGATGATGCTATTCACTGTAGAATGAAGACGTTACAGTATCTATGTAAATGCTTGCTTAGGTGTCACCCCTTCTTCAATATTCTCTATATTATCTTATGTAATGCTTCTTCGAATTATTCCTTCCACGCATGTGATATCTTAAATGTTATTTTTAATGTTCGTAAGAAATGCGTTAGGGTTACTTTTAGGGTGACAAGTGGCACCTTATTTCCTTTGCTTATCCTAGCCTTAAAATGTATTCTTGCACGCTACTCCAACATATGTTTCCACATTTTCCTTTACTGTATTTTGATGATGTTGATTTGGTTCCAACTGAGTTGGGTTGTGGTGGAGCCTGGGTGACTTTGAGTGGTTCCTTGGTGGAGCTTGAGCAGCACTTGGTGGAGACTTCTTAATGCTCCTTGGATGATATAGACTGCTCCTTGAATGTATGTCCGACTATGGTATTACCTTATTTTAGCTTGTAATTTTCTTCCTTCTAACAACATACCTTGCAGTTACCTTTGTAGATAATTCTTCTCTTTATGGTATTCTTACAGATAGCTTGATACGATTGTTCGCAACAGTGGGTGAGGGATAATTCTTTTGCCTCACTTGGAGAATGCTTCTATATGGTTGTATTAGATTGTATTTCTCCTTGTGAAGAGTGTGCAATTTTAGCACCGAAAACCTGTCCTTATTCATACGTAGGGTATATTAGAGTAGTGCAATATAATATACCAAAACAAACAAAAAAAGCAAAACACAACCCAAGGACCCGAGTAACAACTAACCACCACATACAACAAACAACACCGCACCACAACCCCACGACAAACAAAACACCCACCGGAAAACCCACAAAAAACAAAAACAAACACAAACAAACCACCACAACCCTCCCAAAAAAAAAAAAAAAACACAAAAAACCCCAAACAACCAACCCACACCAAAAAACCACAAAAACCACCACAAAAAAAAGACAAAAAACAACCCCAAAACACACAACACCCCAAAAAAACAAACAAAAAACAAAACCAAAAACCAAAAAACAAAAACACACAAAACCAACCAAAAAAACCAAACCCACCCAAAACCTAACCCCACCAAAAAAACAAAAAAAAACACAAAAAAAAAAAAAACACCAAACAAAAAAAAAAAAACCCAAAAAAAACAACAAAACCAAAAAAAAAAAACAAAAAAAAAAACAAACACAAAAACAACAACAAAACAAAACAAACAAAAAAACAAAAAAAATTTTTTTTTTTTTTTTTTTTTTTTTTTTTTTTTTTTTTTTTTTTTTTTTTTTTTTTTTTTTTTTTTTTTTTTTTTTTTTTTTTTTTTTTTTTTTTTTTTTTTTTTTTTTTTTTTTTTTTTTTTTTTTTTTTTTTTTTTTTTTTTTTTTTTTTTGTTTTTTTTTTTTTTTTTTTTTTTTTTTTTTTTTTTTTTTTTTTTTTTTTTTTTTTTTTTTTTTTTTTTTTTTTTTTTTTTTTTTTTTTTTTTTTTTTTTTTTTTTTTTTTTTTTTTTTTTTTTTTTTTTTTTTTTTTTTTTTTTTTTTTTTTTTTTTTTTTTTTTTTTTTTTTTTTTTTTTTTTTTTTTTTTTTTTTTTTTTTTTTTTTTTTTTTTTTTTTTTTTTTTTTTTTTTTTTTTTTTTTTTTTTTTTTTTTTTTTTTTTTTTTTTTTTTTTTTTTTTTTTTTTTTTTTTTTTTTTTTTTTTTTTTTTTTTTTTTTTTTTTTTTTTTTTTTTTTTTTTTTTTTTTTTTTTTTTTTTTTTTTTTTTTTTTTTTTTTTTTTTTTTTTTTTTTTTTTTTTTTTTTTTTTTTTTTTTTTTTTTTTTTTTTTTTTTTTTTTTTTTTTTTTTTTTTTTTTTTTTTTTTTTTTTTTTTTTTTTTTTTTTTTTTTTTTTTTTTTTTTTTTTTTTTTTTTTTTTTTTTTTTTTTTTTTTTTTTTTTTTTTTTTTTTTTTTTTTTTTTTTTTTTTTTTTTTTTTTTTTTTTTTTTTTTTTTTTTTTTTTTTTTTTTTTTTTTTTTTTTTTTTTTTTTTTTTTTTTTTTTTTTTTTTTTTTTTTTTTTTTTTTTTTTTTTTTTTTTTTTTTTTTTTTTTTTTTTTTTTTTTTTTTTTTTTTTTTTTTTTTTTTTTTTTTTTTTTTTTTTTTTTTTTTTTTTTTTTTTTTTTTTTTTTTTTTTTTTTTTTTTTTTTTTTTTTTTTTTTTTTTTTTTTTTTTTTTTTTTTTTTTTTTTTTTTTTTTTTTTTTTTTTTTTTTTTTTTTTTTTTTTTTTTTTTTTACACAACAACAAAACACCCACAACAACCCAAAAACCCAACCCACCCCAAAAAACACCCCCCAACCAAAAAAAACCCACACAACAAACCCCCAAAAAAAAAAAACCAAAACAAACCAAAAAACAACCCAAACCCCCCAAAACCCAACCAAACAACCAAACAAAAATAACTAAAAACACAACCAACCTACCCAAAACCACACCCACCATCAACCCAAACCCATACCCCCCAACACACCACCCCACCAACCCAACCTCAACCTTTCACCCATAGCCCCCACCAACCCACCCACAAAAACCACCCAACAAACCCAACACACCAAACAACAACCATATCAACCTCACCAAACAGCCCATAGCAAAAGGCCCCCTATCAGTCATCCCAACACCCACCAAATAACCTTAGTCCTCCCAAAAGAACATAATCACCCCCAACTTGGGTACAAGTGTTAAACCACAACTATCACTCAACCCCCTCCCAAAATGCAACACCAAACACCATAGCACCGACACCCCAACACCCCCAAGACATGTCCACCCCCACTAAGAACACACCCAACACCCCACCCCACCAGGCACAAAACCCCCCCAGCAAAGTATCGCTCCGGGTGGGGTGAAGAGTTGAGGAAAAAGTCAAACTTGCAAATGGCACTCGGATCCACACTAATCTTCCTTCCTTCAGGGAGTGTGAGGAGCATTTTGAGCTTTAGAGGCGTCAGAGGTAACATGAGGCCCTAATCAAGGAGGAACTCCCTCTCCTAGAAGGCAGATGCCAAGGGCGCTCCAGCTCAAAAGAACCCTAGTTATAAAGGTGAGTCTCAAAAAAAAAAGGGAGAGGAGATTTGAGCAACGAGGTATTAGTCCAACATGGAGTGCCTACCACTGACTCTTTAGGAGAGGTAAGGAGGTTATGGAAGCAAAAGGAACAAACCAAAATTGGCAAAAACCTACCAAATTTGCCAACAACACCCCACAAAAGGTTTTGGACCCATCCCAAGTGGATTGTGCCAAACGGGCCCCAACGGTGGGCATCCCCCCGAGTGCCTCCCACTTTTGGGTCAACGTCCCGCTTGGAAGATTAGGAACTAGTAATTCTAAAATTTTCTTTGCATTGATTCTAGGTTATTTAAATAGGTTGTAGTTTGAATTCATTCATTATGAGCATTTTGACCATGCTTTACAATCCTGCCTTCACTAACTTGCAAATGGTACCATCAAATTCTTGGTTATAGAGGCCAAATTGGGAAAATATGATGTTCTGGGTCTTCCCAAAATGCCCCCAATTAGCTAAACCCAACTTTGCAGGTGATTTGGAGCCTCTAGGATAAGATTTGGGAGTGCTTTCGACAAATATGCGGTTTATTCATCCCACCCGGAGTGAAACAAATAGTGAGGAATTCTGTTTCTTTTGCATTTCCTCATAGGTGAGTTTTCATACCTCTAGAAGTTTCAATCATTGGATTCATTTAGTCATCGTTTTATTAATTCTTCGGGCACAACTTAGGCTTGGGGATGCAGCTTTATTCACTATGCGAAGTTCTTGTTCCTTGAAGAGGATGGCATTGGAGGAGAGCAAGGAGTCAAAATTCATATCACAAGTGGTGGCGAGGTGGTCCACCATTACATGTGGGCAGGAAGAAGATAACATCATGCAGTACAAAACACATATTTAACGCTCCCGCCCAAAAGGAGAGAAAAAACAATAACCACAAAAAAGTTTTTTTATGATTTTGTTTATTCATATTAGCTTTTCTCCTTTCATGCACTTAATTAAGATTTTTAGTTCATTAATTCCTTTTGTTTTTTCAATAATATAAATACATTTGAGAATATGATATATCTTTGCACTTATTTTACAATCTCTATTTTTATGGCAGCTTTTGAAGTAGGCAATCCCTAATTTGATGTTGTCTCTTTTGCTAGACAACTCTCTCCTTTGCTTGGTAACTTTGATAATAAACCCAAGATAATAACCATGTAGATAGAAGACCTTTTTGTAGAAGTAATTTCTGCACTATTTTTTTAAATAGCCTTTAGTTTACTTTGAATGTGAGACTCACCAAGTCTCGATTTAGAGCTTCTATTGCTGATTTTTATGGTTGATTTCTTCTCCACTCATTGGAGGAACATGATCTAATTTTGGTGGTTTTTTTTGGACCATGAAATATTGCAGGGTCTATGCACCAAATAGTATCTCTAGATACTTTGATAATTTGTTGGTTTTGTGCTCTTGATATTCAACAATCAACAAATATAAACTAACCTTTTTGAGAGTAACTAGTTAAGGATAACTAGTGTAGTGCTAATGGATTAATAATACACTTTTTAATGGCAACAATAATCCCACCTTATTTATCCTATAAATAAAATCTCGAAATAATTTTAAATTCTCTTTATAATCTCAACAATGTTTAAGAGTAATCTGTATTAACCCTTAATGAATATTCTATAATTTTTCACTATAATAAATATTGTAGGATATAGTATTATTGATTTATAGATAGCAAATAGGTAGATGATAATTTTCTTTCTTTCAAAAATATCCAACTCCTATTTAATGTGCAAATAATACTTAAAATAAATTCTCCTTTTTGCACTTGAAGACTATAAAATGAGCCCTTCTTATTGCAACTTTAATCCAAATATGGTGCTTAATGGAATTTGATAATGAACCCTAATCTAAAGTTCAACTAATTACATCCTAGTTTCTTACCTCTTTGATGGTTTTTGAATTAGATGTAGATCTTGGTGTTTATGATTCACCAAGTTGTTGCCTTGTAATGGATGAATTTGTAGCCTCTTGTTGGTTTTCTAGAATAACTTTCCACTTCACCAAACTGTAGCCTTGAACTTTTTGTCTTGAGCCTGGAGTTTGACGGCTTGATCCTTCCAGTGATCTTCTGCTTTCTACTATAGATTCAAAGAACTCGTTTATTTTAACTATGATTTCTTGTTGTGAGATGTAATCCCCAAATATCCTATATTTGGTAGGATTCTTCTATATGAATCTTCCTTCAATATTCTTGTCAAATTTTGAATTCAAAAAATATCTTCTTCTTCTCAATATTCTAAATATATTGAGGTCTTCACTTGATTCTTCTTCTGGATTTGACACTCCTTGCCAAATTCTTATTCTCTTGGTCTTGTTTTTAGATGGTGATAATTATCCCAAATCCTTCACTATTAGGAGCTTCTCCTTGGTAGTGGATTTATCCAATGAGTTATTCTAGGAATTCTTCTAAGGATGCTTCTATGAGATCTACAAAAAGGCTCTCCAAGCCTTCCTCTTTTTCTCCTTGAGGCCTCTCCAAGGTCTTCTATCCTACAACTTCTCTAGTCTGAGATCTTTCTTCAACTTTCTACTTCCAAAATTGTTGGTGATGAGATCTTCTTCTTGGATATTTGATTATGCTACTTCTAGATTGATATAGGACTCTCATAGTCCTTCTATTTCTTCAAAAAATGGAAGTACTTCAATGGGATATTATCTTGATCTCTTTAGCTCATTTTGAATGAAATATTTAATCAGTAAAAGAGATCACTGATCTCTTATTTTTTGGACTCTTCTCTAGAGTCTTCTTTAGGAACTCCTTTTTGGAGTTTTTCTTATGAATCGGGTATTCTTCTTCTGAATCAGGAATTCATCTTAGATGTTTTATTCAAAATTAAGGCTACTATGGCTTTCTCTTTTGGATCAAGGCTTTTATGGCATTTTTTTCTTGATCAAGGCTTATATGACATTTTATTCTTCTACACTATGCAGGTATTTATATTGAATGGATATCACCAATCTCCTATCTTCTATTTGACTCAACTTTTGGAGTCTCTTCTTCCTTGAGTCTGCTACAAGGCTGCCATGGTATTTTCTTCACTTATGTAGATTGCAGGATTGCAACTATTGTAATGGGACATTTTTTGAGGTCTTTAAAATATTTAGTCTTCTTCCTTGTTTTTGCAAGTACTGGAATGATTCTAAGAATATATTCTTCCTAAATATATTGTAGTATGCTTTCCAACAATTTATTGAATCTCCTTTTTTCTGTAACAAGTTGTTAGAAACTAGAATTGAAGAAATTATAATTCTAGAGATAATAATCTTCACTAGTTGATTTGTCAATCTAGTGGTATGAATGTTGAGTCCTAGTCTTCACATGTTTTTTTGCAACTCTGTGGGAAGACTCTAGCTAGATATAATCTCAAAATTTTTGTAACTGAGATTTATTTTAGTCCTCACTTGTGACTCTCTTTGAACCTATTGACTACTATGCTTTTTTCTATCAATTGATTTCTAATGGTATATTTTGCATGCATTGACACTCAATGGTAGATCTGGTTTGTAAATATGTAGGCCAAAAGTAATAATGGTGACTCACCCTATTCCTATTGACCTATTGGAATTCTCTAATGATGACTTTTGCAAATGGTTGTGCACAAAGGCTAGTCTGGTTTGCAAAATTGCAAAGCAAAACTATGATGGATGTAGGCCCTCATATTCTTGATTCACCATCACTCTGATACCCCTATTAGATTTTGAGGATATTTACAGTGGAGAGATCTAATACAACTCCTAATAAGATGCAAAAAATATGAAAGAAAGTTGTTTTCCAATATGACTGAAATATACTATAAATAGAAATGATGAAAATTCAATGTAGTATGGAGGTAATAGTTTTACTCTATCAATATCATCTAAAGAACTTCATTGTACTCCATATAGGAGTAATGCACTTTATATAAGCTTCCTATGATATCTATATCTATCTATCACTACGAGGCCCTTTATATAGGAAGATAAGTTCCTTGGCCAACACTCTACCTAGTTGTAAAAATGGACATCTTGCACATTACAACTTGCACATTGATACTTATGCATTTATTACATTGCTTGAAGTAACTAGATAACTTACCCCTAAATTAATATCTTATTCTAACTATGTACCAAAGGTGGTACATTTATATGACCCAAATTATGTAATATACTCTAACAATTTTGCACATTCCAAACTTTGGTATTCAATTGTGTAATCTAGTATAGGAGATATTGACTTGCACATTCATTTTTTGGATATATTAGGTTTTACATTAATCTATAGTACTTTAGATTGGGCTACACACATTTTTTTCTTCAGTACTTCATATTTAGCCTCATCATCATCCCGTTGCATCAAGATTCCTAGCTACTTTTATAATTTATCATTTATAAAAAATATTACACTTGGATGGTGAGCAAGATCTTGTGGATCACATTCATTCATTGTCATCACTTGACTCATTATTTACTGACACATTTTTCTCACTTAGTCATTTTTTCCTTTTTCACACATTGACACACTTCTTTTAGGTCTTTATAGTGTTACATGTTACAATGAATTCCAACTTCAAATAAAATATTGGATGTACCCTCAAAGGTAAGGATAATTGGGATCAATGGTTCACAAGTCTTAGGATATTTGCAAAATTTGAGAACCTATGGCACAACCATATGGATGCAAATCCCACACCACCCACAGATGTTTCTGCACTAGAAAAATGGTAGATAGATGATGACCAAATATGTTTTGGCATCCTACTTATCATAGAATATCATATTCATAATTTGATTGATGAAGCCAAGCATGACACAACATTTTCAGTTCTCAAAGTCTTCAAGAAAAGCTTTGACATCAAATCTGACCTATAATTTGTTCATCTTATCGTCAATATTAATCAAATAAATATGCAAAAATGACACTCTGGTTTCACCATCAACCTCCTTCACCCTATTAAATAGGTCATTGATAAAGACTTCAAAATTAATATATCACATGGGCTTTTATAATTTAGTCATGTATTCACATTCTAGACTAAAAGAACTTGTTTTCCAATTTATCAACTAGTGGAACCTTAAAAACTCTCATCTTTGAAGATTTACTAGAAAATTTCATTGAACTTGACAAAATATTTGATATAAACTTCACCAGTTTTGATCCTAACAACTCAGCCTTTCAAGTGGATGAAGATGCAAATTTTTTAAATAATCATGGTAACAGAAGCTATGGTCGAGGTCTTGGTCAAGGTAAAGGTAAAGGACAAGGATAGGGTTCTAAAAATGGTTAATATGAACACTCATGACATCAAAATAGTCAAGGACAACATAGTCGAGGATTAGTAAAACAACCTAGTACCTCTCAAGAAACTAGTAATTCAAATATTGTGTGCAAAAAATTTAACATAAAATGGTACTATGTCACTAATTACTAAACTTCCATACACAAGATCAAGCAGTTTTAAAATCACAAATGCACATAATAAAAAAGAATATGACTCTGATCCAAACGTCTTTCATAATACTTAATTTGTGCATACCCAGATCATCAACACATGGGCACCTATATCACCATATGTTAACCATCCCAAAACATTCATTGAGGCACATTCAGGATATGTTGGCTATGACATTTGTCATCCCACATTGCCACCCATTGAAATTTCCCACAACATAACCTCCACCAACAGTTCGTGGATCAACTAGAACTCCAAAAAGACTATTAATAAATTCACTAACCATTTCAATATATTCTTAATTTTGTTAAAATTTGATTTTATTTATTATTTATCCCTCATTACAACATATATTGAAATACTATTTAATATGCTCTTTTGATATACAACTCATATTTCATGATATATTTCCATGTATTTTTATATGTAGTCTAGTTTGATATTTATAGTAGAAGTAACATCTTATAATGTGTTAGTTAGTCATGCTATATAAGAACCATTTTTCTTGTAATATCATAAATATAAAAGTGACATGGTGTTCAACATATGCTTATTCATAGAAGTGTTCTATCCCCCACTTTGTACTAAAATTATTTTATGTATTTATATAATTTGTTCTTGAATACATATCTTAAGGGAAGAGTTGTTTCTCTTAGCTAGGGCTTGTAACCTTAAGAGTAGTCCATTTATTGGTGGAAAAGTGATACTATATATTTCACTTTATTTAGTTGTGTCTACCCAATGGTTATATGCATGCTATAGGTTGTATTAAAGTTTTATTTTAGATCTTCATAGAAGATGCAAAGCAAGGGATGTGTTTTAAATATTCAAAATAGGATAGAGAAATTCAGTGCAAAAGGTGTAATTTTGTGTTATAACATCAAATTGAAGATATGTTAATGTTACAAGGTCATGTTTATTAGTTAGGTTCCAAATTAATTGTTATTGGGATTTAATAAGACCTAATTAGAATAGGCTATTTTAATGTGTAACATCATTTAATGTTCATTTGAATTTCATGTAATATGGATTTGGGAGCCCTAACCCTAATCTCATTTTTCTCAATATATAATTCCATAACACAAAGGGAGAGATGTGATTTTTCATTCTCTCCATTTTCGGAAATCTTCTCCTTTTTTCTTGTTTCATGTGGTTGATCTTGGGCATATAGCATTGGTCCTTGCTACAAGTGGTATCAAATCTTGGATGCTTACCCCTCCCACAACCAATCTTGGAGAAGTATTGCATTCCCTTCCTCTCCTCCTCCATAAATTTATGTTTTGTGTTGAGGGAGAGCATGAGGATGTTGCATAAGGTTTCATAAAATCTCTATAGATTTTATTTTTATTGTAGATATTAGCGTGTATCTCTATTTTTATGTATTCAACATCTAGAATTCATTGAATTTAGTGACCTCTTTGTAAATTAGCCACTACCATTTTTTACACAACCATACAAACCAAAAATCTAGATCTAATTGAGTTCAACAATATTTGTGTAAACTGATCATGTTTATTATTACATAATCATACAATATTTAAAATCTATATCTGACCAAGTTCAACAACCTCTATGTAAAATGAATGTGTTCATTTTTTACACAACCATATAGCATCCAAGATCTAGATCTTCTGGAGTTTAGTGGCCTCTATGTAAAATGGTTATTTTCATTTTACACAACCATATAGGTAGATAAGCCTTTGTGTAAAATTATCGTATTTTTTTTTATAGCTAAAAAATCTTCTAGTCTCTCCATTGTACTTGTATAAGTGGCTTACAAAATTTTCCACATTGCTTTTGTCTAACTTATAGTCCTTATTTATAAAAGTGATTCCACTTGTATGGTGAGCAAGGTCTATGGGATCACACCTAACATATATACTGCCACATTATCACTATAGTAGAACTCCATATGCACTTCAATTCTATTTTTAGTTTTCATTTGGTTTCTTTCATTGTAAATTATTTCACATATTTGCATCATTTCTAAAAGGAATGCATCTAATGACTCATTCCACAACTTAGCCTCATGATAGGGTGCCACTTCCTTGGTGGTGGAAAATCCACATTAAAGGCCCTATGAGTCAAAGTTGGATTGGACGTAACGGGAATACATAGTGAAGGAGATTAGCCATACCCACAAACTTTTGAAAATAAATCATCCTTTCACATATGCTCAAAAAACTAAAATATCTTAATAAATATTAAAATTAAGTAGGTCCAATATCCATAATAACAATGGAATATAGCACATAATTCTCTTCAGATAGTATATCACTGACCACAATAAATTGGTTGAGGACTAGTAGGACTTGGGCTCCATCATGGATTGGATTTCATCATCGAGCATTTGTATGTGGGCATCTAGTTGAAGGCCTTAGTTTGATACAAGCGTATTATACCTCTCCAACTTTCAACACCTCACCTACTTACAGTCTTAAGACCGAGGTTACTAGTTTTGCACATCCCAAACATTGGCAATCAATTTTATAATCTAGTATTGGAGATATTGACCTGCACATTCATCTATTGGAGATATTAGGTTTTACATTCATCTACAATATTTTATTTTGGGCTACACACCTTTTTTTATTTATTACTTCAAATTTATCCTCACCATCATTTGGTAGCAAAGGACTCATAGCTACTTACTTCTACAATTCATAATTTGTAAACGATATTCTACTTGGAAAATGAGCAAGATATAGTGGATCACATTCATTCATTGTCATCACTTGGATCATTATTTACTCACACATTTTTCCTCACTTAGTCATTTATTACTTATTCACACCTTGACACACCTCTTTTAGATATTTGTAGTTTCATAGGTCACAATGACTTCTAAATTCAAAAAAATATTGGATGTACCCTCAAAGATAAGGATAAATGGGATCAATGGTTTAGAGGCCTTAGGATAGATACAACATTTGAGAACCTATGGCACAACCATCTGGATGCAAATTCTACACCACCCATAGATGTTGTTGCACTAGAAAAATGGTAGATAGATGATATCCAAATTTGTGTTGGCATCCTACTTATCATAGAATATCACCTTCATAATTTGATTGATGAATGCAAGCATGATATAACATGATCAGTTCTCAAAGTATTCAAGCAAAACTTTGACACCAAATATGACCTAGAATTTTTTCATCTTATCCTAAATATGAATCAAATAAAGATGCAAAAAGGACACTCCAGTTCCACTATTAAGCTTCTTCACCCTATTGAATAAGTCATTGATAAAGATTTCAAAAATCAATGTATCACATGGGCTTTTATCATTCAGTCATGTCTTCACATTCCAGACTAAAAGAGCTTGCTTGCTAGTTTATTAACTAGTGGAACCTTAAAAAATCTCAACTTTGAAGCTTTAGCAGAAAATTTTATTGAACTTGATAAAATATTTGACACAAAATTTACCAGTGTTGACCCTAGAAACTCAGCCTTTCAGGTGGATGAAGATGCAAATTTTTTAAAAAATCAAGGTAACATAAGCTATGGTCGAGGTTGTGGTTGAGGTAGCATAAGCTATGGTCGAGGTTGTGGTTGAGGTAACATAAGGTAAGGACAAGTACAACAATGGTCAACATGAGTACTTACGATATCAAACTAGTCAAAGAAAACATAGTCAAGGATAAATAAAACAACCCAGTACCTCTCAAGAAACTAATAATTTAAATATGGTGTGCAAAAATTATAATAGAAAATGGTACTATGCCACTGATTATTGAACTAACATACATAATATCAAGAAATTCCAAAAGCACAATATGCATAATGTAAATGAAGATGACTCTAATTTAGACATCTTCTATAATACTCAATTGTGCATACCCAGATCATCAATACATGAGTACCTATATCACCATCTATTAACCATCCCAAAATATTCATTGAGGCATACTTAGGATATGTTGGCTATGGAATTTCTTATCCCACATTGCAACCCATTGGAGTTGCCTACAATTTAACCTCCACCAGTAGCTTATGGATCATGAATACTAAAGCCACCCAACACATCACTTACAACAAGGATTTTATTGAAGAATTCAACTAAGAAGTTCTTGTGTGATTCATATGGTTGATAAATCCTCTCAACCAATTGAAGGAGCTAAAAATATTCAATTAAAACTTCCCATATTACCTATTTTTTGTCTACTTGATTTTCTCTATATGCCTACTATGAATCAAAAATTGTTGTCACTATCCATACTCTTCTATCATAAATTTTATCTAAGTGTCACTATAAAATATAAAACTCTTTGATTCATCCTACTTCTAAAGTTCAAATTGCAAAAGTTGGCGTGGCACTTAATGCCATCCTAAATCCCAAGAAAAATTCTATTGATACATTATGGCTTGCTCACATGGGTCATGTCAAACTTGACTGATTGAGACAAATGGAGTCCACCATTAGGGGACTACCACACTTCTCTTCCAAACCTATCAAATGTGAAGCATGCATCATTTCTAAATCCTCTCGATAACCTTTTCCAAAGAGTAAGTGGAATTCCACACAAAAATTGGTGCTAGTTCACTCAAATATTTACGGTTCAATATCTATTCCCTCATTAAAAGAAAAAAGTTATTGCATCACCTTCATCGATGACTTATCAAAGGAGCTATTGATTGGATTTCTGGAGATGTTTGAAGATTTTTAATTCTTCAAAGCATTCAAGGCTCACATAGAACAAGAATCAAGTTATATAATCAAGACCTTCAGGAGTGACAATGGTGGTGAGTGCACCTCAAATGAATTCACATATTACTTGTCTTCACATGGTATCAAACATCAATTGACAATACCAAAAATGCCTCAATATAATGATGTTATCGAGTGCATGAACAAAATAATTATGAACATGGCTTGTGCCCTTCTTGTCTACAAAAATGTACCTCTATATCTTTGGACCAAAGCCACCTAGACTACTATACATGTACTCAACACAGTGAGTCTCTCAAAACTTGACATGTCACCTCATGAAAATGGATTGGACACCCTCCATCGTTAGCCACTTTAGAATATTTAGCTCCATTTGTTATGCTCATATTATTCTAGAGCATAGAAATAAACTTGAAGCTTGAGCTATTAATGACATATTTGTTGGATACCCTATGTATCAAAAGGGACACAAGGTATTCATTTCTTCACATTAAAAATTGATTGATAAGGATTAGTAGCACATGTTTTTAATAAATTATTAGCTAAGAATAAGCATTATTTAATGTATTATTATCCATTGTAATATCTTGTAATGCCTATATATAGGTACCTTTTGATATTATAATACAATGAAGTTTTGGATTATCTTCTGATATTTGTATCTTTTGTAAATTGATTCTATATCGGTGATTATGACACATGATGTTGTGTTTGTAGAAATTGAAGAACAATTGGTTACATTGGATACCAGGGGATACAATATTTAGCCTAGATCAAAATATGCTAACATATATGATGTTTAGATTCCAACCTTTAGGGGGATACATTGAAAAGTTACTCAAAAATCATGAATTTTCAAATCAACCCATAAATCTAGAGGAACCAAATTGTGATACTGAGTAGATTTATGTATATTTTATAATTTATGCCCCTTCACATAGTAATTTTGATTATGGTAAAATTATTGTTTCACATCCATCTTTGTTAGCATTCGTCTTACCTAATGATCCATTCTAATATTATGATAAAAAAATTGAGGTAGGTGAGACATTCACACTACTCCCCACTCAAGGAATTTATGAAGCTCACCAGATCTTAAAGGATATAAAACTAGATGAAGTAGGTAAAACAGGCATAAGAGGTGCCCTTAGAGCAAGAGTGCACAAATCATTACTTGTTGAACTAGAACCTACAAAACTACACCTCACTCTAAACAATAAACCTCTCACATACCAATAAGCTATCAAATACATAACTTGGAGATATGCAATGAACCGGGAGTATGAATCTCTGACCAAAAAAGGTACTTGAGAGTTAGTCAATCTACCACTTGAAGAAAGGTAGTTCAAAACAAATGGATGTACAAAAACAAGTATAAATTAAATGACATCCTTGAAAAATACATGGTGATACTAATGGTTAACGACTTCATATAAAAGTAAAACATTATCTACACTGAGGCATTTGCACCTACCACAAAATGGCCCACAATATAGATTCTTATAGCCTTAGTTGCATAGCAAAGTTGGAAGATTCATCAATTAGATGTAAATACTACTTTATTGAATGGAAAATTGGAAGAAGTAATATACATGGAACAACTAGAAGGGTTTGATATTGCAAGATAGAAGTATATGGTATGCAAACTTAGAAAGTCTTTATATAAATTTAAGCAAGTTGCTCATGCTTGGTTCAAAAAACTGTCAAATTGGATGAAGCAATTTGAATTTGAAGTGTGTGATTACCAAGACATTGATGCAACAGTATTCATCAAGCACAAAAATGACAAAGTCATATATTTTATAGTCTTTGTGGATGACATACTTATAATAGGTAATAGTGAACACATCATCAACATAGTGAAAAAGGACCTTGTAAATAATTTTGATATATCTGATCTAGGATTGATGAAATTTTATTTGGGCATAGAATTAACTCACGAAAATGGTAAAATATTCTTGACCCAAGATAAATATATCAACGATATTCTGAAGAATTTTTAACACAATGGTGCATGCCCTATGACAACACCAATGGAATCAAATCTAAAACTCATCGTAGATGATGATACACCAGAGGTAGATGCAAAACTCTATAGAAATTTGGTTGGTAGTCTCACCTATGTTACTAACACAAGACTTGACATCGCTTATAGTGGGGATTATAGCAAGGTACATGATTTATTCAAAGGAGAGTCACTAGCAAGCGATAATAAGAGTGTTGAGGTACCTAAAGACAACCCGTAATTATGTCCTATTGTATGAAACGAATGCAAATTTCAAACTCATCATATACACAGAATCAAACTTTGTAAGAGCTAAAGACACTAGAAGATCTACGTTTGGGTACTTGATGTTTCTTCGCTCTGCACCAATTTTATGGAGATCAAAGCGATGAAATACTATAGCAAATTCTTTAGTATAAGCTGAATATATTATTGTAACTAAGATAAGAAAATAAGTGGTATGGTTTAAAAAACTATTACACACTCTCAATATCACTCAAAAATGTCCTACAAGACTACACGTAGATAATCAATCAACAATATTCTTGTAAAATAATATTGTGTTTCATGAAAAAACCAAACACATTAGTACAAAAGTCCATACGATCTAAGACCTTGTTTAATATGGCACAATACAAATGCACTACTATCCAATAGTAGATCATATTACCGAAATCTTCACCAAACCACTATAGAGGGTGAGGTTTGAATAGTTCAGATAGTAGATAGGCTTGAGAACCTTCATCTTACCCTAACATTGGAGATGCAATAGAATCGATAAGGCTAATGGCTATTTATAAAATCACCTTCATGTTGGGAAAAAGTATTGGTCATTCTTTTCTTTATTCCATTTGTGAAAATTCCTTGTGGGCATGAAAGGATAATGGTTGCACTATTTTTGGAAAATAAAAACCTATGAAAACATGAAAGGGCATGGGGGATGACCAAACGGTATATGAAGACCTAGAAGATTGGAGTTGCTTTTTATTGATGATTGGCTAATCAGTTACATAAAGAGCCTTTTGAGCCACTCATATATTGAAATAAAATAACCTTCTACCATTAAGAGGGGGATTGAAGACATGTTAATGCTACAAGGTCATGTTTATTAGTTAGGTTCCAAATTAATTGTTATAAGGATTTAATAAGACCTTATTAGTATAGGTTTTTTCAATGTGTAATGTTCTTTCATGTTCATTTGAATATCATGTGATATGGATTTGGGAACGGTAACCCTAATATCATTTTTCTCAATATATATTTCCATAACACGAAGAGAGTGATGTGATTTTTCATTCTCTCCATTGTTGAGTTTTTTTTTTCTTATTTCATGTGGTTGAGCTTCAACACATAGCATTGATCCTTGCTACACAAATTGCATTCAAGTTCCATTTATTAGAGCCTAAAAATCAAGCATTTTCCAACAAGCAAAGGTCATCAAATTTTTATACTTAAAAAAAGAGATGTTACAATTTGTTGGTTTTTCCAATATAAAAATACAATTCATGCCACGATCATTTTTATAATCACATATAACTTCCAACTCATATAGTAGATTTTAATGTCATTTTTATTGTCACTATTATAATGTATTTTAATTTTTGTTAATATTTGGTTATATGGTGTGTTCAATATTGTTATATAACCGCCATAAATGTAATTTACTTTTTATTCTCTTGTATGATTTGCTTTGTTAGTCTTACAATGACACTGAGAGGGGGGGTGAATCAGTGTAGCTCTTTTAATCTTGAATTTACAGCTCTTAAAACAGAAGCAATTAAAACTTATGACAAGATACAACAAGAATAACAAAAGAGCATCACACAACACAAGATTTAACGAGGTTCACCAATGTGGCTACTCCTCAAGAATGACTGCTTGGACTACCATCCAAATCCAGCCTTTGCAAAGCAACAACTTTACAATCACTTTACCAACAACCCACTGGAAGGAGCACCAACCCCTTATTTATCTGCACCAACAGAAAGGAGCACCAACCCCCGATTTACCAGCACCTACTGGAAGGAGCACCAACCCCTGATGCCAAGCTGCAACCTGGACTTGAATTATGAATCTAGAAGATTAACAGAATGATACCTCCACTTTTACAAGACCTCGACTAGTCTGCTTCACCTTTGCGATCTCTGCGCACTCTGCTCTCTCTGCAAAATTACTTCGCACAATCTGCTGCGTCACGGTCGAACGATCATCTTCTCCCTTTTGTGCACTCTGCTTCCTTTGCGAATTTTGCACTTAGCACGATTCGATACGACTTGCACTCTGCGCTCTGCGACCGAACTTCACGCACATCGACAACACTTGAAATCTCCAAACAACCCTCCTTTTATAACAGAATATTTGAGATGAAAACCCTAATCTTAGTCGGCTGTAAATCCTCATCTTAGTCGGTTTTCATGACATCTATAAACCCTAATTTTAGTCGGTTGTTCATCGGTCTTCGTCGGCTTCAACTTAACCGCGAGAATACAACATGTCGCGATATCGCGACACTTTTTCTCCTTGCTCTTTCTCTTAGCTTTGACCCACGAAAATACATGTCGCGATATCGCGACACTATTTTCTCCATGCTCTTTCTCTTAGCTTTGGCCCACAAAAATACATGTCGCGATATCGCGACACTATTTTCTCTCTCCTCTTTCTCTTTGCTTTGGCCCATGAAAATACAACATGTCACGATATCGCGACACTATTTTCTCTCTCCTCTTTCTCTTTGCTTTGGCCCATGAAAATACAACATGTCACGATATCGTGACACTATTTTCTCTCTCCTCTTTCTCCTTGTATCGGACCATGAAAATGCTACATGTCACGATATCGCGACACTTTCACCTCCGTACACTTCTTTTTGTCACAATATCGTGACACTTCTCCTTTTTTTTGTCAGAAATCTGACACTTCCTCACTCTTTGTCTGAAATCTGACACTTCTCCTTCTCTTTTTCAAAACACTCCTCAATTTTCTTTCTTAGTCACAAATGCGACATGTCACGAAATCGTGACACTTTTTCTTTCTCTTCCTCCTCTTTTCAAGTCGCAAAAATGCGACATGTCACGAAATCGTGACACTTTTCTTTCTCTTCCTCCCTTTTCAAGTCGTGAAAATGCGACATGTCACGAAATCGTGACACTTTTTCTTTCTCTTCCTTCCTGCGCTTTTCGAGTCGCGAAAATGCGACATGTCACGAAATCGTGACACTTTTCCGTACTTTCTCTCTCCCATTTTAGTCGTGAAAATGCGACATGTCACGAAATCGTGACACTTTTCAACACTTTCTCTCTTTCTTCAACTTGTCACGAAATCGTGACACTTCTTCCAACATTTCACGAAATCTTTTTCCACTTTCTTTTCAACATGTCGCAAATCGTGACACTTTTCCACTTCTTTTTCTCTTCCAACATGTCGCGAAATCGTGACAGTTTTTCCACTTGCCTTTTTCTCTTCCAACATGTCACGAAATCGTGACAATTTTTCCACTTGCCTTTTTCTCTTCCAACATGTCACGAAATCATGACAGTTTTTCCACTTGCCTTTTTCTCTGACAACATGTCACGAAATCGTGATAGTTTTTCCTGCTTCTTCTCTCTCTTCCAACATGTCGTCGAAATCGCTTTTTCCTTCTTTTTCCACTTCTTTTCCTTCTTCTCTCTCTTCCATGTCACAAATCATTTTTCCTTCTTCTCTCTCTTCCAACATGTCACGAAATCGTGACAGTTTTTCCAGCTTTTTCTCTCTCCTCCAACATGTCACGAAATCGTGATAGTTTTTCTTGCCTATTGTATATGTCGCGATATCGTGACACTTTTCTTACTTGTCTTTTTCTTTGATCTTTTGCAAATGGGCTACTTCGGTCTTCTTGGAAACTCACTGTCCATACTCTGAATAACCTTTGAACTCCTGTCTTCTGCATCTGAATAGCTTTTGAACTTCCTGTCCACTGAAACACCAGATCTATCTGACTGTGTTGACAACAATGACAATATTGTTGTTGCACCTTGCTCAACAATCTCCCCCTTTGGAATTGTTGGCAACACATGTGCAATTTCCTGTAACTCTTCTCCCCCTTTGACAATAATACCAAAGGGCTACTACAGACTCCCCCTGAGTCCATGCACAACATTCTCAGGCAAAATTGATTATACTTAGCAAAAATCATGAACATGAGCAACAAGATAATCAAATACTTAGATGCTCCCCCTGAGAATGTGATCCCTGTAGCTAGTCAATCTTTGGGAAGTGTGACCACTCCCAATTTATTGCGAAGGTACTCAAAAACTTCCTTGGGCAATGGTTTTGTGAAGATATCTGCTACTTGCTCTGTAGTTGGAACAAAATCCAATTTAACCTCACCTTCTGCAACTTTCTCCTTCAAGAAGTGATACCTGATAGCGATGTGTTTTGTGCATGAATGCATAACTAGATTCTTGGAGATGTTAATGGCACTGGTGTTATCACACTTAACTGATATTGGTTCACTGAAGCAGATACCAAGATCTTTCAAGGTTTGTTTCATCCACAATACCTACGTACAACATGTTGTCGCTGCAATATATTCTGCCTCTATTGTTGATAAAGAAACTGACTCTTGCTTCTTACTGTGCCATGCAACCAATCTGTCTCCAAGATAGAATGCACCTCCACTGGTACTCTTTCTGTCATCTACACATCCTGCCCAATCTGCATCTGAATATGAAATAAGGGTGAAGTCTTTACCTTTTGGATACCATAACCCATACTCCATAGTACCCTTGAGATACCGAAGAATCCTCTTTACTGTTGTCACATGAGTCTCCTTGGGATTGGCCTAAAAACGTGCTACCATGCATACTGCCTACAAAATATCTAGTCTGGTAGCTGTCAGGTACAGTAGGCTTCCAATCATAGATCTGTACATGGTTTGATCAATAGGTGGAGATTTGTCATCTTTGCTCAACTTGCATCCTGTCGTCATGGGAGTGCTAACTGGCTTACAATCCTCCATTGTGAATTTTTTTAACATCTCTTTTACATATTTAACTTGAGAAATAAATATGCCCTTCTTACTTTGATTAACTTGCAAACCGAGGAAATATGACAGTTCACCAATCATTGACATTTCAAATTCTTTTTGCATCTTATTTGCTAAATCTTTACATGACTCATCTTTGTTGCTGCCAAATATGATATCATCTACATATACAACAAGAACAATAAGATGCCCATTTTCTGTTTTGACATACAGGTTACTATCCACCATACCTTTCTTAAACCTTTGTTGAGTGAGATAGTTGTCTAGTCTTGCATACCATGCTCGGGGTGCCTGTTTTAAGCCATATAAAGCTTTCTTCAACTTACAAACAAAGTTGGGATTATCACCAAGTTGGAACCCATCTGGTTGCTCAATATAAACCTCTTCTTCAAGTTTCCCATTCAAAAATGCTGATTTCACATCCATTTGATAAACTTTGAAATTCTTGTAGACTGCTAAAGCCAGAAACATTCTGATTGCCTCTAGTCTAGCTACTGGTGCAAACGTTTCCTCAAAGTCAATGCCTTCAACTTGTGCATACCCCTTGCATACCAATCTTGCTTTATTTCTGACTACCTGTCCATCTTCATTCAATTTGTTACGAAAGATCCATTTAGTCCCGATTATATTTTTGTTCGCAGGTCTAGGTACTAACTCCCAAGTTTTGTTTTTCTCGATCTGGTCTAATTCTTCATTTATTGCCTTCATCCAACCTTCATCTTTGCTTGCTTCAGCAACATTCTTGGGCTCAATGCTGGATAATAGAGAGTAGTTACTTGCTACTCTTCTTCTTGTTTGAACACCAACTTTGGGGTCTCCAATTATTTGATCTCTAGGATGATTTTTCTTGCTAGCTGCCTATTTTGAATTTCTTATTCTCTTCTCGCTTTTGAATCACAACTTACATCATCTAAGTCAATTTTTTGTATCTTTTCAATTTCATTTTCCTCATCTCCTTCAATAACCTCTTCATAGATTGGGTAGTTCATTTCATAGCTAATTACTCGTTCTTTACCTTCATCAAACTTAACATCAACACTGTCCACAATTTTCTTTAGCCTTTTGTTGTAGCATTTGTAAGCTTTGCTTCTAGATGAATAACCAACAAAAATACCTTCATCTGCTCTATCTTCAAACTTACCAAGATTATCTTCAGTTCTTTTGATATAGCACTTGCTGCCAAAAACTCTGAGGTATTTTGTTGTTGCCCTTTTACCGAACCACAATTCATAAGGAGTTTTGCTTTCATGTGTTCTCAGCATGTACCTATTTTGGATATACACCGCAGTATGGACTGCTTCTTTCCAAAATCTATCTACTACTTCGCTTTCAACCAACATAGTCCGTGCCATTTCCTGCACTGTCTTATTCTTTCTTTCTACCACTCCATTTTGCTGAGGTGTCCTGGTTGCTGAGAACTATCTCCTAATACCATATTTTTCATAGTATTCTGCAAACTCCTCTAAAATGAATTCTCCTCCTCTATCTGATCTTAAACATTTGATCCTCTTTCCTATTTCATTCTCAACCTGGTTTTTGAAAATCTTGAACATATCAAAAGCTTCTGATTTATGCTTCAAGAAGAATATCCATGTCATTCTGGAATAGTCATCAATGCACAACATAAAATATTTGTCACCATTTATGCTTTGTGTTCTCATGGGTCCACATAAATCAGTGTGTATTAGTTCCAAAGGTTTGCTTGTGTAGTATTCTTTTGTTTTGAAAGAGACTCTAGTTTGTTTCCCCTTTTGGCATGAAGCACAAATGTTGTTTGCAGGTTTGCTGATGGTGGGAATATCTCTCACTGCTCCTTTTGAGGTGATTTTTACTAGGTTATCAAAACTGATATGACCGAGTCTCTTGTGCCACAACCAATTTTCTTCTTCCTGTCCAATAAAACAAGCTCCTTCTGAAGTCTCTGAGAGCGTGTACAGGTTTCCAGATGTTCTTGATCCAGATTGCTATCAATTTTCCACTGTTTGTCTTTCTCGACTTCACAACCCCGCTTCTTAAAAACTACCTCATGACCTTTATCACAAATCTGACTTACGCTCAACAAGTTATGTTTCAAACCATCCACAAACAAGACTTCTTCTGACTTAATTTTTCCGTTAATAATTTTGACTGAACCTTTGCCAACTATCTTAGCTCCATCATTATTTCCAAACTTTACTGAACCACCTTCATATTTCTGCAACTTCTCAAATTTTTGTTTGTTACCTGTCATATGACTCGGAGCATCCACTATCAAGTATCCATGGCACATATTTATTCTGTGCTTTAAATGTTGTTTGTACAATTAAGGATTCCTTTTCTTCCTTAAGTTGTTCCTTTTCTTTCCACTCCATTTTGATAGTGGTTTTGGGCTCTTGTTTTGCCTTTCCCTTATCAGCAGCTTGTGCATGTTTTACGAGAAGTTTTCTATTTTGTCTCATCCTATTTGGTTGAACTTTTCTTCCCTAAAACTGATTTGATGAAAATGTGCTTCTACAGTTTCTTGCAATGTGCCCAAAATTATGACAGTTATAACATTCTACTGTATAATTCATCAGAGGAGAAAAAGCATTTCTACTGGTGAAATTCCTTGGTCTAACATTATATTTGCAGTCTGAGATTTTATGTCCATAGCCATTGCATTTAAAATAGAAACCAGAGAAGGGATAATTGAACCTGGGAGATGGTCTTTGCCATGTTGTCGTAGGAGCCATAGGTCTTCTTCTTCTTTGATGTGTGACATTGGTGAATCCATCATTGTCAGTTCTCCTTTCGAGCCTGGCATTATTGCTTTCTTTTGCATGAGGCATTTTCCCTTGATCAACCTATTTCTTATCTTCATTCTTTGTGGATTCTACATTTTTGGCCTTTGATCCACTTGATGATTCTCCTTCGATGAAACCCAGACCAAACTTGATGCCTGCAGGTCTTTGGTCATTTATGATCTTATCCAACTTCATAGAACTTTCTTCACGTTTGTGATAACAACTAATTTTCTTATTCATCTCTTCTAGCTGCATTCTCAAACCAACAGTCTCTTCTTCTAGCTTGCTGCAATAGTCTATTCTCATGGTTATTTGCACTTCGAGATCTTCGAAGATTTTCTTGGATTCTTCTATCTGTACTTTCAAACTGGTTATGATTTCATTTGCATCCGCAAGCTTTCTTGAAAGTTTCTTATTCTTTTTCTTTTCTATCTCCCACTCTTCAAGTGCAGAGATCAACTCACCTTCTAGATCTACTTCAGCCTCAGGGTTTTCACCACATACTTCAGAGATCACTCCTTCTTCCTTTTCTGATTTTGCTTCTTCAAATGCCATGAAAAGAGCTTCACCTTTTTCCTCTTCAGACTCTTCTCCGGAGCTGTCTTCTGATGAACTGACATTCTTGGAGATGAAACTTCTCTTCTTGAAGTTGCCTTTTCTGAAGTTCATTTTCTTCCAGTCACTTCTTTCATGGTGCGATCCTTCATCATTTTTGTTCTGCTCTTTAAGTGGACATTTAGTCGCAAAATGCCCGATGCCTCCATAGTTGAAACATTTAAATGGTAGCTTCCCTCTGTATTTTCCTTTTCCCTTTTTTAGCTTTCTAACAAAGTTTGCTTCCATTTCATCTGATGTCCCTTCTTCCTCGGACTCTTGTTTAGTGTTTTTATTTTTAAGGGCTTTAAAAGCCGCTTCTCTGTCTGTGGGTTTAGATCTTCCTATCCTCATCTCATATGCAGTTAAAGAACCATACATCTCATCTATACTGAAATAATTTAGATTTTTAGCTTCTTCTATTGCTGAGACTTTGGAATCAAACCTTTGAGGAAGAGATCTTAGTACCTTTTTCACGATGGCAGAGTCTCCAATATCCTCGTCGAGTCCTCTGATCGCATTAATGATTCCATTGACTCTCAGCATATATGCCTCAATGTTTTCATCATCGTTCATTTTCAATGCTTCGAACTGAGCTCGATGTGTCTGTAACTTGGCCTCCTTGATCTTATCATCTCCTTCATGAATACTCCTCAGTTTGTCCCATATCTCTTTTGTCGTATTACAGTTCATGATCTTCACTAGTTCACTGTCTGCTAATCCGCACATGAGAGCATTTTTTGCTTTTGAGTTGTTTTCAAATAGTTTCTTTTCATCAGCCTCTTTTGGAGGAGTGATGGGAATTATGTATCCACTAACTACTGAATCCCAGATGTCGTAACCCAAAGCACAGAGATATGTCTGCATCCTGATTCTCTAGAACGCGTAATTAGATCCATCAAACAATGGTGCTTTGTTTGATGAGAAACCTTCACCACCTGCCATTGTGTTACTTCCAAGATCACCCTAGCCGGTTAAGCTTGTATAGGAACTTGGCTCTGATACCAATTGTTAGTCTTACAATGACACTGAGAGGGGGGGTGAATCAGTGTAGCTCTTTTAATCTTGAATTTACAGCTCTTAAAATAGAAGCAATTAAAACTTATGAATAACAAAAGAGCATTACACAACACAAGATTTAATGAGGTTCACCAATGTGGCTACTCCTCAAGAATGACTGCTTGGACTACCATCCAAATCTAGCCTTTGCAAAGCAACAACTTTACAATCACTTTACCAGAACCCACTGGAAGGAGCACCAACCCCTTATTTATCTGCACCAAAGAAAGGAGCACCAACCCCTAATTTACCAAGACCTACTGGAAGGAGCACCAACCCCTGATGCCAAGCTACAACCTGGACTTGAATTATGAATCTAGAAGATTAACAGAATGATACCTCCACTTTTACAAGACCCCGACTAGTCTGCTTCACCTTTGCGATCTCTGCACACTCTGCTCTCTCTACGAAATTACTTCGCACAATCTATTGCATCACAGTCGAACGATCATCTTCTCCCTTTTGTGCACTCTACTTCCTTTGCAAATTTTGCACTTAGCACGATTCGATACGACTTGCACTCTGCTCTATGACCGAACTTCACGCACATCGACAACACTCAAATCTCCAAACAACCCTCCTTTTATAACAGAATATTTGAGATGAAAACCCTAATCTTAGTCGGTTGTAAATCCTCATCTTAGTCAGTTTTCATGACATCTGTAAACCCTAATTTTAGTCGGTTGTTCATCGGTCTTCGTCGGCTTCAACTTAACCATGAGAATACAACATGTCGCGATATCATGACACTTTTTCTCCTTGCTCTTTCTCTTAGCTTTGACCCTAAAATACAACATGTCACGATATCACGACACTATTTTCTCTCATCCTCTTTCTCTTAGCTTTGGCCCACGAAAATACAACATGTCACGATATCGTGACACTATTTTCTCTCTCCTCTTTCTCTTTGCTTTGGCCCACAAAAATACATGTCGCGATATCGTGACACTATTTTCTCTCTCCTCTTTCTCTTTGCTTTGGCCCACAAAAATACATGTCATATCGCGACACTTTTTCTCTCTCTCTTTCTCCTTGTATCGGACCATGAAAAAGCTACATGTCACGATATCATGACACTTTCACCTTCGTACACTTCGTCTTTGCTTTTGTCGTGATATCGTGACACTTCTTCTTTGCTTTTGTCTGAAATCTGACACTTTCCTCAAGTCTTCTTCTTTTGTCATGAAATCGTGACACTTCCCTTCAACTCTTCTTCTCTTTTGTCATGAAATCATGACACTTCCCTTCAAGTCTTCTTCTCTTTTTGTCATGAAATCATGACACTTTTCCTTCTTTTCCTTCCTACACTTCTTAGTCGTAAAAATGTGACATGTCACGAAATCGTGACACTTTTCTTTCTCTTCCTTCTTGGCCTTTCGAGTCACAAAAATGCGACATGTCACGAAATCGTGACACTTTTCTTTCTCTTCCTTCCTGCGCTTTTCGAGTCGCGAAAATGCGACATGTCACGAAATCGTGACACTTTTTATTTCTCTTCCTTCCTGCACTTTTCAGTCATGAAAATGCGACATGTCACAAAATCGTGACACTTTTCAACTCACTTTCTCTTTCTTCGAACTTATCACGAAATCGTGACACTTCTTCTCTTCTCTTTTTTCCAACATGTCACAAAATCGTGACACTTTTTCAACTTTCTCTTTTTCTTCAACATGTCACGAAATCATGACACTTTTTCCACTTCTTTTCTCTTCCAACATGTCGCGAAATCGCGACACTTTTTCCACTTGCCTTTTTCTGCCAACATGTCTGAAATCGTGACAGTTTTTCCACTTGCCTTTTCTCTCTTCCAACATGTCGTCGAAATCGCGATAGTTTTTCCACTTGCCTTTTTCTTTGCCAACATGTCGCGAAATCGTGACAGTTTTTCTTACTTCTTCTCTCTCTTCCAACATGTCACGAAATCGTGACAGTTTTTCCACTTGCCTTTTTCTCTGCCAACATGTCACGAAATCGTGATCAGTTTTTCCTTGCTTCTTCTCTCTCTTCCAACATGTCACGAAATCATGACAGTTTTTCTAACTTTTTCTCTCTCTTCCAACATGTCACGAAATCATGATAGTTTTTCTAAATTTTCTCTCTCTTCCAACATGTCACGAAATCATGACAGTTTTTCTTGCCTGTTGTATATGTCGCGATATCGCGACACTTTTCTTACTTGTCTTTTTCTTTGATCTTTTGCAAATGGGCCACTTCGGTCTTCTTGGAAACTCACTTGTCCATACTCTGAATAACCTTTGAACTCCTGTCTTCTGCATCTGAATAGCTTTTGAACTTCCTGTCCACTGAAACACCAGATCTATCTGACTGTGTTGACAACAATGACAATACTGTTGTTGCACCTTGCTCAACATTGCTTTTATATATTATTTTGAAATTCAACGAAGCAAAAAAATAAAAGTTCCTTTCCTTGCTTATTAAGAAAATCTGTTCTTTTAATACAATGTTATAATTGTCTCAATGTTATATTTCTATGACTGAATGAAAGTACAGGACTCCAATCGACTTCTCCACTGAAAGGTGCAGCATGAATGGGACCACTTCCCGCCACGTGAATCATACATAATAGGGACCACTTCCTGCCTCCCACATTTTCCTAATTGAGGACACCAAAAATATTATTATTGATGCCTGCGTACTAACCCCGTCAAATCTGTCGTCCTCTTCTCCTATTTGGTTCGGAATCCAATAATGTCAAGCACATATCCATTTTAGGTTCACCCAACGCAGGAGTAGCATCCTCCCAAATTGAGATCCAGCCGTCCGTCAGACTTCATGGTTCAGTAAGTAGATTGGTAAGTTCTCCTGTTTATCAAGAAAAGATTTAAGTTCAAATCTTGGGTATACTTGTTTGTGTAAAGGTGGTAGTCTGATTTAACCTGAGTGTATGTCAGTCTGACAATGCTTGCAATCCCGAGACCCTAGTTTTCTTTCTCAAACCAGGTCAAATAAGAACAAAGTAAAATAAGTGTTATTAGAAGCAACCCTAAAATTTGAATCTTAAGTAATAATAAAAAAAACTGTAAATGTAACTAGTTCCCTTATGAATTTAAAAAAAACAATTGAGATCTGTGTAGTAGAAAGCAATAAATTTCCAGAAAGGACGAGTGTATTTTTGGTATATAACAGTGTATGAACAATCGTTTAAGTAAACTAGATCCACAAAGACCTGTATGAGATTGTTGGAGTAAAATATATAATAGATATGAATATAAATATAGAACAAGTAGTTTATTGAGTTTGTTTGGTGTAAAAGGGCACAGATAAATGTAGATAGGAAGATAAATAAGAATAATAATAAGAAATAAAATTAATTTATTTATAAAAATGTAGATACAAAATTTTTTACATGAATACTCTTACACAATTTTTTAGATTTATTATTTCCATATTTCATATTAAATATTATAAAAATATTTAAATTTACTCATACACATTTTGTCAAATAAAGAATACATACACAACATAATATATTCTTACCTATAATAAATTTAGGTGCAGTTGCACGGCTCACATATTTCATCAAATCATTATTGTTGCATAGTAAAGGTGTACTTAATCTTGCAGTTTTATACTATTTCACCAATAAGAAGATTGTGTTGTCATCTCCAATTCCATAAGATTTAATTGCGAATGATAAGTAGGTCGGATGATCCACACAAGTGGCTATGGCTTGAATTATATACTTTATAAATCTAATCGAAAACATTGATGAAATGGGGACCGTTGTTTTTGAAGAAGAGAGGAATGATTCAGGGATGTCGACTAACCACCTTGCAGGGCATAATTATACACATAGGTCTATGTTTTAATCCATTAAAAATATGTTGAGAAGGTTAAAAGGAGAATAAGAATTTTTTATTAGAAACTTATGGTCTAAGATGGTTTCTTGATGAAAAGAAAAACACTCATGAGGCCTTCAAAATATAAATTAAAATAGTTGTTAAAATAGTAAGGCAGGAGCGGAGGCAGGAATGGAGCAAAGCGGGAGCAGAGGCAGGTGCAATTTTTGCAAACATGTTTTTCATTCTGTTGGAGGTGGGAAAGCGGGGTTTCCAAACCCACGGAAGGCTGTGAGGCTCAAGGAGGGAACAAGCAAGGTTACGAAACAAGCGAGGAAGAAGCGGGTGGACGGTGACAAGGACAACGAGGGTTTTAAAAAATTAGAGGGACACGAACCCCATGATATTATTTTTGATAAGAAGGCCCACATCAAGAATTCTGAGGGCAATAAGTCTTTTGCACAGGCCCTTAAAGGTGGCAATAGGGTTTCCTTACATTCTTTACCACCTCTCACTCCCAATGGGCGAGAAGGTATCCGTGCGAAAGCGTAATGGCGGACTTTATATCGATGGAAAATTTTTCTCCGGTAGGCAAATTCATAGGGGGCGGGCCGGATATTGAAACGATTCGACGATGGGCATCCTTGAAGTGGAAGACTTCTGGACACATGGAGATTATTGCATTATCAAGGGGGTTTTTGCGGTACGCCTTAACAATAGTGAAGATGCTAGTCGTATTCTAACGGGGAGGACCTTGGTTCTTGGGCCGAAGAAGTCTTTTTCTTAGGAGATGGGGTGAGGATTTTGACCCGAGAAAAGCGAGCATAAACTTTGCCCCCATTTGGGTCCGTCTCCCAAATCTCCCGTTTCATTGGTGGCATGAGTATTTTCTTCAGGGTATTGCCAAGACCATAGGGGAATTGGTGGCCATTGATAATCCAACCCTTGCACGCACCGGAATGACGCATGCTAGGATTTGTGTAAATGCAAACCTAGAATCCGAGCTTCCTACTCATGTGGAGTTAGAATATGGAAATATAACAAGATTACGGGTCATCGAATATGAAAATAGACCAGGCATTTTGCTCGATTGTAATATTCAAGGCCATCTCAAAGGACAATGCTCTTTTTTGAGAAGCCGACAAACCCTTCCTAGGAATAATGATTCCAAGCGGCGAGTCTTTCAGAAATAATGGCAAATACACGGGAATGTACGGGGTTAAAGATCCAAATGTTGAAAAGGCAAAGGCCTCCGGTTTGGGACAAATGGAGAATGAGGTTGAGCTTCACATGGACAATGGTAAGGACAAGCAAATTGCTACATCACAAAGCTGACCAACAAAAGGTATGCTCTCCTTTCGAGAATCTAAATAAATTTAACATTTTGGCTGAAAACCAAATAATTACAGAGGAAAATCAGAATGAAGGGTCTAATGTTGAGGATATAATTCTTGGTCTCCCTGCTTACCTTGACTCCCCAACCAAATCTGGACCTTCCAATCCTCCTCCTGTTGGCCATAAAGAATGCCCTAATGATGAGTCCTTTTACTGTCCGAGAAAGAGAAAAAGTGCTTTCGAGTTAATCAACCCTTCCAAGCGATATTTTTCACCTTTGTCTTTGTCCCAAGCCGAGAGAAGGGGTTTCCGATCTTGTTATCCAACGAGGTCACCCAAACCAAATTTAGCCAGAAGCAGGACTAGAAGCTCAATGAAATCCCCCATGATTGTCTGTGGAGGTGAGAAAAAAAAGGGAAGAAAGTCAAATGCCCGAGCAATGGAAAGAAGAGGTCCAAGATGAGATAGCTAATGGAATTCGGACTACTCTGTTTCCACCAGCTGGAAATCTTCCCTTTGAAGAAAACAAAATTCTTAAGCCCCCTCAAGTCCAAGGCGGGGGAAGAGGAAAAAAACTTTAAAAGTTCCAAATGAAGATCATATCCTGGAATGTAAGGGGGCTCAATGGCCTTCCTAAACAGCGGTTAGTCAAATATTTAAGAAGAGATTTTGATCCCACTATTCTTATTTTGCAAGAAACTAAAGTCGATGAAGTTTTGTCTAGAAAAATTGCCCTCAATATATGGAAAAATGGAGAAGCAATTTTTTGCAAAGCCAATGGAACCTCAGGTGGTCTTCTTTGTATACGGAATCCGGGGGAAGGTGGAAGGCAAGGTTATTCAATTGGGGGAAAGGGTAATGAGCATTATTTTTAAGGATAAGGTTAATGACCTTTCTTGGATATTAACAAATGTGTACGCCCCTAATTCTATATATGGGAGAGCTGATATATGGAATTTACTCAGTCATTTCAAGGAAGCTTTTCAGGATATCCCATGGATAGTGGCGGGGGACTTTAATACCCCTCTTTACCCCTACGATAAAAAAGGGGGAGTAGGAATTCCGAGCAAGAAGTATGGAGGACTTTCAAGATTTCATCAACAACAACAATTTATTGGATGTCAAATTAAAAAATGCTAAATTTACTTGGAGCAATAGGAGGTTTGGAAATCAACTTATAATGGAAAAGCTTGATAGGTTTTTTTGTCACGGGAAGCAATACAATCTTTTGGGGATGCAAATCTGTTGTCCTTGCATCACATTGGGTCGACCACAACCCGATTTTACTTGAAATTGAAGAGACTCCAAAATTCAAAAGGCCTTTTAGGTTTGAATCTATGTGGATGCACCACCACGATCTCGGAGACAGAATTTCTCGGTGGTGGCGAGCATTCTTGTCGAGGCGAGCCTTCATTCGGATTAGCACGGAAACTTAAAGTGGTGAAAGAAAATCTAAGGATGCGGAATAAGGAAATTTTTGGAAATATTTTTGAAAACAAGAAAGCCATCTCTGAAAGGTTATCAACCATTGAGAAAAAACTTGAAGAGGGATTGCCAGACCCTTCCCTACAGCGAGATGAAAAGAAATCCCTTGCTGAGTACCATAATGTTCTAGCCTGCGAGGAGACTTTTTGGCGGCAAAAGTCTAGAGCTACCTGGCTAAAAGAAGGTGATGCCAATACAAGATTTTTTCATGCATCTACCTTAAGGAACAGAAGCCACAATAGAATTAAAGAACTTGTTAGAGATGATGGATCACTCCTTTCTAGTCCTAATGAAATCAGAAATGAAGCAGTTTCCTATTTTCAGAATCTTTTAGGAGAAGAACATTTCAGTTATGCCTTAGCTTCAGAATCAATGCTTTACCATATTCCTCATTTAATTTTTGATGACTTGAATGGGAAGTTAATTAAGCCTTTCACGGATGAAGAAATCAAAGAGGCCCTCTTCTCAATGAACCACGATAAATCTCCAGGTCCGGACGGGTTTTCACCTCGTTTTTTTCAGGCTTTTTGGGATATTGTAGGTTTTGATGTATGTGCTACTATCAAGGAATTTCAGTCCACAAAGCATATTCCAAGAAGTTTTAACTCCACTTTTATTGCTTTAATCCCAAAGATTCCTACTCCTAGATCTATGATGGATTTTAGACCTATTAGCCTTTGTAATGTTGTTTATAAAATTTTGACCAAGGCAATTGCAAATAGAATGAGGAAGATCCTTCCTATGTTTATTGATGTTTGTCAAGGCGGTTCAGTCCCTGGAAGGTCCATCCTTGATGGGGTCATAACGGTTCATGAAGCCCTCCATTCGGTAGTCCAGGACTAAAAAACCTGCTTTTGCTCTCAAAGCTGGATATGAACAAGGCTTATGACCGCATAAAGTGGAGTTTTGTCTCTGCCATTCTTCAGAAATTTGGTTTTCATCATGAATGGATCAAGCTTTTGGAAGGATGTTTTATGAAACCTTGGTTTTCGATCCTTGTTAATGGTGCTCCTGCTTGATACTTTCAAAGTAAAAGGGGCCTAAGGCAAGGTGACCCTATCTCTCCCATGTTGTTTATCATTGTGGCTGAAGCCCTTGGGAGGACAATCAAAGTGCACTGTAATATTGGTCTTATTTCGGGAATTAAAGCATCATCACAAACACGAGCGATTACACATGAGCGGTTTGTGGATGATACTTTGTTGTTAACTCTTGCATCGGTTTTTGAGGCTAAGGTCATAAAACATATTCTAGAGCTATATGAGGATCTTTGCGGGGCAAAAGGTAAATTTTTCAAAGAGTAAAATTTATTTCTTTAACACTCCCATTCGGAGGCGATTAAGATTGCTAGGATTCTTGGATGCTCGGTGTCTACTCTTCCATCCACATACCTAGGCCTTCCTTTATTTACGAGCGAGCCTACGATTCCATGTGGACTAATGTAATTGAAAGAATTCGAGAGGAAGGCGGTTTGGATGGAAAGGGAATTTGTTATCTCAAGGCTGGCAAGGCGAGTTCTCACCAAGTTTTCCATTCAAAGCATCCTGTCTACTTTCTCTCTATTTTTAAAGCTCCTACAAGTGTCTACACTAAAATTGAACGAGATCCGAGAAGAGGTTCCTATGGGTGGTTCCGAATCTAAGCAGCGCTTTCACTTGGTGTCCTGGGATAGGGTTTGCAAACCAAGGGAGTTTGGAGGTATTGGGCTAAGGAGAATACAACATTTAAACATGGCCCTCCTGGCCAAACAAGCATGGCGTCTTTTGACAAATGCAAATGCAGAATGGATTACTATAATCAGAAGAAAGTATTTGCAAGAAATTGAATTCTTAAGTTATTCCTTTCCTCCCAGGGGATCAATTTTTTGGAAATCAATCCTTCAAACTAAAAACTTGCTAAGCAAAGGGCTACGTTGGAAGCTGGGAAATGGAAGAAACATTGATTTTTGGGACCACAAATGGTTAAAGGACTATCCCCTCTCTGCGAGACCCCATCATTTCAACCCTTAGAGCTTGGACAATTGAAGTTTTTGGTACCAAAGTTGCAGATTTTATTACTTTGTCAAACAATAGAAGGGTATGGAAGCCAATAATGAATAATGATCTACCGGGGGCATCAATAATCCTTGGAGAATGAATTAAAAGCAGTCTTTACTCCCTTACGGCATTCTTGAGGACCGGCTTATACGGGAAGCTTCGGACAATGGGGAATTTTCTCATCAAGGCTGCTTATCGATGCTTATTGATAATGATGAACCTACTTTCCCTCACTTGGAAGTTTGGCCCAAAAGCATTGTTCCGAAGGTTGGGTTTTTTGCATGGTTGGCCATCCAAAATAAGATCCTCACCATGGATAACTTAATAAAAAGAGGTGTGATTGTTGTTAATAGGTGTTATCTTTGTATGTACGAGTGGGAGTCTATTGATCATTTGTTTACGTATTGTAATTTTTCTGTCTCAATCTTGTTAGGTCTGTTACAAGTGTTTCATATTTATTGGGTCCATCCTCAGTCCATTTTTGACTTATTTGTCCAGTGGCCTTCCCCATTTTTGAATAGGCGTCTTAGGTATATGTGGAAGATCTGCCTTCATCACTACTTGTGGCGAGATATGGTTGGAAAGGAATCGTCGGGCCTTCTTGGATAAGGTTTCTCGGTCATCCTCTGTCTGTCAAAAATTTTAGCATATGCTAATGAGAATACTTGTTTAGTGCTGCGGCATCTAGACCTCCAAATCCTTTTGAAGCTTCATTAGGCCGGTCATTAAACTTACCTCTCAGTGATGGCCTCAATCATTCTCAAGTCTGTCCTAGAACCATGATCACATGGACCCCACCCCCCTAGGGTGGATTAAGTTAAATTTTGATGGGGCATCTAGGGGCAACCCGGTGAAGGTGAGGCTGGTGGCTTACTTAGAGACCACAAGGGTGAGGTGCTTGTAGCTTTTGCGAGAACATCTTGGAGCTCAAACTAACAATGTGGGTGAAGCAAGGGCGGTTTGGAGGAGCCTCAAGGTGGCGAGAGAATTATCCGGGGAAGCTGTTGGTGGAAGGTGATTCTCTTATTATTATAAATCTTCTAAAGAACACTAAGAGAGCTCCTTGGAGATTTGATGACTACATCCATGAAGCAAGGGCTCTAATTCATGACCGACATGAGGCCATAATTTTGCATACCTTCGGGAAGCAAACATGGCGGTGATAGGCTGGCAAATGAAGGCATTGTAGCGACAAACTTGATCACGTGGACTGAAAATCTTCCTCATGCGGTCTCAATGGTGATAGATAATGAAAAACTTTAGATTGGAAGGCTCAAAGTGGATCAATGACAGAAAATGGGGGCATTTTTAAAAAAAAAAATTTGAACCTTATAATGGATTTTGTCATATTTGTTTTTTTTGTTCATGTGACTAGTGTTTTTTGCAGCTGGTGGGGCACTGATATAGGTTTTTTATCTACAAATTCATGCATGGGAAAAATCTGCTTTGGCCTCAAGTATTTCCCAAGGTGTGTTTGGATTCGATGTCGCAAAAAGGCCCTAGCAAGAAATAACAAAGTGTTGGAGATCCCTGACAATGAGGCACCAGACCCCACCATAATAGTCTTGGAGAAGATGACAATTTCATCGGCCTCCAACGGTATCAACTCGATTGAAGAGTACTGTCGGCCTCATCGGTGCAGTTGTTGATTTGTGTGATTCCTTAAATCTTGTTTTATAGCCGGCCAGTTCCAGGGGCACAAGGAGTCAAAGGCAAAATCTAAATATGATGGCAAGAACGATGATAAGAAGTTAGATGAGGACTACAAGGAAGACTGCTTGGCCTCTTGGCTGTCCATTCTATGGGATGTTTTTTTTTTTTTTTTGACCATATTCTATTATTTTTATATGGGCACAAGCTACTCTGCATGGTGCTTGCATGATTAGTTTTTGTCTTTGTTAGTTCTTTTTTGCGTCTTTCTTTTCTGATGGCCATAATATTAGGCTTCCATAGTTTAGTTTGGTTGTATTCTAATGGAAGAGTAGGTCTTGGCCATTTTTGTTGTCGATTTAAACTTTTAGGGCTTGGCCTTTGTCCAGTTGGTCAGTGGACCCTATTTTGTAAAATGGTTTTGGGTCAACCATTTAAAACCCGGTGTTAATTATAATATTCTCTTACTTACCAAAAAAAAAAATAGTAAGCATTTAAATTTAGATATTTATATACAAAGTACAATGTAGACTCATTATTAGAAGATAAAATTTGAAACGATAAATATATTAAATCAAATATCTTGGGTAGAGAACCGTTTATTATTTGGATGCATATTTGTCCAATTTTTTATAATAGATAGAAACCAAAATTTTAATATAATTTTGGTTGCATAAAAGCCTTTCACATTGAGGTATACCCCAGAAGTATAAATTTAACATTATTCATCTAACTATATTGTTAGACCAGTAAGGTGCTTGACAAGATTGTATTGATCAAAATTGTGTATATATATAATGAAGGTATAGGTAGTTAGTTTGAATAATGAACTATCAACCATCTATTTAAGTACAACTCTCAAATACCCAACTCTAACTATATTATATAATGTAATAAATTCTTAACCTTATTACATCATACTTTAATTAGGAGAAACAATCAACAACTTATAAAATTCAAAAAATCATGGACTAGGACACACATTAGTCCATACAATACATCATTGTGAATAGGGATAAACTCAACTACTCATCTTAGTGTGACTAACCACATTGTACTCAATCAAGGATAAGGACAAACACAACTATCCAAGATTTTACATCATAAGTGGATAAGGATACACACATCCATCAACACAGTTGCAAATAGGAACACACTTCTTTGTATACAAATCTTTATGATTAGGGAAAAACAACCAATCACAACTACAATAATTTGCTTATGAGCAAGGACACACAATCATTCACAAAATCATATGCAAATAGGGACACACTCTACTATCCACAAAACACAAGGTCTCCACTTCTCTCAAATGTAGCATTACCTCTAGTAGATAATGTAGCCTAATTTGATCTTCCAAATAGATCACAATATACCTATGTTGTACAACAAGAGAGTAGGATAAAATAATTAATCTTATCTCTTATCAAAGTCTCAAAAACTTGCAAAAATAATTCTAAAAATAAGATTTAAATATTTGACTTTATTAATCTTCAATTAATTAATCAATCCAACCTCAAGGTCTATGCAAATTAGAATATTCAAGCACCTCACTTCAATGTGAGTGCAATTAATCCTTTGTCAAAGTACCATATAAAGGGCGAAATATCCCTTTGATGTAAAAGCATCCAAGTGGGATCATTATTTTAGATTTTGTGCATATAGGTTTTTTATGTGGTTGTTGGTTTTATACACATGGTTTTTATGCACACGGTGTTGTACACATGGTTTTGACCTCTTAGATTAGCTATAAAAGGTAATATAAAGGGACACAACTCTCCATATTATAACATTATTTTTCACTTCTAGAAGGTCATGAGTGTAGATGTGGCTATTAATAACAGTGACTAAAAAAGGACCAGATAAGACCTCAAGGAGACAACAAGGGACCAACAAGGAATGATAAGAAGTCAGTAGGGGACTGATAAGAGACTGTCAAAGGAGTCAAAGGATTCAAGATGATTGGAAAAGGGAACCAGAAAAGCATTAGACATGATCATTAAGGGATTTACAAGGAATCGATAATGTCCCATAAAAGATATCAGTAGGGGATCAACAAGAGATCAATAAGGGAATCTGTAAGGATCTAAGATGACCGACAAGGAGTTTGTAAAATCATCAAGGATATTGGTCCTATGAGGAGTACTTGCAAATGTGTGATTATTTTGTCTAAGCAATTATGAATTTTATGGTAACTATGGCCATATTGTTATTTGTGGTAAATGTATCTATGGTAATTGTAGCCACTATGGAACTCTGTAATGGTTTGTTTTGTAGTTAATATATAGATATAGTATTGTGTTACTATTTTTTTACTGTGTACTTTGATCTTGCAAATTAAATTTTTGCTACTATTTTTTTGTGTTGGCGTGGAGATTTGACATTCTAGAAGATGTCTTTACTTAGATCCATTCCTCTTATTATAGATAATGTGGGATACTAGTGATGTTATTTTTCCAAAAAGATGCTTCAACTCATCACAACTTGATAGGACTACAAACTACGTAAAAATAAAACTACTCTTGTTCATAAGGGCCTTTGTATAGAGCAATTGACGTCCACTACAAGATGTTGAAACATTGTGAAAAGCAAATACAATAGAAAAATTATAATATACATACTCTCTTGCATGTGGGTTAATTGGATTAAGTGGTATCCAAAATAAATGTGTTCTAAACCACTCAACTATAGCCAAAATATTTATTTTTTGTCAAATTTAAATTATATCGTTTCTTTATTGTTTATCAATATAATCATACAACTATGAGTCTACTTCACTTTTCAATGACCAATTACAAATTGTTGTCTCCCTAAAAATAAACGTTATCACCTAGATTTAATAACAATACAAATAAAATAATATATTTATTTAAATATGTTGACACCTCCTTTGAATTTTGGATGGTTTATTATTTGTATTTAATAGATCATGCACAACACTTTTTTTTGTGTGGAAAACATCCCAAAAGGGATGCCACTTTCGGGTAAGACCTGTATCGCTCCAAAATTTTCACACCCTTACCTTCAGGCTATAGGATCCATGCCCGGAAGGGGGATGTGAAAAGGATGGCGCGGTACCTCGGATTGAGAGGCCTTGCGAAGGTCTCACCTCTCAAGGGAGGTGTATATTGGTGATTTTTTTACGGATGGTAGGTTCACCAGGAAACATTTAATGGCAGTTTCCATGCCTAGGCTGGGAATGTGTTTTATGTGTTTGTTTTAGCCTTAAACATTCAAGTCCTAGGTTTCGCCAAAATGCGTCTAAGCTATTCTATATGAAGATGCAGATTAAATGAATGCAGAAAATAGGATTAAGATAGAAAACAAAGAAATTAAAGAATGTTAAAAGAAAAATACCTGATCCGGATGTCTGATGAAGATTCTGATTCTTGAAGTAGTCAGCATCGCCTCTGGTTTGACAGAATCGTCTGAGATCATACAAGATCGTCTGAAATCTGATGAATTCGTCAGAGACCTGCAAACAGAGAAATAGGTGCAAAACACAAAAAATGCAACTATTCTAACAGAGGGAAACAATGTAAAATAATAGCAATAATATCAAACTAAAACTTAAAAATAGAAACATGAATGAATCATGCTAATTTAATCATAATTATGGCTTAATTATGCATTTAATCTAGATGGGTGAACTCCAAAATGCAGAATAGCATAAAATACTAAATAAACTAGCTAATTATAGCATAAAGAAGCAGATTAAAAGATGAAGAAATGCAAACTTTAGGCACTGATTGCCTCAATGTTGATTGCAATCGAGATCGTCTCGCATCGATACGAAATCGTCTCTGATTCGACAGGATCGCCTCCGATATGAATTGGATCGTCTGCGATGATGTAAGCTTGCTCCGACTGAAAAACACTAAGGTACCTACAACAAAAATTGTATAGAACTAATGCAAATAGAAATTTAGGATGTTTTAACATGTATGAAGTCAATTTACAGAGGATTTCAGCCAGGGGGGTGCTAAGGGAAGGGCTTAGGATTAAATAGGCTTAGGAGGGATGTTAGGAGGTTGGAGATCATCCCTATTTGGGAGATCTCCAATGGGGGAGGGTCTCTAACGACGTAGACACGCTTCTGCCCGGATTAGAGACCCGTTGGAACAGAAGCTAATTGTGCAAAATCAATTTTGGGACAAGATCATCTGGACGTCCTAGTCTAGACGAAATTGTTAGATCTGGGGCGATATCATCTGATCGGCGATGATATCGTCAAACGGTCAAAACCTCTAAAAATAGCGTGGGAAAGGGGGAAACGGATTAACGGGCGGTTTGGGAGGTTAAAATTTGAATTTGAATTATTTACTAGAGTAAATGTAATTATTAAGATTTCACTACGCCAATTTTAGGGTGCTACATTTTGCCCCCTCTTTAGCGAATTTTCTGAATAAAATGAGTTAAAGATGAGTTTTTCTCGATCTACGAGAAAGCAAAAATTATTTCCATTTTTAGGTGACGATTCTTGGTTGAATCGTACGATAGCTTACTATGGTGCCCCCTCCGTGTTTTTACCCAAATCGAACATTTGACGTAAAAACGCGGAAAAGAAAAATTTGAAAAAAATATTTTTAATTGTGTTTTAAATAAAATTAAGAAAAATAGACTACCACTTTCTATCAGACATTATACTATCAGATGGTGCCAGAGGAGGATAGACTGCCACTGCCAGCTAACATCGCATAGCCGATCAGGATCGGGTCGTCGAGGACTTCGTCCCGATCGACGATTAGGACTCGTAGTACCACACATATTGTGATGGGGCCACCTCGTCCACCTCAGGGCAGGGGAGGAGATGAGGCTGAGAGCTCGAGGGGTTCTCGAGGCTAGAGTACTGCACGACATTGTACATATTGAGACATATAGCATTTATTATTATTTTTTTGTTGATAGAGGATTGAGTATGTCGAGGTACAGATTGTGGCATACCAATCCAGTTTTGATATGATGTATATATATTGTTGATATATATAGATGAGATATTTTTGATCATATGACTTGTGTTATGTATTTTTATGATGCTTTTATGTTTGATTGATTCGATTTGATGATTCATGTAATTATGTCGTTGGAAATATTATGATTTTGATGTCATGCTTTAAGAGTTTAAATGAAATAATCTAATATAACAAATTGGTTGTTTGTGATGTAATGTGATAAAAGATAAAAAGAGACTTCTAAAAATAATTTCAAAGGACATTGTCGCTATTATAGACCATTTCATGGAGTCACCACTCACTCGGTCGTCAAGCTAATCCCAGTATAGAAATATTGTTAAAAAGAAAAGAGTGCTTAAGAGACTGTCTTAAGACTTTGGTGCAATGGTGCAAATGATGATGATGATGGTTTGTTTTTAGATTTTCAAAAAATAGTATGCATGAAATAATGTTAAAATGATCTTTGCTAGGCATAAATTCCTAAGTGTGATAAAATTTTTGGATAATTCCCTAGGAACTATACCATCATTGCAAAATTGAGGGTTCACATAATGACATGAAATAATGAAAAATGTGCATGCTTTTGCAAGCATAATTTGTGTAACATAATGATTTAAGTCATATGGTTTTCATGATTTTAAATAAATGGAGAATAAAAATTGTTACAATGGTTTGCACTAGGCATAGAATATGTAGGTATAGACTTATACCATCATCGCGAAAATCCAAAAAGAGATAGTTTTATTGCATGGTTGATTTTTGATAAACAGAAAATATGAAGAGGAGGACTTGCGCTAGGCATAAAATTCCAATTTTGGTTTTGGAACTATACCATCATCGCGAAAGTCGACAATATATATATATATATATATATTGTGTTGTGTTTTTGATTGTATGGTTTGAAAGAAATTTTGATTTTTTTCTATTATGTATATAGTTGTCTAAAACAACTGTACTTGAAAGAAGAAAAAGAATTATTCCAAACAATTTGTGCAAAAAATATTTCAAAGTATTTTGAAGACAAAAGTTAGATTTATAAGGAATCCCATGTGCAAATGTGAATTCATTTCCAATCTTGATTGATCATAATGATACCAAAAATCTCTCAAATATGAAATGTGTGTGCAATTGCATTGTTCATTTACCAGTTTTGAGCAAGATAATATGATACAAGTGATTTGAAGAAACCAAATAAGTGTTCATTAACCATGATGTAGATGCATATAACCATACTAGACTACTATGTAGGTCGGATTATCAAGAGCTAGCTAATCCATAAGCAAACATAGATCTGTACAAAATAAGGTCGCTAATGTGACAGACATATCGCCACGCTAGGAGTTACCCAAGGCCAAGCAGGTTGGGCACGAACCACTGTTATGGGGCTTACCTCACAGTTTTCGAATAATTGAAAATTTCAGGGATTCAAGCTCATCAACCCTTCTTTTCTTTTCAAAGGGTAGGGAAAGGGATTTTATTGCTTTTGCTTTTGCTTTCTTTTGCTTTTCTTTTGCTTTTATTTTCTTTTTATTTTGTATTTTTGTTTGATAATGCTTGGAACACTGCTGTAATGATATAAAATAACATTATTTCTTCTTTTTTTTTCTTTTGAACTTTTCTTTTTCTTTTTCTGTGCTAGGGATACTTGCTCGGATTAGCTGTAGAGCAAGGGATTTTTATTCTGGGTAGGGGTGAGCTTGTCCTTTTGCCAATTCTCAAAGATTCTAGACCATGTGCATGATAGGATAGCAGGGGAAACTTTTTGCTCAAGAAATCACTTCCACTATGTAGCAAAACATGGAAATTACAAATATAATCATTTTATTGTGAAAAAATGTGCTTGGTTTAAGTAAATAACAAGATCAATTCTCTATGCTCAAACTTTATTTAATTGAATTTTGTGGACTTTGATATAAGAGAGATTAGTAATCATGCCAGATAAAATCAAGATATTTATTTTGTGAGTGTGGAAGTGAGGGATTCCAAATAAATGCTAATTTATCCAAAATAATTTGAAACATATAACTGTAATAATTGTAAGAAAATATATATAAATACCTTTTGAGAAGTTTTGAGAATGTTGACTCTCTCTTTCTTCTTTATATTGTTTTGGTTTCGAAAGAGTCAAGAATATTGTTGTTTTTATTTTTATCATTTTGTTTGTTTTTGAAAAAATGAACCAGTGCCATAAATAAATGCAACAAATAGTTTTGAGGATTTTGATGATTATGAATGTTTTTGGTGTTTTTGAATTTATAAATTGAAATAAATACAAAATAGTGATTTTGAATTATTTTAACCAAATATATACAAGAATGAAATGACCAAATTTATACATAGTAACTTTTAAGATGCAAAATGTTCATGGGTTCTTTAAGTTCTTTACCATCTAAGGTAGATAATTTGTATGCTTCTGATTCAAATTTAGCGGTAATAATATATGGTCCAAGCCATTTGGGCTCAAATTTACCTTTAAGGTCCTTAGTTGCATTTGTATTTTTTTTATTTTCTTTTAAAACAAGGTCGTCGATCTCAAAGGATCGATGACGAACTTTCTTAGCATATGATATTTTAAGCTTGTTTTGGTAGGCACGGAGATGCTCCAAAGCATTGATGCATTTTTCATCTAGGAGTTCCAGCTGACTGAGTCTACCAGCTCGATATTCATCTCCTACTTCGGTATCTTGAAGTAGTAGAGCCAAAGAAGGAACTCTTAATTCAAAAGGAAAAAAGGCTTCAGCACCATAAACCAAAACAAACGGCGAAGTTCTAGTGGGGGTTCGAACACTAGTTTGATAGGCCCACAAGGCTGGATATAATTGAATGTGCCAGTCACGGCCAGTTTTATTGACCAATATTTTGAGAATTTTGATTAAGGTTTTGTTAGATGCTTCTGCTTGACCATTACCTTGAGGATAATAGGGAGTGGACCAGTGATGTTGAATCTTATATTTTTGACATAATTTTTTAACATCTTTATTTTTGAAACAAGTTCCATTTTCAGAGATGAGATTTGTAGGAATTATGAACCTACAAATGATTTGATTAAAAATAAATTTAGAGACTTGTGTGCTAGTGCAGGAAGCTAAAGGCATAGCTTCAACCCAATTTGTGAAATACTCAGTGGCGGTTATGATGAACTTGTGTCCATCAGATGACACAAGATTGATTTTGCCAATAATATCTAAACCCCATTTTGAAAAGGGCCAAGGAGATGAAATAGCCTGCAGCTCTTGTGCAGGCGCATGGACAAGGTCAACATGTTTTTGGCACTTGTCGCAATGGCACACATACTCATGTGCATCCTTTTCCATGGTAGGCCAAAAGTATCCTATCCGAAGGAGCTTTTTAGCAATGACACTACCACTAAAGTGTCCTCCACAAGATCCATCGTGGGCTTCACTCAAGGCTGATTTAGACTCTTCTAAATTCAAACATCTTAATAGGATACCTTCAAAAGATCTCCTATATAAAGTATTGCCAATTATTATAAATCGACTTGCTCGTCTATGTAATAACCGATGCTGGTTTCTATTAGAATTAGCAGGGAAAGTCCCATTTTGGAGAAAATCAAATATATCTGTATACCAAGGTTCAGGAGTAGTTTCATTGATTAGAAACACATCCAAAGGCTCTAAGCATGACTTATTTGAAGTGGGTTCCTGGAGTCGACGAATAATGATAGTGGCATATTCGTCATCTAACTCCAAGGGCAGGAGAGATGTAGTTGTGGCCATAGCATCAGCTGCACGGTTGCAAGTTCGATGAATAGCTTCCAAGGTAACTTGATCAAATAGAGACATTAATTGTAAAACATAGGCCTTATATGGGCGTAGTTTATCATCTTTGGTTTGATAAACTTCATTAATTTGGTTTATAACCAGTTGAGAATCACCAAAAACTAAAAGATGTTTAATTTTTAGCACCAAGGCAGCTCGTAATCCAAGGATTAGAGCTTCATACTCAACAGTATTGTTGGTGCAAGAAAATGTCAATTTGAAGGACGAAGGAATAAGATGTTTTTGCGGGGATATTAAAATAATACCCGCACCAGCCCCACTCATGCATCGGGCTCCATCAAAGTATAAGGACCATTGTTCAATATGGTCTGCCTCTAATTGAAGGCATTCATTAGGAAACTCGATGATGAGGGGATGGGTAGACTCTAAGGGTGCAGCAGCTAATTGATCTGCTATGATTTGACCCTTAACAGACTTTTGTCCTATGAATGTGAGATCAAACTCGCTTAGAGCAAGAACCCACTTAGTTGTGCGACCCAATAAATAAGGTCGACTCATGAGATACCTTAAGGGATCGTATTTAGCAATGACATAAGTTTTCTGACTAAGCATATAATGTCGTAATTTTTGCATAGCAAACACGACTGCTAGACATAGTTTTTCCAATGCTGTATAGCGGGTTTCATAACTGATGAAGGTTCGACTAATATAATAATTAGCACGTTCTCTCTTTTCATCATCAAGTTGAGCTAACATAGCTCCTAAGGTAGAATCTAAAGCTAAAATATATAGGAGAAATGGGCGATCAGGTTTAGGTGGTGAAAGCACAGGTGTATTAAGGAGGTATTGTTTGAGAAGTTCAAAAGCTTCTCTACATTCGTCATCCCAATTAAAAGGGACATCCTTCTTAAGGAGTTTAAGAAAGGGATCGATTTTGTCCGCCAGCTTATCGATGAAGCGACGGATGGCTTGAAGCTTACCTTGTAATCTTGTAACTCAGATATATTAGTAGGTGCGAGCATATCAGTGATAGTCGTAATATTGAGGGGGTCGATTTTGATACCACGTAAAGAAACTAAAACCCTTAATAGTTTACTAGACTTAACTCTGAATATGCATTTTGCTGGATTTAATCGAATAAGATATTCTCGTAATCGATTAAAAACTTTTCTCAAATCATCTAAATGATTATCTTCAATAATAGAGCGAGCTATAATATCATCTACATAATCATGTAGGATATCATGCATCATATCATGAAAAATATCAGTCATAGCTCGTTGATATGTTGCACCTGCATTCTTTAAGCCAAATGGCATCACTTTCCAACAAAAGGTACCCCAGGGGGTAATGAAGGTTGTTTTAGCCTGATCTTTAGGAGCTATCCTGATCTGATTATAACCGGAGAATCCATCCATTAAGGACATCATCCCACTCCCGACAGTAAAGTCAATGATTTGATCCATGTTTGGAAGAGGAAAATCATCTTTAGGGCATGTAGCATTAATATCTCTAAAATATGTGCAAACCCTAACTTTGGTAGCTTCTTTTTTGGTAACTGGAACTACATTTGAGATCCATTCAGCATAATCAATAGCTTGTATAAAAATAACATTTAGGAGTTTTTCTAACTCCCCTTTGACTAGCAGAGCCACTTTGGGATGCATTTTTCTAAGTTTTTGTTTAACAAGTTTAGCATCCGGATGGACCACTAGGTGATGCATGACTACAGAAGGGTCTAGACCTGGCATATCTTCATATGTCCAAGCGAAGACATCTTCATACTCTTTAAGGAATGCAATGTATTGCTCTTGTTTTTCTTGGCTTAATTCTGATCCAATATTGATTATGTGAGGATTATCCTCAGTTCCAATATTAATTTTAATGACGTTTTCTACCTCCATGTGTAGATCTCTTTCAAAATTAGGTGGGGCGGGTGAAACACCCAATTCTTATAATTCTTGTAAGGTTAATTTGGATAATTCATCTTGAGGATTAGTGGTCTCAAGTTGGGCTATAGTTGGTATAGAACCATCAAAATAAAATCCATTGTGTAACATCTCTTCAACAGAGACATCATGGAAGATATCTCCTTCCAACTCTTCATCGAGGTCAGCAATCATTTTAGGGTAAGCTATGGATAGCATGTTGCATGAAAATGACTATTTTTTTAGAGGCAAATCAACATGCCTATCCAAATAATCTTGATAGCATATGAGTTGATCATCATTTTCAAAAGGAAAGGGTTGACCCTTACTAGGAAATAGGCCCACACCACAATGGGCAGGCCACGGTTCTACCTCGAAAGGTTCTTTCATGCCATTTTGGAAAGTTCCCAAGCCTTTCCCTTTATATCCCATTTTAAGCATCATGGGTTTAGCTTTAATATAATCATTGGTAAAATAACACCGAGCATATCCTTCATGATGAGTTTTAATATTTCGAGGGATTCTTCCCCAATCATATCCTTTATAAATGAAGGCACAACTCCCGACTTGGTAAGTACTTCCCATAGGTTGTGGGAGGCCCAAAGTACGAGGAGATGGCGGCAAGTTATTTAAAATAATTGAATCTTGCATGAAAGCATTCGTTTTTTCGATATTAAGGTTGTGGATAAATGCGGTAAAAGTTCATCGAAAAGGGCATAAGATGTAGAAGGATTATTCCCTATATCTTTAGATGTGGAAGGTATGATAGATGTTAAAGGAAGTGTTAATAGATGGGTCTATAGGTTTTGAATTCATAGGGATAGAACTTGAAGGATTAGTTGTAGATTTAAGATCTTTTTGAGGTTCTAGAATGGTTTGTTTAGAAGGTTGTTGATCTATATAGGAGGATGAAATTAATGGAGGGGAAATAGGTGAAGCTATGGGTGTGTGTTTCACAGTTTTGGATGAAAAATGAGAACTAGGATGTGTGGATGACAGAGCAGGCCAAAATTGCACTCCAATGGGTTCTACCAAAGCACACATATCAAAGGGTCTAGGGTCACCATGGATAGTGACCAACTAATTTTTAAATTCAAATTTAACACATTGGTGTAAAGTTGATGGGACCGCTCACATCGCATTGATCCAAGGGCGACCCAAAAGTATATTGTACGATGCTGGGCAATGTACAATAAACACGATGGTTTCTAGGGTTCTAGGACCAACTTGCAAGGGGATGGTAATAACTCCACATGTTTCTTGTGTTTCGTCATTAAAATATTTGATAATCATATCAGTTTTCTTCATTTCATCACTTCTAAAGCCAAATATTTGGTAGAAATCAAAAGTGCAAATGTTTAGAGATGAGCCATTATCAATCAAGACTCGTTTGATGACTACATCTCCAATTAGAGCAAGTAATATATAAGGGATTATCCTTATGTAAACTGTGTTGTGGGATATCTTTATCTCGGAAGTCAATACAATCAACTTCTCGAGTGATGATAGTATTGGCCATAGCTTCAGGTTGAATGTTTTGAGGTACCATCATTTGGCTCAATGTAAGCATCAACTCATCCCTATGGGTGGGAGAGGATCTTAATAAATCCAAAAGGGAAATTCTAGCCATAGTATTGGATAATTGCTCATTAATATTGTAAGGGGGTGTAGGTTGAACATGGGAAGCATGATTCCCTCTATTGGGATTCTTCAAAGCAAATGGAACTGATCCATCATTCTGATTTGATTCTTGTTGAGAATTTTGAGCCTGTTGCCAAGTAACGACTCCGATGGTACCTACAATGTTATATTGAGGACGTTGAACTGGTCTCGATCGAGCATTTATGGCTTGTTCATTAGGAAGGAATTGATTAGAATAAGGTTGAGTAGTAACTCTTATAGGAAATGGTTCTTCTGGTACCATAGCATCTGTGATGGGTTGAATAGGATCTGATTTGTTTTCAGAACTATTCGATTGGTTTGAAGTAATGTCTAATTCACTTTCAGTATCTGATTCTATATCACTAGAATCTGAAGTTGGAATATTATGTAAGGTCCTGGTCATAACCAGGGATAAGGTTGTGTCAAATATTTGAGGATCCTGAATAGGTAATTGTCCGCTAATGGTTCCTACATATCGGGTAGGAGGAGGAACATTATGATGTTCGATTTTATTGGCCACCTCTTTACCATGTCTTGGTAAAGGGTGTTGAAATATGTCTAATGATTGATTAGCATTTTGATTTTGATTTTGGGGAATGGTATTTTGAGCGTTATTAGGAGCGTTTTGTTTAGGTTGGAAGGCTTGCACCTCCATTTCATTATTATCAATAAAATCTTGTATTTTATGTTTCAACCTTTTACAAGCGTTGGTAGAATGTCCAGGTCCTCTATGGAAATCACAATGTAAGTCAGCTCTGTATCCGGGTATAGTTGGATCAGGTTCCCGGATAGCTGGTAATTGGATCAAACCTCTTTCGAGTAATTGAGGTAAAATAGTTGATAAGGGTTGGTTTAATCTAGTAAATTCTCGAGGAGGCTTGTCAGGGAGGTTTCAATATAAATTTTTCTGTTGTCTTCGTTGCATTGATATTAGAAACATTTCTACTGTCAGTGACTCTATCATCGACAACTTGTTTGTTTTTATATTGATTTCTGGATGTTTTCTCATCATACTTCTTCCTAAGTTGGCCTCTCCTAATGAGGGCATCTTCTACTCTTCGAGCTAAATCTATAGCTTGATCGAAGGTAGTTAAAGTAGCGATTGATAGCTCATAAGATATTTGTTCTTGTAAATTGTTGATGAAAATGTCCAACATTTCCCTATAAGGTAGCACAAAGTGCGGTTTTCCTGTCAATTGCCTCCATCTAGCTAAGAAATCGGCAAAACATTCATCCTTGTCTTGTTTTAAGTTGTATAAATCTTTAATGGTTACATGCCTCTCGATGTAGGCACTAAATTGATGGACAAAATATTCATCTGTTTCTTCAAAGTTTCTCAAAGAATGAGTGGGCAATTGATAGTACCACTCTAATGCCATTCCACCTAAACTTTTTGGGAACATTTTTAGTAATAGCAAGTCATCATGTGATATATCATGACATGCTATCCTAAACATGCGAAGATGCTCTATGGGATCTTCGATTCCTTTATATATAGGCAAGATGGGCATGGGAAAATGCTTAGGGTACGGTTGAGCTACAACTATGGGATCCAAAGGTTGACTACAGATCTCTCGATAATTGTACGAGGGACGAGAGGGATCTATCTGGTCCATACGTGAAGCTAACTATTTCACCATGGCTTCCAGATTACTAGTTTGCCCACCATATTGGTTCGGTAGGGCATTGACATGGGATTTGTGAGCATATGATGGAGGGACATGAAGATTAGATGCTATGTTGCTATTGTGTAAATTGTTGGTAGGAAAAGTGTTATGAAGGAATTTTGAAGTTGTATTATGTTGTATTCCAGATTGTTGAAAATTGGTGTTTGGCTTTGTTTTAGGTTTTTGTTTACTTGAAGCATATTGCTCAATAGTTTGGCGAAATAAAGTAGTGAAGGAAGTTTTCTTTTGTGTGGGAATTATTTTAGGTTGAATAACAGGTTCCTTAGGAGGTTGGGTAACCTATTATTTTGACATGTTTTGAATCATAGTGACCATATCTGTATTGGATGGCCCAGCCTTATCACTTTCTTGATCAATGAAAGATAAGGGATTAGTGTGCACATCAAACACATGTTCCATGGCTTCTTGAGTGTCACTAATTTTCCCTTTATCAATACGAACTGCCACATTAAGGGCGTCAATGTTATCATTGAGAAATTTCCAGAAATGATCTACGTTGTCAAAAGCAATAGTTCCATCTGGAGCTACTCTAGGGGATGAGGGTCCATCCTCTTTAACACTTCCTTCTTGTTCATTATCTTCACCTAGGTCATCTTATGGTTGATCTAGAGTTTCTCCTTCCGGAATTGGATCTTCAGGAAGGACATTTGGGTTTCCAGTTTTATCTCCTAACCAATCTTCTTCTTCTCCTTCAGTTTGTTTACCATTCCTAAGTTTAGGCATTGTGCCTAACTTTTGATTTCAGCAAATATATATATATATTTATATATATATATATATATATATATGCAACAAGCTTAAGAGGTATATATTAACTATATACCTACTACAATATTTAAAATGAAATGTTTTTGGTTTTTGCTATGTTTTTTAGTTTTTTTTAGTTTTTTTGTAATAATATTGTAAAGACAACAAATAACACAATAAATGCAAGAAATAAGACTGAAAGTAATGATCTAGTTTTCTATAAACAATTTATAAATATCATTAATGGGCTCGAGTTGTTTAGGAGTCATGAAGTGTTCTTCTTCAAATTGAAAATTTTCTTTTAAAAATTTAATGAAAAGAGCTATAGTGATATTATCTGTCTCAGATGTTGGTTGATAGAAGTAAAGCTCATGGCAATACTCTCGATATAACACAGCTCAAGGAACTCTATTCCATCTTTCCCTATCTGTAAGAACAACCTCTTGGTCTTCTACAAGACCTAGGAAATGGTGTACAATGGCTGCGTTCTCGAGGTATTCCTCGAAGGTGAAAAATTCTAAAGACACAAGAGCTCTCCTATAAGCTAACCATCTATGGCAGGCTCTCTGAAGTTCATGATAAAAAACTAGTTGATGAGGATCCAGGATTCTATCTAGGACTAGCCTCTTGATTTGTTTAAGTTGTGTTGACCTAGATGAGATGACACTAAGTCTTCTATCAAGTTCATCTCACAAGAGTTGATTTCTATTTGTTTCAGGCACACTAAGCACATAATTGATTTCTATGGCTGCCAATTGGTTTTCTACATTTATAGTAACTGCTAATATTTTCTTAGGAGCTACCATCTAATATGCAACTTATTAATTTTAAATGATTTGAAATGCATCTATGTTTTAGTTGTTTTATTTTTTTGTTTTGTTTTTGTTTTCAAAATGTTTACAATGCATTCACGTCGGGTTCACCAAAATGTATCGCTCCAAAATTTTCGCACCCTTACCTTCAAGCTATAGGATCCGTGCCCGAAAGGGGGATGGGAAAAGGATGGTGCGGTACCTCGGACTGAGAGGCCTTGCAAAGGTCCTGCCTCTCAAGGGAGGTGTATATTGGTGATTTTTCGATGGATGGTGGGTTCACCGGGAAACATTTAATGGCAGTTTCCACGCCAAGGTTGGGAATGTGTTTTATGTGTTCATTTTAACCTTAAGCATTCAAATCCTAGGTTTGGCCAAATGAATCTAAATTAATCTATATGAAGATGCAAATTCAATGAATACGAGAAAATAGATTTAAAGATAGAAAATAGAGAAATTATAGAATGTTAAAAGAAGAATACCTGATCCGGATGTCTGATGAAGATTATGATTCTTGAAGCGATCGGGATCGCCTACGATTTGACAGAATCGTCTGAGATCAGACAAGATCATCTGAAATCTGACGAATTCGTTAGAGACCTGCAAACAAAGAAATAGGTGCAAAACATAGAAAATGCAACTATTGTAACAGAGGGAAATAGTGTAAAATAATAGCAATAATATCAAACTAAAACTTAAAAACAAAAACATGAATGAATCATGCTAATTTAATCACAATTATGGCTTAATTATGCATTTAATCTAGATGGGTGAACTCCAAAATGCAGAATAGTATAAAATACTGAATAAACTAGCTAATTACAACATAAAGAAGCAGATTAAAAGATGAAGAAATGCAAACTTTAGGCACTGATTGCCTCAATGTTGACTGCAGTCGAGATCGTCTTGCATCGATACGAAATCATCTCTGATTCGACAGGATCGCCTCCGATCCGAACTGGATCATCTGCGACGATGTAATCTTGCTTCGGCTAAAAAACACTAAGGTACCTACAACAAAAATTGTATAGAACTAATGCAAATAGAAATTTAGGATGTTTTAACATGTATGAAGTCAATTTACAGAGGATTTTAGCTAGGGGGTGCTAAGGGAAGGGCTTAGGATTAAATAGGCTTAGGAGGGAGGTTAGGAGGTTGGAGATCATCCCTATTTGGGAGATCTCCAATGGGGGAGGGTCTCTAACGATGTAGACATGTTTCTGCCCGGATTAGAGACCCGTTGGAATAGAAGCTAATTATGCAAAATTAGTTTTGGGACAAGATCATCTAGACATCCTAGTCCAGACGAAATCGTCAGATCTGGGGTGATATCATCTGATCGGCGACGATATCGTCAAACGGTCAAAACAACCTCTAAAAATGGCACGGGAAAGGGGGAAACGGATTAACCGACGGTTAACGGGCGGTTTGGGAGGTTAAAATTTGAATTTTAATTATTTACTAGAGTGAATGTAATTATTAAGATTTCACTGTGCCAATTTTAGGGTGCTACAAGACCCAAGGAGGTAGGGGTATCCATTCTGCCAAAAATGCCCAGGACTCGGACCTGGCCTACCACCTTTGACATACTCAAGGAGCAAACAAACACACAAAACCAATTTAAAAATAAGTAAATAACAACAAAAATAATAAAATAAAATAAAAAACATGCTCCTTGAGTGTGTCAAAAACAAAAGCACAACCAAACACGCACAATAAGATAAAAGAAACCACAACACAAACCACATAGAAAAACACAAGAACCACATAACAAAACACAAACAAGACAAAAACAACAGAACACTACAAAGACATAACCCAAAAAAACATGAAAAATAAACACAACCAAAACCTAAAAAATTTAAAAAATAAAATAAAAATAAAAATAAAAAACAACCAACAACAGACAATAAACAAAAACAAAAAACATAGAAAACACTCACACATAAAAACATGAAATAACACAAACAAAGAGAAACCCAAGAACAAGAACGAAAAAAACACAAGAACAATAACAAAAAACATTAAAAAAAAAAAAACAACAAAAAACAACACAAAGAACACAAAAACAAAACAAAACAAAAGAACCCACCCACCTTAAAAAACTAAACAAAAAAAACAAAAAAGAAAAAAGAAAAAAAAATGAACATAACAATGACCTATCTAGACCAGAAGACTATTAAGGCAAGAATCAACAGAGGAAACAAAATAAAGAATAGAATGAGCTAGGGAACTAAAAAAAACTGAATGAACCAAAGAGAAAAAAAAAAAAACAAGAAGAAACTAGGTACCTTCAGAACTGGAGCCATCCAAAGAAATGATAGAAAGAAGAGCTTCCCTAATTTGAGAAGCCCACCATATAGGAGGGTGGCCATAACAAGTAAGATCACCTTTGTCCAAAGCCCAATTAGCTAAAGCATCAAGCACTCTTGTTTTGATCTCTGACCACATGATTGTAATCAACTTTCAAAAATCCCATCTGGATTAATTGAATCTTCTCAATAATTCTTTTTATTCTCCAATCCACCTTATGATTCTTAGAAGGAGTCTTCAAGAGATTAATCATAAGTTGAGAGTCGAGACTCAACTAACACCTTTTCCCATCCAACCTTAGTAGCCTCCTGAAGGCCTCTGAGGATACCATACCCCTCAGCAAGGTTATTGGAAAGAATACCCAAATTCTCAGCAAAAGTAAAAACCAGGGAGCCATCCGAAAGTCTACCAATTCCTCCCACACTGGCTTTTCTAGGGTTCCCTCTAGAGGCTCCATCAGTATTGACTTTTCCAAAATCCTTAGGAGGAGGTTGCCAATTTCTAGTCCTATCCATCTTACTAATACTCACATTCCCTTTAAGTTGGTTGCCCTTAGAAGATTTAATCTTCAATATTTGCATCACTTGATCCCATATTTGGTGGGAGTTTTGGGGGTGATTAAGGAGTTGATGGACTGATTCAACTAAGTTGGCTATGGTCTTTTGCCAAATATAGTGAATATCCTTCCTATCTTGATTAAAAATTTGGTTGTTCCTTTCATTCCAAATATTCCAAAGAAGAATGGTAGAACCCATCCAAACTAACTGCCTAATAAAATGATCAACACCCTCTTGATTAGGCCAATCCCTCCAAAGTTGTTCAAAAGTAAAAAAATTGGACCACTTGTAAGCCAAGTAAAGTGGCCATTCTCCTCCATAGCTCAGAGGCTAAAGTACACTCAATAAAAATATGGTTGATATTTTCTACATTCTCTTCACACATTTCACATCTAAAAGGGCCATGAAAACCATGCTTCATAAGTTGCTCACCAAGTAAGCACCCTACGATGCAATAAAAGCCAATTAAAGAACCTCACCTTAGGCTAGAGCTTTTGAGCCCACAATCGAGAAAATATGTCAGAAGAATGGTTGGGATTATTATGGCATAAGGTCAAATAACCTTGAGCAACTGAATACTCACCCTTAGTAGTGTTGTTCCATCCAAAACAATCTTTTTCATGGGACCAAGAGAGGGATCTCATATGAAGGATGCCTTGGATATCTTGTCTTTGCCTTTCTGGGATTTGAATAGGCCAGTCCTCAATAGGGATCCAATATCTACCAACCTTTGAATTACCGGTATGGTACCGATAGTAATTAGCCACCTTTATCCAATTAGCTCGGTGAAGCTCCTCCATCCAAGGCCTCCAATCGAGAAACTGAGTTATCAAAGGCTTGTGACCATCCCAAGAATCTATCCAAAAATTTGCATGTTGACCATTATGAATGATCCAAAATAATTTTTTCTTTATCAAATCCTCACCGAGTCTTAAGAACTGCTAAAATGGGAGAACCTTTGGTAGGAAGTTGATAGCGAACAAGGTCTTCAGGACTTTTGTTCTCAGCATATTTAGCACGGAGATTATTGGCCCAAAGAGCATTGGGGTTATGCAACATCCTCCAATATAATTTAGCAACTAAAGCTTTGTTGTTATTAATTGAAGACCGGAATCCTAACCCCCCTTCACTCTTAGGAAGACATAAAGTATCCCATTTCACCAAGGCCCATTTTCTTTTCTCCTTAGTACCACTCCAAAGGAAACGATGACTGATTTGATCCAATTCTCGAAGAACAGACTTTGGGATATTCAAAATGGAAGAAACATAAATAGGAATAGCTTGAAGGACTGATTTTACCAAGGTGATTCTACCCCCGGAAGAAAGCCACTTGTTGGTCCACTTTCCAATTTTCTTCTTGACTTTGTCCAACAACCAATTCCAATCTTTATTTTTCTGCCTTTGAATATTTATGGGAATACCTAAATAAGTGATTGGAAGAGAGGTCTTATTATATCTTAATTTATCCAAGACCATGGATTCCTGTCTAGCAGAGCAGTGAAAGAAAATAACTTTAGATTTGTCTTCATTGATCAACTGCCCAGTAGCCTTAGAAAAACAGCTAATGATTTGCTTAATATTAGAAGCTTCCTTAACTGTAGCTTTACCTAAAAGAGTAGAGTCATCCACAAATTGAAGATGAGAGATAGGTCTAGCTCCATGAGCAATGGTAACTCCCTCAAGGGTTTTGTTTTCCCTCTTTTTGGTTATAGTCCTACCCAAGCATTCAACAAGAATGATGAATAAATAAGGGGATAGCGGGTCACCTTGCCTAATACCTCTAGAAGCTGGGAAAGACTGAGAAGGCCTGCCATTGATAAGAACTAAGTAGGAAACTGAAGAGATACATCCCATAATCCAATCCATCCAATCCTTAGAGAAACCAAATTGCCTCAAAACTTTGATAAGGAAGTGCCAATCCACTCTGTCATAAGCTTTGGATAAGTCTAACCGAATGAACATGGAAGGAGAATTTTGCATATCCATGGAATGGATGGCTTCCTGAGCAAGAACTATCTCATCTACTATTTGACGTCCTTCCACATAACCCCCTTGCTCTGGGGAAATAATCTTATGCAAAAGAGGCTTCAACCTTTCTGCCATGATTTTAGTAATGATTTTGAGAAGAACATTACATAAAGCAATAGGTCTAAAAGCTGAGATATGATCAACCTCTTGAGCTTTTGGAACAAGAGTAATATAAGTTTTATTGATAACCTTCAAAATTTCTTTGGCTTTCCTGGCTTCTTCCACCACCTCTAATAAATCAACATGAAGGATATCCCAGAACTCTTGGTAGAACTCAATGGGAAAACCATCAGGACCCGGGGTTTTCCATTTTTGCATTTTAAAAACTACTTGTTGAAGCTCATTGATAGTAACGAGGAGCAGTCAAAATAGAGTTCTCCTCAGAAGTGATAAGAGAAGGGATTGCTTGAAGAACATTTTGTTGTGAAGCTGAGTCAAGAGGAGTAGCAGACAAAAATATTGGAAAAGTAATCAACAACAATAGAGTTCATGCCATCCCAAGTATAAACAACATCTCCAGAATCTGATTTTAAGGAAGAAATAAAGTTGTGAGATCTTCGAGCTAGAAGATATTTGTGGAAGAAATTTGTGTTTCGATCTCCTTCTTTGAGCCATTGAATTCTAGATTTTTGCTTCCATAAGATTTCTTCTCTTTTTTCCCATTCCTCTAACTGAGTTGTGAGTTTAATTTCATCTGCACTTCTCTTCTCTGTGAGGCCATCTAAACGGATTTTCTTATTCAAATTTTCAATATGAGCAATAACTTCATGTTTTTTTTTATGAACATCCCCAAACTCTTTCTAGTTCCAAGTCTTGATTTTGGATTTAATGTATTGCAGTATTTTGGAAAAATAGAACATCTTAGTCCCATGCCTAGGTTTACCTTCCTTCCACCATTGTTGCACATGAGGTCTGAAGGAAATGTCTCTAAGCCACATTAATTGAAAACAAAAAGGAGAGAAACTCACATTGGTTTTCCACATTTCCACCATGATTGGCCAATGATCCGAACCAGCATTATTAAGAGTCTTCACTTTAGGAATGTGACCATGGATTAAGAAATTTTTAGAGAGCAAAAACCTATCCAATCTCTCCATTATACAAGCTAAGCCTTGCATTCTATTAGACCAAGTCATAAGGCCATTATCTGGTTGGATATCCACAAGATGGAGGTTTGCAATATATTCGCTCATGAGGTCAGTGCTTTTGTCCAAATTTCTATTTCCCCCCTTTTCTCATCCAGAGAGAGGATGGTATTGAAATCTCCTCCGATCAAGATCCAAGCTTTAGGAAAATGAGAGATAATATGAGTAATATCCTTCCACTGTCTTCTTTTTTCCTCCAAAGAAGTCAGAGCATAAACAATAATGCAGAGCATAATCTGGTTGGAATGTCTACTTTGAATAGCTATAGCCAACAAACCCCAAGCTGCCAACCATATGGTGAATAACTACCTCTTTTGGGTCCCAAAGACAAGCAATGCCACCCGAAGTCCCTTGGGAACTGAGGGAAACCACTTTTCCAGCTGGCCAAATTTTACTGGCAATTGAGTCCATATCCTCCATTGACATCTTTGTTTCTTGAAGGAAAACAAGATGTGGATGATTTATCTGAATCATTCTTCTAATTTCATTTTGTTTTGAAAGACTCCCTTTGAGTCCTCTAATATTCCAAGTGATGATCTTCATTAATACCAGGGCTAAAAAATTTGGGAAGGGCATTAATCTTACCTTCCTCTACAAGATTTTCACCTTCTTTTACCATATGATATTGATTGGTCTTGCGACCTACTTTTTGATTAGAATCCATCTTCAATTTTTTTTCCCTGTTTCTTGACTTATTCCAATTGAATCCGAGATGGCTTCTAACCTTGAAGAATGCTCGTACACAACCAAAATTTTACTAGATGGTTCAATGGAGTCTATATTGGGACCTGCATTATTTGAAGTTTTGACATTTGAAATATTGTTTTTCTTGTGTAAATTTTCTCCTTTTTTTTTGTTGAAAACCTTTGATTTGTTGGTTTGTCTCCGAGTTCTTCCCTTCATATTTAAATTGTGTTTCTAAGATTTCAGTTTCCATTATTTCCTCTTCCTCACTTGGGACATCATTTGTGGAAAGGATTTCAAACATATTAGCAGATGACTTTGATTGATCCTTCATAACTAGTTTTTTTTTAGTGTTCTTCTTCTTAGGTATTTGGAAACCTACTGAGTTTATATCTTCTTTCTTTTGATCAAGAATTTTATTTGGGCAAGCACTGGCCAAATGACCATATTCATGGCAAATTCTACAACGAAAAGGAATGTTCTCATAGTCCACTACTTGCTCCCAAGTGTCTTCCCCAAATTGTAATGTGATATTTTTAGGTAGGGGTTTGTCAAAATCCATTAAAACACAAATTCGAGCATAAATAATATGTTCAAAATTTTGAGTACAATCAATGAGTCATCATAAAAGTTCCTAAAGAGTTTCCAATTGAAGAAAAAATAGTAGGATTCCAAAATTCAATAGGGAGGCCAAAGAGTCTAACCCACACGGGAGCTATAGAAGGCATCTCTTCTTCGGCTTTAAATTTAGTATGACGGGGCTTCATGAAAAGCCCTACCCCTTCCAAAAAACCAAGGACCCCCTTGAAAAGTTTTCTCTCTATCTTCATTATTAGCAAATAAAACAAGAAAATAACCATTTGGATAAATAGAGATTTGTAACTCACCTTTAGTTTTCCAGCTTTTTGCAGCCCGGACTTTGAAAGCAGATAGACTCGGACGAAAACCCACGAACCGAAAAATTAGTCCTCTTTTTTCCAAATCTTCAATGCCAATCTGAATGTTACCCATATCAAGCTTAACAATAGGAGTTCCATCAGTTGCTTTAAGACATCCTGACTCCATTTTCCTGGGATCAATCTTAGGCATTCTTAGAGGTTTATGGGAAGCCCTAATATTGATATTAGCATTGAGGCTGAGGCTGTCCACCACGAAGGGCATCCCTAAAATTCATTTTTGGGACTGAGTCTTCAAAATTCTTACCCTTGACAAGGGTTTTCACAGTAGAATTATTTTGTGGGTGCACCTTAGCACCAGATTCACTTGAGATATGAGCCATTTTTTGATCAACTGCTTGAAACTTGTTTCGTGATCTCTTTAATCCTTGCCCTAGACGTCGTGGAAAGGTATGGTTTTCACTTTTCTTTTGTGCAGCAAATTGGAAGTCGTTGTCACTCAAGTTCATAGTATGATCTGTTGAAAGACAAATTTCTAACCCATCTTGGATCCCCTGCAACATTTCCTGCTAAAATATTGAGCATAAACCACAAAAATATTGGCCGCTAGGGCCCGAAGGCCCTAAAAACCAACCTCTGGAGCTGCTTGCACTCAACCCAGATGAAACCCTCACATATTTGCTTTCCAAATATCTCATTCACACATAGGGCTGCGCTAGGATCTATGTTGCTCCAAATGATATGAAAAATGGTGGAGACGTTCTAGGGTTTTTCAGGCATCTACCCTTCATGCACAAAACTTTCCTCCAACTAAATTGTACATAATATTTTTTGAACGTGCAATATAATTCTTTATCTAGTATCACTTTACTACAAGTTAACTTTCAGATGACCCATGCATTGATTAGATAGAAAATTCATAATAGAAAACCCTCATGCATCTTTAGATGATCTTGTTACCAGATGGTATGGTCAATGGATAGTATGATCATAGTTCATGTTAGATAGTCCTTTTTTAGATGATAATATTAAATTCACCCCAAATAAAAATATATTATGATGGTAACTCTAGATGGCTCTTCTCCAAATGATAACATTAAATGGTAACATTTCTCTAGACAATAACTCGATATCTAAATAATACTTTTTCTCAAGATGGTAGCTTTTCTCTAGATGACAAATATTCTCTATAAATTATCTCCTAACAACAACTCTTATCTACATGCCAGATCTAGGTAGCAACTCTAAATGATATCTCTATATGGTATTTCTAGGCGGAAACTCCAAATAAATCTTCCAAATGACAACTTTGATATATGGAAACTTCAGATGACTCTTCTACACAACAACATAAGAAGGTAATATTTTTCAAACAATATGATTAGACAACCCACTCACATTATTTTTATCTCTCTCTACTCATGTGCATCTCTAATAAAAACTAGGGCAACAAGATACAAAGAGAAGGATTTTTCCAACATGTTCAAACTCTAATGTAATAGTCCAAATGACTATATTTTCTAGACAATACATTTCTCCTTGCACTAGATGATAATAATTATTATGATGTAAACTCTTCCATCATGAACTAGATACTTCTTGGATGGCTCTATAACTCTAAAATTAATAAATACTTGCAACACTTGCATGTAAAAACAAGAATAACAAAGAAGAAATATTCTTCTTATCCATGATATTTTCTTTAATCAAACTTGTGTCTTCTACTTTTTAGATTCTCTAGTGGCAATACACTTTCACAAGATCTAAGAGGTGTTTTAGGTTCCTTGGAAACTAGATCAACTTCACAAATTAAATTTTTATTTTGATATCAACTTATCTGATACCATATGTTGGACCAACAGGGTTCTGGACAAGACTGTATTGATCAAAATTGTGTGTATATACAATGAAGCTATAGGTGGTTGGTTTTAATAAAAAACTATGAACCACCTATTCAAGTACAACTCCCAAACACCTAACTCTATTTGTATTACATCATGTAATAAATTCCTAACATATACTTCTATAAACAATATAACATTATTTTATGATTCAAATACATGATCCATATATCAATAAATTTGTTTATTTATTTATTTATTACTACTACTAACAATTAAAGACTAAAATTGGAATGGAAATGGTATTTCAAATTTCACAAGGTGTATGAAACTAAAATAAAAAAAGGCTCTGCTAGGATTTGATGAGGAAAAACTACTCTGCTAGGGTTTGATGAAGAAAAACTGCTCTGCGAGGATGGCAACAACTTTCGGAGGAGGTATAAAAAATTGGAGGAATGTCATGATGGCATCGGTTCCAGCACAAAGAGTGCATGCTCATGATATTTTTTCATCTAAAAATGATTGGAAGGAACAGGATTTTCTAGTGCATGTCGAGAACCGCTTGTTAAATAATAATGGATGTTTGGAACGATGTGAAGCTAGGCTAGTTCTAGTGGTTCAACCAGACTCGGTGGTAGAATATGTGGAGTATCTAACCAAACATGTCCTTATTGGTAAATTTTTGGGCATCCAAATTTTTGTCCCCTTTGTGGAGGCTTGGGTCAAGAAGACTTGGAATCCTGAAGGTGACGTGGAGGTGATGTTTAGTGCAAACAACTATATTATGGTGGTTTTCCATTGTATTGTAGATAGTATCAAAGAATTTGAAGGGGGCCTTATTTCTATAACCAAGTGGTACTCTTTCTTAAACCCTGGCATGTGGGTTTCAACCCATCAGAGGAGCAGTCATCACGGGTTCCAGTATGGGTGTGGCTTCCGTGGCTCCCATTGGAATTCTAGAGAACTAATATCTTGCATAAGATTACCCTTCTGCTTGGGAAGCCGGTTGGACCATCAAAAAATACAATGGATAAAAATGTAATCTCTGTTGCTCGTATTTATGTTGAAATTGACTTAAATAATCCTATTCCAGATTCTATTTAAATACAATTTGGATCAACTACATGGGTTCAAAAACTTGACTATGAAGCTCTTCCATTTCATTGCTATATTTGTCATGAATATGGCCACCTGCAAAGAAAATACCCTAAGTTTATCTCGCCTGTGGCTTCAAATCCTGGTCCCTCTTGGTTTGGATAAAGTTTGGATAAATAAAAATCCCCGATAAATGAAGGGGAATGGGATAAGGAATATTTTGATCCAATAAAATCCTAAAACAGAGGACGAAGGGCAAACAAAGACCTTAAGGATAGCCAGCTAGATGATCTACTCAACCATTTTGAAATATTAGATGATCTTGATTAGTGCATGAAGATACCTGAAACGTCACTACCTTATACAAATATAATAAGGTCAAATCAGATGTCTCTTCTTGAGGGAGAACTTAAGGAATCATATCTAGGGGGTTTAAATGAAGAATAAAGGGCTTTGGATTTGAGTATAGGGGACATGGTTGGGTCTAGCCCTATAAGGAAAAATATTTTAGAAAGTGGTACAAATTTAGTTATGCCCTCTCCTACTCAGGCACTGATGCAGTCATCCTTGGACTGCAAAACTCCTACGGTGTTGGGATTGCAACAAAAAATAATAATAATAAAAAATTTGGATAAGAATATGAAGGTGGGTCGAAAGAAGGACCAGGATAAAATTAAGTTAATGGGGGAGAATTTGGTGGAGTCAGGCTTGGTGAGAAAATTGGACTCCCATTTTTATAACCCCCTAAAAATGATTATCCTCTCATGGAATGTAAGGGGGTTGAATAGCATCTATAGACAAAAAGTTATTCGTAATTTCTTTCATGTGCATTCTCCAGATGTGGTGTTTATTCAGGAGACTAAATTGGCTATTGATAGTATGTTCAGTATTGCTCCCAATTTGTGGATAAGGGGCAATGCCAGTGTATTGGTACATGTGGATATGTTGGTGGCATTGCTTGTTTATGGGATCCGGTTAAGATATCCCCTCTTACTTGGATTTCCAACAAATGGTATATTTCAATGGTCGGGCACAATAATAAATCTGGTGAAATCATCCTACTTACAAATGTGTATGCTCCTATTGATTACAATGGTAAAGTGAATTTGTGGAATAAAATTTGCTTTGTGAGAAGTTTGGTTCCCTTGTACCCATGGATTTTGGCTGAAGACTTCAACTCTATCACTTGTCTAGAGGAGAAATGTGATGGGATGGACCATCTCGAGCCTTTTTATTCTATCTTCAGTGCTCATATCCAGGCCCTAAACTTGGTTGACATCAAGCCATATAATGGGATATTTACTTGGCACAATATAAGGTATGGGGAAGCTTCCATCTTAGATAGACTGGATAGATTTTTGATATCTAGTTATTGGATAAGTAATAACAGAGGTGCTAGTTATGTGATTCTAGAGGGTAGGGGATCTGATCATTGGCCTATCAACATCTCTGATTTGGACTTAGGGATAAAAAAGAATCCCTCATTTAATTTTTAACTTATGTGGCTTCATGATCTTAAGCTTCATGATTTCATGCGAGGCTGGTGGACCACTGGAAAATCTCCTCGTGGCACCACTATGTATTCCTTTATGAAGCGACTACAATTTGTAAAACATAAATTAAAGAGTTGGAATAGACATAATTTTGGGAACCTTTACTTGGCTAAGTTGGCAGCTCTTAGGAGGATGGAAGAAGCTTCAAGGAATATTAGAGATCAGGGATTCATGAAGGAGCTTCTTGTTGAGGAATCTGAGGCTGTGAAAGACCTTGCTGAATGGGAACTAAGGGAATAAGTTTTTTGGAAAAAAAAAGCTCGAGTAGATTGGCTTCACGGAGGTGATAGGAACACAACCTTATTTTATAATTCAATTAAGGCTCACTGTAATGGTAACCTAATTACCTCTCTTGTGAATTCTTAGGGTTCCTTGCTCTCTTCTTTTAGGGATATTTTAGAAGAGACCAAGAGTTATTTTTCCTCTCTCTTCAAGGAGGACTCCTTATCAAATGATGAGAATGAAAAGCTTATTCTAAACTGTATTCCAATGATTGTTTCTAGAGATATGAATGAGCACTTGATGGATCCAATTTTGCTTGAGGAGTTGGAAAATATTATATTCAAGATAAAAAAGGAAAAACCCAGGTCCATATGGATTCCCAGTTGATTTTTATCAGGAGTTTTGGGATTTAATAAAATTTGATATTTTGGAGGTGGTCCATGAGTCCCAATAGAATAAAAAAATGCTAAGGGCCCTAAATTCTACCTTTGTGGTGCTTATACCCAAGAAAGAGGGAGAAAATTCCTTGGATATGTTCAAGCCTATTGCTGTCTGCAATGTTGTGTATAAGATCATCACAAAAATTATTGTTGAGAGGCTGAAGATATGGTTGAGAAAAATTATCTCCAAGGAGCAAGGAGGGTTTGTTGTTGGCCGACAAATCTTGGATGGGGTTGTTATTGCTACATAGTATATTCACTTGATGGAATATTCTAAGGAGAAAACTATGTTCATTAAGTTGGACATGGCCAAATCCTATGATCAAGTCAGATGGTCCTTTATTCAAAAAATTCTTGCTACTTTTGGATTTGATGAGGAATGGATTAGATGGGTGATGAGTTGTGTTTCTTCTTCCTCATTCTATGTTTTTGTTAATAATGAGCCATCAGAGATTTTTGAGGCCTCAAGGGAATTGAGGCAAGGAGATCATTTATCTCCTTATTTATTTATCATTATGGCAGAAGGGTTGGGAATATTTCTCAAGTATCAACTCATGCAGGATCTCATTCAGGGGTGTAATTGGGATAGTAGTTTGCCACCTCTTTCCCACCTTCAATTTGTTGATGATACTGATTTGTTGGGAGTTGCCACTATCAGGGAAGCTGGAAATATTAGACAGTATCTTGACATATATCTTGGTGCTTCTGGACAATTTATTAATGAGGACAAGTATTATATTTTCTTCTTCAATACCCCTCCTCTTCTTCAAGCCAGGATTGCTCACATTCTAAGATTCTAGGTTGGGAATCTTTCCTTAATTTATCTTGGTATTCCAATTTCATCTCACCATCTACCTAGATCTTCTTGGTAGTCTATTATTGATAATTTTAGAAGGAAGGTGAATCACTAGACTTTAAGATGGATATCCACTACAAGTAGAGTTTTGCTTTTAAAATCTGTTGTTCAAGCTTTACCCATTTATAGATGTTTTGTACAAATATCTCCCTCTCACTTCATCAAGGACATGGATGCTTTGTCAAGATAGTTTTTATGGTCTAGAAAACTTGATCAATATAAATGGATTTTGGTTAGGTGGGATTCTATATGTAGGCCAGTGTAAGAGGGAGGCCTTGGGTTGTGATAGACAACTCTTTTTGGGTAGGCTTTAGCTACAAAACTTTATTGGAGATGGTGTACCTCTCAAGATAATATTTGGGCTAAAATATTATCTTGTAAATACTTGAGAGGTATTTCTGAGGCTGAAATCCCTAGAGTCAACTTGGTTGGGAAAGGTTCAGTTATCTGGTACACTTTGAAAAGAGGAGCTAATTTAATCAAGCAGGGTTTGTTATAGATTTGCAATCAAGCATCAAATGTTTTTTTTGGGAGGATTCTTGGGATGGCCACCCTCCTATCTTGAATTAATATCCTAGGTTACATTACCTAAGCATTTTTTTCATGGAAGTCGGCTAGTGTCGTGTGGAGGACTTTAAAAAAATCTAGTCTTTTGGAAATATGGAGATGTATAGGTGGAAAGATCCACAAGAGGCCCTAGGGGGGACTGGCCAAGGACAAAGAGGTGCTTGATCTTATTATTATGGGGAGACCTTGTTCTTCATTGAGGAGTAAAGATATTTTGGCTTCGAACCCTGATCCTAAGGGAACATACTCGGTAGCCTATGGCTATCAGGTTCTTGATAAGCAAAAGTATGGGAGTCTTCTTGTCACTTGGTGGAAAAATATGTGGAACAAATTTTTCCTAGCCAAAATGTAACTTCTTTCTCTGGTTGGTAGCTCGTAATAAATGCCTCACTTGGAATGATGTGAGGAAGAGCGGATTTCAGGGTCCCTCTTTTTGTGTCCTTTGCAGTAAGAATGAGGATGAATCTTCTCATTTATTTTTTCAATGATCCTTTGCCAGAGACATTTGGCATGATTGGTGGAGCGCCTGTAACCATCCATGTTTTCATGTGTTGTCCTTGGTGGAGTTTTGGAGTATTCTAGGCAGACCTCCAACCAAGGCCCCCTTCCTTCGGGTGGCTTGTAATTTGGTCCCTTCTTGCATCATTTGGAAAATTTTGCTTAGAAAAAACTGGTGCATATTTTAGTGCAGTTATTTGGTCATTCAACAGATCTAGCAAAGGATCTTGTATATGGTTTAGGAAACCATCCATATAAAATTTGATGTGGACCCTCTTTTGGATTCTAGGGAGAAGAAGGTACAACAAGCCCTTGGTCTCTTTGGGGATGGTGTGAACACTTCTATCCCTAGTAGGGTTCCTTAGCTCAGTAAGAAGGTTAGGAGAGATGGTATGTGGAGGCCACCCCCTAGAGGAATTTTTAAAAATAATATTGATGGATCGTCCAAGGGTAATCCTAGACATGCTGGCATTGGGAGAGATTCTACTGGTGGTGTCAGTTTTTTCTTTTCCATTTATAAAGGTGTTCACTCCAACAATTTTATGGAAGCTATTGTAATTATTGAGGCCTTACGAAGGGGGTTTTCTCTTGGATGACATAGGATTATCTGTTATTTTGACACTCAAATTGTTTTTAATATTTTAAATAGTAAAAGGGTGGAGGAAGTTAATTGGAAATTGGTCTTTGTAGCCGTTTAGATTCTCAGAATGAGTGAAGAGTTCGAATTTATATCCTTTGTACACATTCCAAGGGAATGGAATGTGGTTGCTAATTACCTGGACAAAAGGGCTTCTGAGATGATGGATCCTTAGAGTATCAATAATTGGGAGAGTCTCCCATCTGGGGACTCTCAACGCTTGTGGGAGTTGATCCACAAGGATGTACAGACTTAATGTGGTTTATTCTTATTGTATTTTCTAGGTGTCATTCTAGTCTAGTGGTTTTAGCCTATTTGGCTATTTATTTGAGTCCTTGTTGGAAGCTCAGTTGTACTCTATAATCTAGACTTTTTATCAATAAATTTTTACCCATTTATTTAAAAAAAAAACTAAAATTGGAATAGAAATAGTTGTATAGGACATTCGATTTCAATCGTTAATTTATGGTTTAGTCTTGATAAATATTAGGTCTCCAAGAAGCTACCAATTTATTTAATTATTTCCTGTAAGGAGATGTCTATTGAACTTCTTCAATAGTTTAAGTGGTATTAGGATAAGGAATTCTCTCAATGCTATTGGAAAGCATTCAATAAAAGATAAATAATTGAAAATCATTCACTAGAAGCACAAATTATCTACACCAATGAATGGTAAAATAGAAATTTCTTGAATTTGGGTTCATCAACCTTAATTTTGATGGTACTTCAAGAGAAAACTATAGGAATACTAGCATGTTTTCATAATATTAAATACAACATTCTCATCACTTTCTTTGAATCATATGGAACTTTGAGGATTGTTAGGGCACTCCTTGCATGAATACATATTACTATTGAAAGAGATGAAGATGTATTTTAATTTGGTGTATTCATAGGTTATTATTAATATTGTAAAGGAAATGGATCTAGAGACTAGAGAAATTATAAAATTATTTTTGATGTCTACCACTTATTATGGAGGTACTTCCTTGAAAATATAAATTTTGAAAGAGAAAGTGGAATATAGTGAGTCTCAGATACCATAGTGGTAAGTATTTGGATTTTAATTTAGGATACAAAAGTTCAAACCCCAATACAATGGGCCCAAGACCCCTCATAAAAATCATATTTTCAATTCATCATTTTAGTCCTCTAAGGGATACCATAGTGGTAAGTCTTTGGATTTTCATTCAGGATATCCAAGTTCAAACCCCGATATGAGGGGACTAGGAACCCTTATAAGCACTCATGCTTTTAACTATTATAATTCCCTTGAGGGATACCGTAGTGGTATATCTTTGGGTTTTAATTCAAGATATCCAAGTTCAAACCTTGAGGGGACCCGAAACCTTCATAAAAACCCATATTTTCTAATTTTAAACATTGAGGGGACAAGGAACCCTCATAAAAACCCATATTTTTAACTTATATAGCCTGAGGGATAACATATGAGTAAGTCATTGGGTTTTCATTCAGGATACCTAAGTTCAAACCTCGGTACCCTCATAAAAACATATATTTTTTACTCAAAATTTTAACGAATGAGGCGTTAGTGTAATATTTGGGATATATAGATGACGTAGTCCATACCAAGGTTCAAATATCAATGCACCAAATATGCTATATAGGTTAATATGACTAACTTGATGTAAATGAAAAATGGCAACCCTTTCAAAACCCTACTTAAAAAAGTGTTATATAGTGGCAAATATATTTGATAGAAATACAAGCTATAAAACATGTTGACATAATAAATATAAATTTTAATATTTTAATGAGAATATCCCAATAAAAGCCACATATAGTATATTAATTTAAATACGTATGTACTTACACAAGTATAACACACAAACACTACATTGTAATCTACTTATGCTTATGATATCAATTTCAAGATTACTAATTGGAATAACATCTAAAGTTGAACAAGATTCCATGATATTTTCTTTGGATATTATTTGAGAAGCATTTAGTTTCTTGCTTTGTAAATAGGATAGATATTTTTTATTATATATAATGGTGGAATAAGGGGTTTTGAAAGGAGATCCAAACCTATTACAAGAGATAAACCACAAACACTAAGAAGTCACACATTCAAAACAAGCATACATAGGACAACCTATAAAACTAAACAAGCTAAAGTACAATAGTCAACAAAGAGAAGTAGTCTACCAAGACCATACAAAATCTAAGTCGAAGAGAATAAAACAACCATAAGCACCTAGAGAGAGACCTCAAACACACCATATCAGACTCACCTACTAGCCATAGAGTCCACTCTAATTTTGATATCTTCTAGCTATGAGACATACTCCTCAAAATTATGGGCTAAAATCTAGCTCAATATTAACCCTGATTCCAACATGTCTTTAAATATTATTTTCAAAGGATAGAGTTTGATAGTAAAGGATATTGGTGGGCTAGCCTTTTAAAATTATATTATTATGAGTTTGGTAACACATATAAGATTGCAAATTATTTAAAGAACAATTAAAAAGCTAGTCAAAAATATTATTTTAAATGCATATAACATTTGTATATATGGAAAATGTTACAAGGAAATGAATACTACCTATGGAATCGACAACATAAAATTTCATATCAAAGTTTTTATAATTAACTAAAATGCATATTAGTTGGTTTTATTAATAAATGGAATCATGCAATTTTTTTTGTCTGATGCTTGGTTGAATTCTTATCCTCCTATTTTTTATTCAAAATGACAAACATTGGTTGGGGCCTCTTTTTCTTGTATAGGTTCAAAAGTAAATATTTATATTGATAAGATCAATAATCTAGGATTTTAGATTTTGATTAGGAATTTGATTAAAATAGGGAATCTCATAGAAGCAATGAAAGACATCTCTAAAATATGCTCCAAGAGTTCTATTTATCCATTTTCATGATGGATAAGATAGTTTGATATATATCAAAAGATAGTAGTTATTTAATCAAGTTATAATATTAAGCTTTAAAATATTAGGATATTTTTTTCTACTATTTTCCTTGGAATAATATTTGTAACTTAAACCCCCCTTAAGGCCTTGTCATTCCATTGGTTAATAGTTCTATAAAAAAAATTATTAATGACAATTTTTATAAAATACGATATCATGAACCTTTTAGGTATGCTTTGCATAAGTAAGAGGTAGAAACATTACATCATCTAATTTTTTTTAGTTTCTATTTTCTTTTATTACTTGGTTTATTTTTATGAGATTATGAGAATATGTTAGGTTATTTTATCAATATAGTTGATAAACTTTTGAATCAATTGTTTTAAAGCTAAATTTTCTCTCTTGTTGAGTGTTTCTAGGCATAATGCTCACTATGGGAAGTTCAAGGTGTTGAAAATATATTCTAGCATCCTCATTACATTATTTTAATATAAATGCAAGGGTGATATCTATTTAAAGTATATGCATCAATCCATGGTAAAATGGAACTATCTAAAATTTGGGTTTGTCGAGCTTTAATTTTGATGGTACTTTAATAGAAAAGCCAAACGAAAGTAAATATTTATAATACTAAAAGTAAATTTTCTCAATTGCTTTGAATCAAATAGGACTTGAAGGATGCTACGTCACTTCTTGCATTAATCAAGATTAATATTTTTTAATTGGTTATATGGAATGGAAGCATGCCCCACCCACACCACATCATGATGACGTAGTGGTATTACAACTGCTTGCAATTATGTATGTATCACCTGGAAAGATTCAAATAAGGGTCCTCTTGAAAGTTGAATAATCTAACCAATAGAGCTAATATCATTTACTATTAATTAATATTACTCTTAAAAAGGGATGAAAATATATTATAAATGAGGTAATTCATAGATTATTATTTATATTGTTAAAAAAAGAACCTAGAGATTGGATTAACAATAAAATTAATTTGGATACCCATCAATTATTTATGGAGGCATTAACATAGAAATATGAATTTTGAAATATTTAAATCATAGGTTATTGGTAAGATATTTTATTTAAAAAACTATTTGTGAAATATGAACTACTTGGTATAATATTTTTTTATTAGGTATAAAAGAAGGGATTTTGAAAGGGTCCTCGAACCTTTTACAAATTTATAAACTGGATCCACAATGTAGCCATAAAAACATCTAAGAAAAATTATAAAGTATAGGGGAAGGCCTATCCCACAATAGAAACATGGGAGAAGTTACTTATAACAAACACATAAACATAACAGGATAGTAGCGAACCATCGATAGAACCCACCAATTCCAAATCCAACAAGAACAGAGCAAATAGATGAAACTAAGAACCAAAATTTCAAATAAGAGAACATAATAAATAATTATTATTGATGTGGATAATATAATTTCTCACCAAAGAAATAAGTTCTTGCGAGAAATTCTCTTTCCAGATAGACATACGTTCATTTTGAACTCCTAAATTGGCAAGGAAATCTACAACCTTGTTATCTTTCCTATAAATATGCTTACTTTGGTAGTTCACAATGTTTCTTAGGAATTTTTTTATTCATCCATAATATTATCAATATTCAAATTGGGTGAAGTATGTTCAATGAGGATATTGATAATGTATAAATAATCCCCTTGTATAATCATCTTATCAAACCCCATTGAATCAAGCAGGGATAAACCTTGGAAGAGAGCCCTAGCCTTTGCAAAATTATTGGTTTGGTGACCAAGGTTCTCAGCAAAGGCTAGAACAATTTCTCCATTGGAGTTTTTTATCAATCCTCTAGCTCTTTCCATCCTTGTATTTCCTTTGGATGATCCATCAAAATTCAATTTATGCTAGTCTAAAGAGGGAGAGCTCCATTTGGTTTATAGCCTTATTGAGCTAGCATGAGGGAAGCCATGGAACCTAATGAAGGAATCCTCAAAAGAAGGAACTTTAGAGGGGGAAAATAGATAGCCAAGATATTTTAAACTAAAGTGCTAAGAATTTTGAAACCCATGAAGGAGGTTTTTGAATAATAATATTTCAAGGCCCTATAGTTCCTTTCTTTCCAAACCCCCAAAAATAAATCAGGGAGGTAGAGCTTCCATATGATACGATATTTAGGGGTAAGAAATGGAGAAAATGATCAATTATAAAAAATGTCTTATAGAGAATTTGAGGCGACCCAACTAACTCCCTAATTTGAAAGAAAAAAGTAAAAAATATCCAAGGAGAAAGACCTTTCTAAAAGGTGATGTTGAGTATTTTTCTCATGAGCCCCATACAAATAACTTTAGTTAGGAATGACCATTCCTCTTTTCTTAAGATTCTCTAAAGAAAGAATTTTTTTTTGGAGGGTAAGCCAAAGAAAAAAAATTAACTTTAAGGGTAATTTCCTTGAACAAGACCAAACTGCAAGGGAACTAACAAGCATTCTCATCAACAACAAGGTAGTAGGTAAACTTCACTGAAAAGATGCCACTCTTCTCTTTTTTCTAGATTAATGAGTCTACTCAAACAAAGTTCATGAAAACCTGAGATTTTAATGTAATATCAAGTGTTTTAAATGGAATCTCGGCTCCTTGAGCTGGGATAAACCTCATAATATCTTTTCATTTCTTAATACCATCAACTTCTTCAATATAGTTTACCAATTTGGGACCAAAGTATTGAGAAAATTTGGGCCTTAAGATAGCAAAATAAGGAATGTTCATGAGATGCACATCCTCAAGCCATGGGTATTCCTAGAATTCAATACACTCTCCATTGCCTAATCTCCATTTAAGACCTTTTTGAAGAAGATATTTTATTTTAATAATGTTGTTCCAAAAGGTTGAGCCATGCAAGGTGTTTTGATATTCCATGAAGCTTAATCATCTATTCAAGTGTAGAGTGAAAAAATATTGCATCTAGAAAAGGACAATAATTGCACCTATTAATTTAAACATTAAAAAGCAACATTTAATGTAAACATGATAACAATATATATAAGAAATGGGGGTCCTATTTATATTAATCAAATTGTAGAATCTATGGTTACAATGTATCCCTTTTAGGGATCTGAATTGATACAATAATTACCAGATGTCGAAGGATATAATCCTTTCAATGACTTGGATGCACTTTAAGGCTTTCCTTACACTCAGGAATTGTCCAAGAGCAAGTTTTTGGTACCACTATGAGGATCTATCTATATTCAAACTTGTAGCTCCTTCCTTGCATGTTGAGATACCTGGATCTACACACAAATAACTCAAATTTGTTAATAGCATATGTATATTGAGATGAAATTGAATAGATGCATGCGATAGTGAATATGAAAAGTGAAAAGCATAATAGAAGGTGTAAAACTACTCAAAATTGCACCAAAAATTAGTATAGTGCATATATTCTGATCTAGAAATAATCTATGCTAAAACAAAGATGAAATCAGATGCAGAATCCATGACCATCCTTGGGTGTTGCAATTATGACTATTAACCATCTTGGGATGGGGTGGTCACCAAACCTGGTGGTTTTTACCTCCAATTCTTTTGGGATCTGGTTCAAACTATTCTTAGGTATGTTTTGATCGAATTTGGTGATCTAATTCACTAAAATATATGGGTTTTGAAATAGATTTACGTATTTGAGATCACTTGGAAACCTCCTTAAATTTATGGAGATTTCAAGGAAAAACACACAATGAAAGAGGAATTGAATCTTAGCAGCACTTCGTGGTGAAATATTGCCAAAGACTTCTCTTTAACTAGGTGGATTGGCTCAAATTTATAGCACAAGAAAGAACAAGGTTAAATGGGTAATTTTGGCCATGCGAGGCAAGTGTTGCCATTTATCAAAACCTTGCCATGCATGGGTGGGAGAAACCTCCAATTTGGGCCTCCAATTTACAGGTTTGTGATTGAATTGATGCACCCTCAATTTGTCATAAATCAATGGGTGGGATAAATGGTAGAATTTTATTGCCACTTATCCCTGTTAGAATATTATTGTTATAATGTGCACTATGCCTATTATTGATAGGTTGAAATTTGTCTTCTGCCACTTGTCCCTATCTTCAGTTTGAGTTGGAGTGGTGTCTTCTGAAAGACACTTGGAGTGGAGCTTATGACACTTGTCATATCTCCCTCCTAAGATTGATGCTTATATATTGTAAGATAACTTGTAAATAAGTAATGCCTTTTGTTCAGTCCCAACATATGGTATCAGAGCAGTGAGATCCACCTGTGGAATATGGAGTCAGGGAGTATGCTCTTCACTCATTGAGTGGATTAGAAACTAGAAGCTCTTTATTTATTTTTTTAGTTTTCCTAATTTAGAGGACAAGCCTCAAATTTTTTTTATAGAGTCTACAATCAGATATCCATTTTGAGGGTGGGTTAACGTGTGCAAAAATTTCTCTAAAATTTTGAGCTCGGGAGTGAGATATACGGCGAAGGTTTTATATAAAAATTTATTTGTTGCTGCAAGCGGAACCTTGTCACAGGATTTGGATTAAGCCAAAGATATATTTCATTTGTGTACTCACGTCGGAGGAGATTTCGTCGTATGCTTTCACTTGGCATGGTACTTCATCAACTTTGGCTTCTTCGCCTTCACGCATTTTTCCTTTACGAATTTCTTAAGCGGGGTGATCTTCTTAGCCGGGGCGGTTTTCTTCATCGTCATTTTTTTCTTAGCAGGGGCAGCCAGTTTTGCACTCTTACCTATTTTCACAGCACCAGATTTGGGCATAGCAACAGGAGCCTTAGAGGCTTTCTTTGCTGTCGTTGGTTTGGCCACAGTCTTTGCATATTTTGTGGCAGTTGTGGCCTTCTTTGGCTTGGAGCCAGATTTTAACGTGCGCTTCTTCACAACCTTCTTGGACGGCTTCTTCGCCAGAGTCTTCTTGGCGCTCTCGAAAAGATTAAAGGATGCCTTAACCTTAACCAACTTTTTGGATACAACAAGCTTCTTGACATGAACTGCCAGCGATCTTGCCAGCCACACTATCTGATGCTCTTTCTGTTGCTCATATTGTCAAAATTGGCAATATAAAATCATCCTTTGTACCTGATATTCTGCCAGCATTTATTGGGTGCCCTCTTTTAGTTCGATATGAATCTATTCCAGTGTCATCATCCTCTGTGAAGCTTTGTTTCCCACTAGGGAAACCTGAACCTACCATCTCCTTGCTTGACTTGGCTGAAGACAACAAGCCTACTGCCTCTTTGGCAGACCTTGATCGAGATAATGAGCTAATAATTTTCTTTGTCGATCGTGTTGGGGAAAAATGACCTTCCGCTTCCTTATTAGAAATTAATGAAAAATCCAAACCATCTGCTATTTTTTTATTTCAGCTGATGTGGCTAAAGGTTCAGTGTCCTCATTTGGTTCAGCTACTGAGGCATCCAAACCTACTGTGTTATCTTTTGGATGTTTGCCTATGATGTCGATTCAAGCTTCCCATCTCCTTTAGCAGATGTCATCACGGATTTAATTTTCTGAGAGTCCCTCATAGGCATATTGTTGGGTTGCTGGGATATCATTGCTTTAGCATCAGCCATTACTGCAGGGTTGTCTTCTGCCGCATACAGAATCCTCTGAATTGCAGATACGCACCACCAGGGCATCCGCATTTAGTTCTGTTCTTGGCGTTCTTATTCTTCACTTCTAAAATTTTTTCGGCATATCTGCCCTGGTATTCTGGCTCGTAAAGTTTCTGAACTTGGGCTACAACTTCTTCCACGTCCATGAAGATTTAATTAACTAGAGCATTTGGAGCACCATACTCGAATGATCTCTCCACCTATACACTGAAAAGAGTCCCACCTATTTTTTCCATTTATTGTAAGGACGCGGTGGTTCAAAAGAAAATTTATTTACTTATAAAGTTGATATTTTAATTCCAGTAAGGAAGGTTGATTTTTCGGCAGCACATATTATAGAAACTCCTAAGTCAAGCATAATTTTGTAGAGCACAACTCGGATGGGTGACCATTTGGGAAGTCCCGGAGTTGCACATTTTTTCAGGGTCATTGTTTTTTGCCATTTTTGAAACATCAACTTGTATCTGACTATAGGCTTATTTATAGTCGTTGGAAAGAGAATTTCGAGGGGGATCCATTGGTGCAATTATTTTTTAGTTTTGAGATCATTTACTCAACTAAATTTTAATTCAAATATGAGATTATAAAAAGAGTGCATTTTCAGTTGCATCCAACACTCTTGGTTGATAAGTTTGACAAGCTTATAAGAGGCACAATTATAATTCTTTAGGGAGGACATTATGCCAAGTCATATATTGAATTTGGGGGCAATATTGTAAAAGAAGGCATTGATATTGTCTCATATTTTGGAGGCACATTTGGGGCTAATTTGTTTTAGCCAAGTTTTCAATACAAATCATCAACTTAAGGGGTGATTTAGGGCCCCTTGTCCCTTGTCGGTGGATTCATTTTGTGGCACTCTAGTGGCCACTAGGTGTTTGTTGCTTGCATCTTCTATTTGGGATTTGTCTATATTTTATGCTTGCTATTACCCTTGCATGAATTTGGGTTTTATAATTGTAATCAAGTATAGTTCCATTTCATACACACTTGACACTAAGCCATATACAAGCAAGCAAACACATACAGGTAAATTCTTATAAAGAAATAATACATTGGCACATCTATTGTAACAATTCTACAAAAAATAGGCATCACATTAAAAAAAAAAACCCTATGTTCCACGTATCAACTGCTCAAATACTTATATTCTCCCTCACGTAAGGGCGGGTATATTGAGTAAGTTTAGTATAAAGGTCTGGCAGGTTATTCCCTTTTAGAATCGCCTATGTTCCACATATCAACTGCTCAAATGCTTATAGTCTCCCTCACGTAAGGGTGGGTATATTGAGAAGTTTGGTATTAAGGTCTGGAAAAATTCTAATTCTTACTCTCTTTGGATAAAAAAAAATGCACTAATGTTCAACTTAACCCTCCCACTGTTGGAATCTCTTGAATATTCAGAGTGGAAAAACTAGACGAACCCTCCTATGGATCTTCAGCGGTGTACCCTAGATTTTTTTTAGGGCTCTAATTTGGCATTTGTCGTTATTACTTCATCCTTTGTTGAGCTCCATTTTTTTTTATCCTTTTCTAAATCATGGCTACTACAAATCTATTAAGTGGACTTACAAAGAAACTTGAAGGAGCACAAACTTTTGCAAATTGGAAGTATGAGATGGAATCAATATTAATGATGAATGACATGTGGGACTTTGTGAGAGATAGGCAATCTAATGAAGACCCACTCACTGCACCTACAGACCCTAAAAAAAAAGCACAATTTGAGAAGAATTCCAACATAGATTTATGTTTAATCAAGCTAGCTACAAGAATTCAATGCAGATAAACTATAAGGGCTACGAAAACACCTAAACAAGCATGGGATGCTCTCAATAGATTGTTTTATATGCCAAGTCAAGATAATATTTTATATCTTAAACAAAAATTACACAATCTATGTATGAAAGGCTCACTTACCTATTATATTATGGAAGTGAATTCTATTAAAAATGATTTCTTAGCTACTGGTAAGACCCTAGATGATAATGAGTTAATTCCAATAATGTTGCATGGTCTTCCTTCAAAGTTTCACTCCTATTCTACCATGTTATACTTGAGTGGTAAAACAATTAATTCAACACTTGAGGATATTTAGATCCTACTTAAAAAGCATGAGCAAGCCCTAATCAAAGATGAAGAAATTGAAGCCACATCAACAGCTTTTGCCACCAAGGCAACTTTATAGACTAAACAAAACAAGGGTTAAAATCAGCATAATCAGAATCAAAGGGGTAGACAACATCAGAGATACACACAGTACCAGCAACAGCCAAGATGGCAAACAAGACCTCAAGGGAGTCAAAACAACAATCAACAAGGGTGTGAATATTATGGAAAACGGAATCATAATATTGCTAATTGCTATAAAAAGCAAAGAGAACAGGGAGAGCCACAAAATAATAATCTAAGCACATTGTATGTAGCCAACCAAGTTAATGTTGAATATAAAGAATGTCGGTATATTGATTCTGGAGTAGCAAAGAACATGACAGGAAGGCAATATTGGTTGACCAAGGTTCAGCCTACATCAAATCAATTCATTACTTTTGGTGATGAAAGTGCTCTACCCATTGAAGGTGTTGGGGAGGCACCACTTACTTTGCATGATGGTAATAATGTTTTTGCAATAGATGTTTTGCATGTGCATGGTCTTAAAAGTAGTCTTATTTCTATTGGACAACTTACATATAAGGGCTATAATGTTTATTTTGAAAAATAAAAATGCTACATTAAGGAACCCAATGGCAATGTCAAGGCCATGGGAGTGAAAAAGGATGGTGTTTACTACCTCCTTACAAAATCTGTAACACAAACATCTTTGCATACAACAACTACTTTCTCTTTGGAGTACATGTGGCATGAAAGATTGGGACATTTAAATTTTAATAATATTCAAATTATGGCTACAAAAGGATTAGTTAAAGGACTTCCACATATTAAGGAGTCAAAATATTTTTGTGAGCCATGTGTAATAGCCAAAAATCATAGGAAACCATTTGAAACAGGAAAGGCATGGAGAGCCAATAGACCTTTGTAATTAATTCATTCAGATATTTGTGGGCCAATGTTTATTCAATATTATACTAGGGCTAAATACTACATCACTTTCATTGATGATTACAGTAGAAAGGTATGGATATACCTAATACAATATAAGTGGCAAGCCCTTGATAAATTCAAAGAATTCATCGCACTTGTTGAAATAGAAAGTAGCTATCAAATCTCCACCTTAAGATCAGATAATGGTGGATAATATGTCTCCAATGAATTCTTTAATTTTTGTAAGTATCATGGGATAATGAGGCAATTCACAACCCCTTATACCCTGCAACAAAATGGAGTTGTAGAGAGGATGAATCAAACAATCACAAATAGGGAAAAATCAATGTTACATGCTGCTATATTACCTAACTCATTTTGGGGAGAAGATGTTCTTACTGCTGCATACTTGACTAATAGATCATACACAAAGGCCTTACATGAAAAAACACCTGAAGAAGCATGGAGTGGAAGGACGCCCTATGTGGGCCATTTGAGAATATTTGGATGTGATGCCTATGCTCATATTCCTCATAAGAAAAGGAATAATTTTGATGATAAGAGCCAAAAATACATCTTTGTTGGCTATAGTGATAGTGCCAATGCATATAAATTATATGAACCTATTTCCAAGAAAATCATTTTATCTAGGGATGTTACCTTTCATGAGTATTCCCCATCTAGTCCTCCTAAGCCCCCCACTTTAGAAATAACTAATGAAATAGTTGCTCCATTCATGCATACAATATCATCTAATCCTTCTCCTTCACTCATAAATCCAAAAACTCATCCACAAGAAGAACTTCCTAAAAATGATCCATGTACTGCATATCCTCCTCCTAATGATCAAATAACATCATCCAATCCTTTAACCAAGTGGTTTCAAGCCACAATAGATGAAGCCCAAAATCATTTGCCCACCTATACAGGTAAAAGGCCTTCAGCCCTAAGACACCAAGTGAATTATGCCCTAATGGCCAAAGTCCTTAGCCAACCTGAACCTTTTAATGTCAAAGAAGAACTTGGTGATCCTAAATGGGTTCATGCCATGGATCAAGAATTGGATTCCATTGAAAGGAATCACACTTGGGAGTTAGTTGATTTACCCATAGGAAAATATACCATAGGCACAAAATGGGTATACAAAGCAAAATATAAAGTAGATGGCTCACTAGATCGCTACAAGGCTCACCTAGTAGCTCAAGTATATAAACAACAATAAGGAATTGATTATGAGGAGACATTTTCTCATGTGGCTAAGATGACTACAATTAGGAAAGTTATTGCTATGCCAACTCAAAAGCATTGGCCAATATATCAAATGGATGTCAAGAGTGCATTTCTCAATGGTCATTTGAAGGAGGAAGTGTATGTGAAACAACCACCAGGATACACAGTTGAAGGCCAAAAAAATAAAGTCCTTAGATTAAAGAAAGCTCTATATGGGTTGAAGCAAGCACCCCGAGCTTGGTATGCAAATATTGACTCCTATTTTCTCAACCTTGGTTTCACTAGATCTGCAATAGAATCTATTCTCTATGTGAAACATTGGAGGAACCGCATCATTTTGATTACATTATATGTGGATGATCTTCTCATAATAGGTGATTACATAGAAGGAATAAGGTTGCTCAAGGAGGACTTATGCAAGAACTTTGAGATGAAAAATTTAGGCCTCCTCCACTATTTCTTAGGAATAGAGGTATGGCAACAACCTAGTAAAAATTTTATCTCACAGGCTAAGTACATTCAGTCTATTTTGGAGAGGTTTAACATGGAGGAGTGTAAGCCCTATCTAACTCCAATGGAACCTATATTGCAATTGGTAAATAATGATGAAGAAGAAAGGGTTGATGGTACACTTTACAGGAAACTAGTTGGAAGTTTGATCTACATAACTTCAACTAGACCAGATATTTGCTATTTAGTTGGCCTTATTTCCATATTCATGCAAGATCCTAAGAAGAGCCATTGGATACCAGCTAAGAGGATTGTGATATTCCTAAAGTCCACACCTCATCATGGCCTTAAGTATAAATCAAGTGATAATTTTTCTTTGATTGGATACACAGATTCAGATTGGGCCAGTTGTCCTGACACTAGAAAATCTACATCAAGTTATTGCTTTCAATTAGGCCAAGCCTCTATTTCATGGAGCACAAAGAAGTAGAACACAGTTTCACTATCTTCAACAGAAGCAAAATATAGAGCAGTAGTTCAGGCAACTAAGGAAGCAATATGGTTGTGACAATTAATTCAAGATATTGGGCTATTCATACATGGTCCAACATATATATATATATATATATATATTGTGACAATCAAAGTACCATCAAGATGACCAAGAATCCAGTCTTCCATGCTAGAACAAAGCACATTGAGATCCATCATCACTTCATTAGAGAAATGGTCCAAGAAGACATTATACACATGGAGTATGTCCCAACTCAATATCAAGTTGCAGAAATCTTCACCAAGTCTCTTGGGAAAGACAAGTTTTTCTAGTTTAGCAATTTGCTATATCTATGTAACAGAAGTCAACATTAAGGGGGAATGTTATCTAATGTTGATTTATCTTTTTAGGATAGTGCACATTAAGGGGGAATGTTAGAATATTATTTTTATAATGTGCACTATACCTACAATTGACAGGTTGAAATTTGTCTTCTGCAACTTGTCCCTATCTTCAATTTGAGTTGGAGTGGTGTCTTTTGAAAGACACTTGGAGTGGAGCTTATGACACTTGTCATATCTCCCTCCTAATCTTGATGCTTATATATTATAAGATAACTTGTAAATAATTAATGCCTTTTGTTCAGTCCCAACAATCATGCCCTTGAATTTTTAAGATTCTATGGGTTTGGTCATCTCCCCCAAGGGTGGTTGTTGGTGGCACCCATACCTAGGGGTGATTGTTAGTGGTCACCCCAAGGTGGGATTACCATGAACTTGGTGGCCACCACGGGGTGGGGCATCCATGGTTGCATGACCTAAAACTTCTCAAAAGTGGTGTAGAACTTCCTAAAAGTTGTAAGGACCACTATTTAACCCCTGAGGGTTTCCCAAGAATTTCATATTATTATGATAAGAGAGCATCTTCGAAGTCTAATCAGATTGACATGATTTTAGTGATTTGTGTGAAACAGAGCGTAGAGAAAAAATAAATGACTAAACTATCAACTAATTAATTTTATTCAGTAACCTAACCAACTTTAGATGCCCTCATCTTGAAAGAAGCATACATTATTGAAATTATTTCTTTTAACATATTTGAAGAATTTTATTTTGGTAAACCTTTTGTTAGTCTAAAAATACCACACTAAAGATAGTGAATATTTTGAAGCCTGAACCAGTTTTCAATTTTTGTGGAGGAGAGAAAAAGAAAATACTTAGGCACGAAGAGTGTCATGATGTCATGAAATGTTGGATATTCACGAGATTAGAGGAGAAAAGAGAGCCAATGCATCATAATATCATGATTTCATGACATGATAGAGTTTCATGGGATCAAAGGAGAAAAGAGAGCCAAGGTGCCATAATGTCATGATTTCACGACATGATAGAGTTTCACAAGCTCGAAGGAGAAAAGAGATCCAAGATGTCAGAATGTCATGATTTCATGACATGATGAAATTTTGTGGTTTCAAAGGAGAAAATAGAGCCAAGGCGCTAGAATATCGTGATGTTGCAATATGTTAGAGTTTCATTGAGTAAATGAACGTAAATAGAAACAAGTGAATGCACTTTCAAAAGGACATGTGTTGGTGATTAGTGGAAGACGATGATTGAAGTATCAAACATTAACCTCTTTCTGTTAGTGATTCGATTCCCTCCTAGACCAATAGAAGCCATGTAGAAACATACTGGTACATTTTTAGTAACAAATTTGTTGTAACTGATTGTAGATCATAAAATTTATTAGCTATCAAAATATGATTACAATAGATTATATATAATAGGGAGTGCACCCAGAATAACGGTCGACTCTTAGGCATTTATAGTACTGGATGTATGTACTCTGGTTTTAAGCAATAATATATGCTTCTATTGGATTCTAGTTCATTGTACACAAATGTATGTATAAACATGTGATGCTTCTATTTATATTACTGATTATTCATTGAATTTTTTCTATTATTTGGACTCATTTACGTTATAAACAATATTATTGGATTTAATGATCTTATACATGCATGTGTTAGATTAATATCTAAATCACATTAAGGAACCATGATTTTTGCATGAAGGTATAGAAATTTCGTAGACTGCGAGTTATATGTATTTTTCATTGTTGTTTAAACTACACCTCGAGAAAAGTTCTAGTATTAGCTATATTTTCCTTTCTTTCAATAAAATTCCCTCTTCATTTTCCTCATAAAAAACAAGGAACTAGCTTAGTCTATCTACTCAATGTTTTCAAGGTCATGGGTGCAATTACAACCATAGGTCGATTTTGCACCAAAAAATTTTAGCACACCCTGTGGGACTAAACTCCTACAACATTTTTCATTTCAAAGGTTCAACATTTGTATTTTTTCTATTTAGATCCAAATCAACCATCAGATGGATCCGTTCAGAGGTATAGACCCAAGAAATGCCTTATATATTTGTTTGTTTAAATATTGCAAACATCCATATGTATGATACTAGATCCAAAGAAAAGAACTTTGAAAAGCCCATTGAATTATTTGAGTTACACCTTGGTAGCCTTAGGGTTCATCCAATTTTTTCTACTAGATCAAACCCACCTGCTACCAATATCACCATCGTCATACCTGCTATTTTACCAAGCACCATTATCAACGTATCTTCAAGTGCGAATGCCAATAGTTCTAAGGCACAAGCAAGCACAATAGCTATAATGGTTGTACCCCCTCCAACTTACCTCACATGGAATCACATGGGTCCTTTGAAATTGATAGCTCAAAATCTGATCCCTACTATGGCTTTGAATATGTTGCCCTCATATGATTGTACAAGTAAGACAACTTATGAGCATTATCTAGATGTTGCTTCTTTGGCAGCCATATACAACATCACGTAGGAATATGTAATGATAATATTGTTGGTCATTTCCCTAAAAGGAAAAATGCTCTACTGGTACAAAGCACTTCCTATTCAAACTATTACTAGTTCTGCTAAACTCATTGGCAAGTTGGTAGATGAATTTAACCAACATGTAGATCCTTTCTCTTTGCTCATTCTATTCACTATCATTTAGAAGCATCCTTAGGAGAAGATAGTAGATTTTAACATCATATTCAGTTGTACTTGGGAACAATTCGTATACTATTATTTAAGGGATTTTGATTATGATATCAGTATGATTATAAGGTAATCGTGAGTAATCACTTTTACTAATATCTTTCAAGAGGTATCCAAAGTACATAAGGACCTCATTGCTATTGGAATTTTCCCACCAAAGGTCGCAATACAAATTTTTTTAGATATTCGCAAAGACTCTATTGCTAGCTCTTCAAGTTATTCTCATTATCCTAGCATAGAGCTTCCAAAATAGAGTGGGAAACCATCTATTCCAGTGATAAAAATACCTTAAAATTTCCTAGCACTACTTCCAACTCATGTGGTTCCTTTTCTACCTGCACCACCTACTCAGTTAGCTCATGAACCTCAACTTGTCGTCTTACTCATCATGCAATCGATAATGAATAATTTGACTAACAAGATCACATTGATGAAATGAAGGGAAGCTGAAAGAAGTTTTCAACCAAGAATATTGCCATAATTGATGAGGAACCAAGCCTTTTCAAGTAACAAGGATCAGGAAATATTGAGTGTGGTTTATGCAAACAATGATGAAGAATTTGTGACTCCTAAAAATTTTGACTATTGGTGTTCTATGTGTAATGACCCGCATGGGAAAATTTCATGTATGATTCATTAAAACTATGTACAAAAAATAGCTATTGAAAAGGCAGAGAAAATATTTAAGGGACATGTGAACATGATTAGAGAAGTAAACCACAATTTCATGATACCTTCAATAGAACAAGTTGTTTCTCTGACAAGATGAGGTAAGAAACCTCTGCAAGTAGATCCCCAGGAACTCCAACCTCTGAGTTTTTCCTTGGTCACTAAGTCTATGCCTTAAAATAATACCCCCTATGAAAAGAAGCCTAAAGTCCCTACCCAAAACACTAGATAAAAAGTACATAAAGAATCTATCACACAAAAGGAGGCTGAAACTCAAGAGTAGGCTAAGGAGAAGTTAAGATTTCTTTCTCTAACTAAGAGATAGAGAATGAAATCAAAGTATACAAAAATAGATATGATGCTTTTTCTAAAGAAAGAGAGAATAATATTGATTCAACTTCCTTCAATACAGTACAAGATATTAAGAAGAGCCCTTCGAAAGCATGTATGTGTGATGCCCTATAGTTTCCTATCCAAACTGTTGTAGGAATATTTAAGGTTAATAAAAAGTAAAGGTAGGAATCCCCTTAATCAAATGTAGTTCAGGCAAATATGACATCTACTACTAGAAACAATAGGCCATCCCCTTTTTATCTATCCCTTCAAATGGAAGGATGGGTTGTACATAATTACATGATTAATTCATGTGCTACTACCATAGTAATACCAAAAGCAATGTGTGACATCATGGGTATGGAATACACTAGGAGTAGCCCAAGCGTTTTATAGTTGGATGGTACTCCAGTAAAAAATGTAGGGACAATCAAAGATATCCCTATAAATCTTCATAGAATACCTCAAATTTTAATTATACAAGAAGTGGTAGTAGTAGATTTAGAACTATAATTCAGCATGTTTTTATTGAGAGAATTCATGGCTAATATAGGAGGATATCTATATTTAGACTATTCACATTTGGAAATACCTTTCAAAGATAGAATAATCAATATATTTAACAAAAAACCATCCACATTTCAAATATAGAAGATAGAAGAGGTAGGTACTATAAATATGATGACAAAGAAAATAAAAGACCTTGATCTAATGGAAGAGACCTTGGAGGAACCTCAAACAAAAGACCAATTATCTCTAAAAAATTTCAACACTATGGTAGAAACCGAGATGGAAAATTCGACTATTATAAATCCAAAAAAATGCCAAGCGACTCCTTCTCCTAGATAAGATAAACCTATTAATCATCTCTAGAAACTTTTCTTTTATGGTGCTAGATGCAAGAACAAAGTCGATGCCGACATAATTCTAATTTATCCCACATATAAAAAAAGGGTCTTCTCTTATAGATTGACTTGGAGTTGTAAAAAGCAATGCAATTGAGTATGAAGTGCTCTGTTTGGGTCTAAGAAAATATGAAAAGCTAGGTGTCAAACAATTACAGATATATGAATATTCTAACCTTATTGTGAACTAGGTCACAAAAAAATATATAAGTAAACAACATTATCTCAAAGCATATAGGAATAAGGTGTGGGACCTCCTGGAAATCTTGGAAGATTTAAACATTAAAGTTATTCCTAGAGAGTAAAATACCCACGATGATCTGTTAGTATCTATAGGAGAAAAATTTTTCCCCATAAGCAATATCATATAGAAGTCCAAAACACTAAGGCTCATATACAGACCCTTTGTACTAGATAAAAATATTTTTTGGCAAGTATTGGAAAGTTATGAGTAGATATTAGATTTCTTAATATTTATGAAAAGAATTTCTTAGGAAATAGAATGCTAGAAGGCAAAGAATAATAAGGCCTAATACAATTAAATAATAACCATATTTCAAAGGGGTAGATTACTCTTGAAAGAGGAATAGGTCACAAAATAAAGGTATATAAACTTCAGTACAAGGAAGTTCAACTAGAGTCGGTAAAAATGATCAAATTTGGGGTTATCTGTATAGAATAAGAGTTAAACTAGATAAAGGAATTATGCAAGACATTCCAAAAAATTATTTCTTGGGTGTATAGCGATCTAAAAGTATACATAAAAGAAACCATACATCACACCATTGAGTTGGAAGAAGATGCAAAGCCCTTCAGGAAAAAGTAAATATGTGTAAACCCAAATATAGTAGCATTAATGAAATAGGATTTGTTAAATCTCCTTGAAGCTAAGCTAGTATACCCTATTAAAAACTCTACCTGGGTAGCTAATATAGTCCTGCTTAGAAAAAAAATGGGGATATTAGACAGTGCGTTGACTTCAAAAACCTGAATAGAGCTTCCTTGAAAGATCATTACCCTTTTCCACATATAGATCAAATTCTACATACAGTATTAGAGGTATATATATTACCCTTATTGTATGGATTCTCTGGTTACAATAAAGTATGGTTTAGAGATAAATATCAATACAATACTACCTTCACCACCAAATGAGGGACATTTGCTTATCATAGAATACCTTTTGGTTTGTCCAATGCAGGAGCAATTTTTCAAAGGGTAATGGATGTGGCTTTTGGATAACTTTCTAATAAGGTCATAGTCATCTATTTAGATGATATGACAATGTTATCTTACCATAAAAGACCATGTAGAACACCTTGAACAGGTATTTGAAAAAAACTAATAATTTGGTATATCTTTGAACCCAAAGAAAACCATATTTGTTGTAGAAGGAATTCTACTAGACCATGTCATATCAAAATATAGATTGTCCATTTATCATGACATAGTAAAAGCACTCCTAGAGCTTCCCCTACCAGCAAACAAGAAAGGATTCCAATCCTTTTTTGGATAAATTTTTTTACGTAAGTTTATAGCAAACTTTGCACAAATTGTCAAACCAATGACAAACTACTAAAGAAATATGCCCAGTTCAAATGGATAGACCCAAGAAAAGAAGCCTTCAAAAAAATAAAGGAATAAATAGCTCAAGCACTTGTGCTTGTTAACCCTGATTACTCTAGAAGCTTCATTTTATATGTTGTCAAAGATGAAGAAATTTATGCTGTAGTTATCACCCAGAAAGGAGTTGACAATGAAGAAAGGTCTATAGCCTTTCTAATTCAGACAATGCAAGATCATTAGGAAAGATATAATTTTATAAAAAAAAAAATATATGTAGTTATGATGTCACTAAAAAAGTTTGGTAACTTCCTATCACAAAGAAAAATCATTGTCTATGTAATACATCCTGATGTTAGAATTTTTGTAATATAGGAATTTGGTGAGAAAAGAGCAGGTTGGATAACAAATATACAGAAGTATTATGTAGAAATACTCCCAACCAAGTTAGTGAGGGGTAGAGCCTTATGCCAATATTTGGCTAAGCATACTCCAAATGATCATATATCCCACCAAGACCTAATGTTGAATTCAAAACAAGATCAAACCCTAAAAAATACTGACTGGACTGATGACCTTGTGGAATATTTTTAGATTGGGAAATGCCCAAGTAATATAAATGATTCACAGATAATAAGGTATAGAACCTAAGCTTTAAATACACTCTTTTACTGGAAGATTTGTATAGGAAAAACATAGATGACATACTGCTAAACTGCATAAAAGGGGATCAAAAATAGAGAATTATGGAAGAATTTCATGGAGGTTTGTCTGGTGGAAACTACTTAGGGAGGACCACCATATTAAATATACTCATAACAGGTTGCTACTAGCCCTCCATTTTCTCAGTTGCTTTCAAAATTACTAGAAAGTGTAAATAATTTCATATATATGTAGGGATAAATAGAAACGTACCTATGCCTCTGAAATCTATCCAAGTTGATGAGCCTTTCCAATAGTGGGGTTAGATTTAATTGGAGTAATAGAGCCAAATTTTTCAGTTGGTCATAAATATATACTCACTACTATAGATTATTTTACCATGTGGGCGAAAGAAATTCCCACTAAGAAATCTGATCAGGAAGTTGTGATTGAATTTTTAGAAAGCTTGATTACAAGATTTGGCATACCAAATACATTGGTCACAAAAAATGGATCAACCTTCATCAGAGTAAATATGATCAAATTTACTGGTAAATATGGCATATACTTGAAGACTTCCTCCAATTACTACCCACAAGGAAATGATTTTGCAGAATGTACAAACAAAAATCTTCTCAAAATTCTGAAGAGGGCTCTAAAGGATAACAAGAGAGGTTGGCACTCCTTGATAAACCAAACACTATAGGATGATAGAATTTCAACTAAAAAATCTATTGATACATTGTCCTACTCTTTGGTCTATGGCAAAGAGGCTATTCTACCCATACATATAGAGATACTAGCTTTGAAGTTGCTTAACCAAATTGATGTTGAAGAAAGTTAACCAATGGAGTCTAGATTGATGCAACACCTATAGTTAGAAGAGCAAAGAGAGCATGCTTATAACCACCATCAAAAGCACATGGCTAACACCAAAGGATGGTTTAAAGTTGGAGATTGAGTTTTAAAATAGAATGTGAAAAAGTCCAAGCTAGGCCAACACCAAAATTTTGACACCTTTTGGGAGGGTCCCTTCGAAATAATTGTTGAGAAACAATTCAATTCATCTCAGCTGAAATACAAATAGGGTGAATTTCAACCCATTCCAGTGAATGGTTTTCACTTAAAACTCTACTTCGGATAGACAAAAAAATATTCTTGTATATTATGTATATTATATGGTATTTTCTAAACTTTTCTAGTTTTCATCCTGTAACTATTTTTTGTCGCAATTTCGTGATCATCCAAAGTCAACTAGCAAGAGGAAAAATAGAAAAAGCACCACCTTTTTAGGATGTAATGGCTAAAAATTAAAATTCTACCATGTAATATTTTGGCAATTGGCAGGAAGGTACCTCCTTTGTGAATGATTGAAACTTTGAAGAGCATGATTCTTTGTTTAATGCAGCAGCCCGTGATTGGCCAAAAAATTTAGCATACAGGAAGATGGCAGAAATGACGTGTAGGAAGATTCAAGAAATCCAAATCTACCAACCGTATTTAATGCAATCCATCCATGTTATTTCTAATCAATGAGAAAAATCCTAATTCACTCTCGAGTGAGTTCTTATGCTACAACTTACTTTCTATTTTTATTTTTGAGCTCGAACCTAGTGCAAACAAGCTCTACAAGTGTTTTCCCATGGTCCCAAATAAGAGTAGCCAAAATATAGCAATGGTGGCATCATATTTTGCTTTCCCAAAAGCAATACGTGAGGACTAAGCAGACAAAATTCATCGATAGGGATGCTTGAATCGGTGATATTGTTGTAACATGGAAAAACCCAAAAAAAAATTGGAGGGATATTGAAGAGAGAATGATCATAGGTATTACTGCATCTTCTCCCACTACTTTCACCTTCAATTCTCTACTCTACTAGTATGTTTATATTTCCATTCATCCCTATCCCAAAATTTTTACGATGCAAAAGAGAGGACTATAATAAATTCCTAGCGTATAGCCCTTTTCACCTTGATTCCAGATGCTTTCATTGTCGCATTTTTTGTTGGTCATGTGCCCACACTAAAACCAAACGATTTCAACCCCGTAGACCAGGCAAAGTATTTTATCCCTTCTAAGAACATAATAAATTTATTGGCACTAAAATTGAAGAAACCACCTATTGGAGAGACCATGGTTGAAAATCCCATTCCTCTGGTGAACAAGAGCTATTTTATATTTTGGATATGGTGGTGGGCCTGAAGTCCAATGAAAAATTCTATGGGTGGCAAATTGCATTAGTCAATTACCTTTCAAACCGTAAAAATTATGATTATTCAATTATGGATGGGAGCATCAGGCCCATGTTTTTCGACTAGTCAGGATATATTTTTTGCCAAGTTCATGAGGGTTTGTCTTTGATGAATAAGGGTTCTCAGGATTCTTTTAAATTTTCTTCGTATTTAGTCTGTATTTTCTTTTACTTTATGGCTCAAGAGCTCACTTTTATTTTGATGCATGATAAATATGAGCAAGGAAGAACCCTGTCTGTGAGTGAATGGACTAATGTGTTGTATAAGAAAATCTTATTATGATTTCAACAGGGAATTTTTAGGGCCATCCCTAAAAATTATGTATGGAGAAATAAGAAGACCAACCCCAAAATTTGTAAATAATTTGCAAAAAAAATATGCAGAGGAGGGTGACTGGTTCATAATCACTCAGGGGGTTGTTATCAGACTCTATGGGTTTACATGGAAACTCTTTTTACTTTTCCATTATTTCATAGATGGGTTTTTTACCTTGGAATATGTTAGACAAATAGAGAAGATAAATTTTAGATATGGTACAAGTATAGGTAAAACTAGTACTTGTATGATATCGTTCCATTTTGAAGGTATTATTATCTTCAAGAAAGAGCAACACGAGTAAATTATTCAAGCCCTAAAATAAGTGGGGTTGTTGGAGATACCACAATCGTGGAAGTATGATCCCATTAACAAATTTATAGAGAGGAAGGTCATTCTAAATTGAACCCCTATAAAAACTTACCACATGTCCCCTAGGAAGGACATCAAGGATTGCAGGAATAACACTGAGGATGAAGAATTAAAGTGGCATGTAGAAAGGATGCAACCACTGCTTCCATGGCACAATTTTTATGAACATGTGGTTGACTATGATTCCAAGAACAATCCTAAGCACTTCATAGATGACAATACTATCACAAGGATGCAAAATAAGGGGAAAAAATGGACAAAAGAAGGTCCATGCATGGTGGATGATGAGAGTACAGAAAAATATGATCGACTCTAGGTGGCTGGTTAAAAATGATGTTGATTTTTTGATCTGATATGACCATTACCAAGTTACCTGGTTAGAAACCTTCACCAAGAAAGTACCACCGATCATTCGTAGCAACAAAGAAGTAAACCCTGAAGTTTTTGAAAAATAAAAAGTGGACTATAGCAAAGGAAAAATGGTTGTAATTGAGAAACAAAAATTCCTTGCACATATAAGGCCCAGGTCCTCTAAGAAGAGGACTATTGAAACTATCTTTACAAAATAATACATATGGGAAGGTGACCCAAATGATGGCAAAAATTGGATATGATGTCAGAGGACTAGGAAAGTATGGACAAAGAATTACCAAACCCCTGCAAGTAGAGAAAAGAGTGAATCATATCGCACTCGATGCAGACCTATTGAGAGGAAGAGCTGCATCTTCATGGGCCCCAAAATATATCCCCTCTTCTCCCTCAAAAACTGAATCATATGAAGTGCCTCTTTTTTTTAAGAAAAGAAATCTGAAATCCATGGTAAATAATCAACTAAAGAAGAGCAAATAATTTGAAATGACTCAAAATTTTGAGGAGACCGCTCAAAGTGACAGAGATCAATAGCAAGAAACTTTTGAACATGTTGAAACTGCTAAAGAAAGTGAGCAAGTTGCTCAAGATATTGGGGATGTTTCTCAAAATGTTTAAATGATAAGAGGTGATAATACACAGAAGTAAATTCAGCATGGTGTAATTGACAATGATGTTGATGTTACTCAAGAGAAATGGAATCCAGTCATTTTTGAAAACATAACTGTTAAGAAAGAGATCGTTGAGAACATTAAAAACTAGTGTGGGAAAATCTCCAAATATATTGAAATAATATACCTAGAAGAAGATACAAATTTTGAAGAGGAATATGAATAAAGAAGATAAGTAGAAAGATACTCTCAACAAGATGAAATTGATAATTATGGTGCAAATAATACTAATTAAGATCATATTGTAGAAGATGAACACCAACATGTGCTCTTGATGGGATCTGGTATGTCCTCTCTATTCTCTTATACTTATCTTCCTCCTCATTCCCAAGTTGAATCTCCTTCCATTTTATTCCAAAAAAGGATATAATATTTCCTTTAAAATAATGGCTTCCTTCTCTAGAGCTAGCATTGTCTTCACAAGTTCAATCTAAAGTTGGCCAATATTCAAAGTTGCTTACTCATTCTATAGTTACCCCTTTGTATGGAAACACTACATTGGTCTCAACCACTTTTCTCCCCGGTGCATGCATCCCAACTATGAGATCCAACTCCACTACGGCTACTGAAAAACATCCCAATATTTTAAAATTAAAAAAAACTAGGAAAGGCTAATAGGAATGTCTTAGATTGGTGAGAATCCCACTCTACTAGAAGCCTCCAAGGCTTCATCATCCTGCACCTAGGAGATGATAGTGCTTGATCCCACAACTATGTAGTGGTAGAAGGTAAATTTGACACCGAAGGTACGAAATATTGAAGACAAAATGATGATAGAAAATTACCAAGTAAAATGTATAACATAAGATATTACTCAACTTCATATGCAATATGAATGGGAAATGGCCTAGGATCACTTGGGAACTATTTACTTGCATGGGTAATACATTAAAGAAAAATTCATTAGAGAAGAAGAGGCTAGAAAGGAGTTAGAGTCTATGTTGCAAGAATAGAAGCTTGTAGAGAAAGACTTGATATTAGAGGCCAAAATGTGGGAGGATAGGTTCAGTGAAGCTGCAAATGAAGTAGCTAAGTACAAAGAAGAATATGAAAAAGTAGCTAAATAGATTCAATATCTGAATAAAAAGATAAAAGAGCTACAAATACAAGTCTAGAAAGGATAGAATAAAGTGCACAATCTATCTAAGGAAAATGCCAAAGCAGTTAAAAAGGAAATGTTTGAAGATATCTTGCAGTTGATTTTGAGAACAAGGCCTATGTTGTTATACCTGGACAAAGTAAAAGAATTTCTCAAAATGGTTGACTATGAGCTTAAAGCTTCATTGAGATTTTTGAAGATAATATTAGGCGTTGCAACAAGGATACAATTCTTATCTAAAAACATTCCAGAGAATATTGTTGCCAAGATAAGAAGTGAAGCCTGGTCGCAAGCTAAAATTGTAGCTAAGAGTTTCTTTAGGATATTTAAACTTGTTAACCAAGGGGTAAAAATCCTCCAGGAGCTCAGATCCAAATATAAAGGGCTAGTAAAACATTTGAACCTAGCAAAAAAATGTGGGCTTCCATATCTTTGGGATGAAAATTTGAGTGTTCTAAGTGAATATGAACTCACAACATCCTTGAGATCCTTTATGGATGATGAATTAGAGATAGAAGGTTGGGAAGAGCCTGTCTAGGAAACACATGTGTTTGCTATGATACAAGATCTCACACATATTAATTCATGCTTACAAGATTTGATTCTGAGATAGAAGACATTGTCTCATGATAAGGTAGAAGAGTTGCAATATGTGTATCATTTGCTTATGGAATCTTTAGACCCTAATGATGAGACTTGGAGAGAAGTCTACCTCACTTATGATGAAGGTATTAAAATGATAGAAAAATAGAGAAGTTCCAAGAGAACTGAGCAGAACTAGCTGATATAAGGTGGGACCAATGGCCAGACATGAAGACATTTACAAAAATTTAAGTAAACTGGAAGTTTGATGTAATATAGTAAGGTATACATAAGCTAGTAAGAGGTATTTTGAAAGGTAATATTTTTTTGATTCAAGAAATTATTTTTCCAAAACTCCCTCTTCCATATTTTTTTGACTCTATTTCCAAATGGATGAAGGTCTTGGAATATAATATTATGATAGAAAAATTCCTTGAAAGGTGCTAATAATGTTAGTCTAAAAATACCACACTAAAGATAGTGAATATTTTGAAGCTTGAACTAGTTTTCAATTTTTGCATAGGAGAGAAAGAAAAGACTTAGGCACAAAGAATGTCATGATGTCACGACACATTGGAGTTTCATGATCCTAAATGAGAAAAGATAGCCAAGGCATCAGAATGTCATGATTTCATGACATGATAGAGTTTCACGGGATCAAAGGAGAAAAGAGAGCCAAAGTATCAGGATGTCATGATTTCACGACATGATGGAGTTTCACGGGCTCTAAGGAGAAAATAGAGCCAAGGCATCAGAATTTCATGATTTTGTGACATGAAATTTTTTGGTCTCAAAGAATATAAGAGAGCCAAGGCACTAGAATATCATGATGTCACAAAATGTTGGAGTTCATTGAGTAGATGAACATAAATAGATACAAGTGAATGCGCTTTCAGAAGGACGTGTCTTGGTGAAAATGGTGATTGAAGCATCAAATCTTAACCTCTTTCTGTTAGTGATTAGATTCCCTCATGGACCAATAGAAGCCATGTAGAAGCATACTAGCACATTTTTAATAACAAATTTGTTGTAACTAATTGTATATCGTAGAAGTTTTTAGTTGTCAGAATATGCTTACAATAGAGTATATATAATAGGTATTGCACCCAGAATAAGGGTCGGGTCTTAGATGTTTACAAGACTGGATGTATGTACTTTGAATTTAAGCAATAATATATGCTTCTATTGGCTTCTAGTTCATTGTGCACAAATGTATGTATGAATGTTTGATGCTTCTATTTACATTACTAAATTATACATTGTATTTGTTCTATTATTTGGATTCATGTGTGTTATAAATAGTATTACTAGAGTTAATGATCTTATACATGCATGTGTTATATTAATATGTAAATCACATTAAGGAACCATGATTTCTGCATGTAGGTATAAATATTTCTTAAAATATGAGTTATATATTTTTTTCATTATTGTTGTTTAACCTGCACCCCGAGAAAAGTTCTAGCAGCAACTATATTTCCCTTTCTTTTAGTAAACTTCCATCTTCCTCTTCCACATAAAAACCACCAAGGAACCATCCTTCTCTAGATATTATATGGAATCCCTCTGAGCTTAATTTTTCTACTCAATTTTGGTAAGGTTATAGACACAATCACAACCATAGGCTGATTTTGCACCAACACCTTTTAGTATAACTATTTAAACAAGTTTAGGCTTATGGTATACTTGGTATTGGTTCCTTGTTTCACTTATAAGCCTATTTCGGGAGTCATCCGAAGGCTTCAAAAAGACCAAGACATTGTTTTGTGGAATTGGTGCTAAATAATGTGCTCCAGCATGGGCTTGAAATTATCTTTGGCAATAATTCTTTTGAATGTATGCAAGTTACACTTTTGAGTGTTTGAGTGTTGATTTTGATTATGAATTCGTAATTATGACTACCCCCTCAAGTGACGAGTTCATGAAGGAATTACCAATGATGAAAGTGATGAGTCACTTGACCAACATGACTTGATTATGGTTCCTTCATATTTATCCATTGTGAAATTTATCAATTTTGTTAATATTTTGGTTTTTGATGATATTTCATGGAAAAAAGGAAATGAATACCTCATTCCTGTGGAGCAGTATGACCACAATGGCCTTATTGGGGATTGAAGTGTATACTTTTCAATTCATAAATGAATAATTTGGTTCAAATGACCTTATTGTAATTTACTCATCTTTCCATATTGCATGGAGCACAAGTCACTACAACTGCTAAGTTTATAGGGTAAATAAATGAATACGAGGCTTGAAATTTTTGATGATTATTTTTTTTTTGTTAATTTTATGATTTTTTTATGGTGAGAAAAGATATGCATTTATGTCTACTTCTTGGTTTGTTGATGCATTTATGGATGTAATATCATGGATGCATGTATTGTAATATGATGTTAGTTGATGATATGTACATGTGTGTATGCATAATGAAATGGATGATTTTTTAATCTGTACTAATGAATTATGAATACTATTTGGCACACTAGATGCTAGCACCATAAACTATACAAAATTCATTGATTCATTTTTAATGTTATCATAAGATTATATAATGGATTGTGAAAATGTGAACTAAAAAACATGTGATAAAATGGTATGGAATGGAATGAATAGTAAGAGGTTTATAGAATGTCCTTGAGGTTTTCATGAGATTCAAACACTCTAGTGAACTAGTCAAAATTTATATATTAATCCTGCAAGACTTTTTGGCAAGGTATACATCTATTAGGATGATCAAGATATTCAATATCCCTATGTGTGCATGTGAGTTTATTGCTATAATAACGCATAAATTTACCCTAGTGCCAAACAAGATTTATGCAACCCATATGTACTAAAGATCACCCGGTGGGTATCATGATCTTGATTTTTGTATGTAGTTACATTAGACCATTAGGTAATAAATTCTACCAAAAGCTATATCATCCATAATCTGCAATTGGTCTATACAAATAAGGTTCCTAATGTGATAGACATCATCATGCGTAAGGATACTGCCATTGCTAGGCAAGCTTTATGGCACTCAACTTGTAATGAGGATCACCTCATGGTGATGAAATGCTAAGAATTCTAGGGATTCAAGTTTAGTACTCCTTTATTTTATTTTATTTTTGAATTAATCATATTATTTGCTCATTTTTTTTTTGTGAGCAAGGGATTTTGGTAGTGGTGAGAACCACTGTTTATTTTATCTTTTACTTTTGTTAGTGGAAAAAACCACTTTTTATTTTGGGGATTTTTCCTTTTGTATTTGTTTTTATTTGGATTCTTGCCCAAATTTGGCGTGGGGTAAGGTATTTTTGATTGCTTTAGGTAGGGATGATCTTGCCCTTTTTTCAATTCTCATCATTTTTGAACCATGCGCATAAGGGGATGAGCAAGGTAAACTTTTCACTTAAGGTAACAAAGACCAATTTGTAGGTTTCATATTACCTTGTGCAAAACTTGGATTTATTAATGTAAGAATATGTTGGGATTATGATGTATACAAGTTATAATCAAATAAATACTCTACCTTATAAAAATCAGGATAGCTTTCTACAAAATCTGAAAAGAAAACTAAAACTAGATATGGTTGAGTGATCAAAAACCCTAATGATACCTTATAACAAATGACTAGGTGAAGGGAAACATATACAAATACAAAATATGGGGAATGTGGATGGAAATGATAATTATAATGTAGACGGGTTTTAATAGTGAATTTTGAAAAAAATTAATTTGAAGTATGGCTAGTGTACAGACTTGGTGCTAGACATGTATGAGCAACTCTAGAATACAAAATGCAATGATGGGTATGCTTAATGCAAGTGATTTTATAATGCAATGATATGAAATGTAATGCAATATTTTTGTATTTTTTTTATTTTAATGATGTTTTTGGACTTTAATTTTATATATATATATATATATATATATATATATATATATATATATATATATATATATATATATATATATATATATATATATATATATATATATATATATATATATATGCATTTGACCAATGGGTTTTATGGGTACCTTTGGATATTTTTGGGTGAGCAAAGGGTTTATGGGTACCTTTGGGACTCTTTTTGGTGACCAAAGGATTAATGGGTACCTTTAGGGCTTTTTGGGTGACCAAAGGGTTTATGGGTACCTTTGGGGCTCTTTATGATGACCAAAGAGTTTATGGGTATCTTTGGGGTTTTTTGGGTGACCAAAGGGTTTAGTGGTACCTTTGGGGATTTTTGGATGACCAATGGGTTTATGGGTACCTTTGGGGATTTTTGGGTGACCAAAGGGCTTATGGGTAACTTTGGGGCTTTTTGTGTGACCGACCAAAGGGTTTATGGGTACCTTTGGGGTTTTTTGGTGACCAAAGGATTTAAGGATACATTTGGGGCTTTTTGGTGACCAAAGGGTTTATGGGTACCTTTAGGGATTTTTGGTAGGGTGTGGCACTTTAAGTGTTAAAAAGCTATTGGTGAAGGATATTCAAGGGTTTAGGTTCCTTACATCCTTCAATGGAGTCTAGGCAATAAGTTCCAAGTGCAATATGACTAGTGATAATGAATGGACCTAACAAGTTTACTGTAAATTTATCCCGTAGATGGGGTGATAAGTTAGAGTTTTGTTGGTTATATTTTAAAATAATGTCTCCAACTTGAAAGTCTCTAGGATGGACTTTCATGTTAAAGGATAGTTTGATCCATTATTTATAAACATGTAGGTGCTCAAGAGTATTAACACATCATTCATCAAGTAAATTTAATTGATCCAAGTGGGCCTACCATGTAGTGCCATCATCAATGAACTCTTACATGGATATGTGCAATAATGGGATTTCTAGCTGTAAGGGCAAGACGACCTCAAATACCATATACTAGTGAAAATAGATTTGCCCTAGTGGGTGTTCGAATACTAGTGCATTAGGCCTAACAGGAAAGGGGTAATTGAGTATGCCAATATTTATGATTATCTTTAACAGTTTTCTTTAAAATAGTAATTATTGTTTCGTTTGATGCCTCAGCTTACCCATTGGCTTGTGGATAATAGGGCATAGAAAAGATGTGTTGGATGTTATATTTATCTATTAAAGCGTGCACATTTTTATTCTTGAAAGGTGGCCCATTATCTAAAATTATTTTGGATGGAATACCAAAACAAAAAATGATATTATGTAACATAAACTTCGTAATGCGAGGCTGAGTTGTAGTGGTAAGAGAAATTTATTCCATCCATTTTGTGAAATATTCAGTGGCTGTAAGGATGAATGTGTAATGGCCTAAGGAAGGGGGTGAGATTTTACCAATTAAGTTAAACCTTCATTGCAGAAAAGGCCAAAATGATTGAATCGATTGTAAATCTTGAGAAGGTATGCGTGTCAAATTAGCATGGTGTTTACATTTTACACACTTCTTAATGTAATAACAACAATATCACTCTAAATTTGGCCAATCATAGCCCATGTGAAGAATGCACTTTACGATGGCCATGCCACTAAAATGGTCACCACATGCACTATTGTGTGCTTGGGTGATTACCCAAAATGACTCTTGAGATTCTAATCAATGAATGAGGATACCCTCATAGCTTTGGTGATACAATATATCTCTAAGTAAGATATATTTTACCACTTTTTTCTTGAATGTACATTTGGTGGTATGCAACAATCCATAAGGGATGTTACCAAGCTTTAGGTAATATTTTAGCTAGATGGACCAATACTGATTGGAAGAAACCTCAATTGCATGAATTACTTTATCCTTTTTAAGATCATATCTCATGAATGTTGATTGGGAGAGAACTTGTAGATATAGCATTGTGCTGCTATCAAAAGGAGTTTTAAGGAATAAAGTCCTCGAAGCGGAATTATTTAAGCAAATATGAATTTGAGATAATTGTTCATGAGAAGGTTCAGTCTGAATAATGTGGACTTCTTGCATGGAGTAGAGGTCCTCACGCTTAGTTGCAAATAGTGATAGCATTATGACTTGAATTATTGTTATATCATCAAAAGGGTTCTACAGGATTAAAGACCCCAAGGAGGCCATTCTGTTTGCAAAATAGTAAGATGATCAAGGGAGTGCCTCAATATTAACACATTCAAATTTTACCATAATTTTATCCACAAGGGATTTGTAGGCTTGCAATATTGGGCATCTACATTGGTATATTTATTTGACTTGATTCACTATGAGTGGGGAATCACCAAAAATGTTGAGCTTAGTTATTTTTATGGTGATTATCGTTTGAAGGCCTAGGAGAATAGCTTCATACTTGGCATTAATTTTGGTGTATGATAAATTAAGCTTGAATGAAAGGGGTATTGGAGCCCATTGAGGTGTAAAAAACACAATTCTCACACCACCCTCTTGCTTGCACTTAGAGACATAAAAAAATAGAGTCATGTCAACCTCTATCTTAGGCTCTTTAGGATCAAGTGATTCTAACACTTGAAAGGCTCCATCATCGGGAAGCTCTATGCAAAGAGGTCGATCATCCTAGAGAGGAGCCTCTACGAGTTAATCAACGATGAACTAACCTTTAATTATTTTTTGTTTGATGAATTCGAGGTCAAATTCCATCAATAGTATAATCCATTTCATCATGCAATTGTTATGGTAAATACGACTCATCATATATCATAATGGATTATATTTTGATACTACATACATGATATGATTGAGTATATAATGGCATAGATTTTTAGTGGTGAAAACCACTACTAAGCATAACTTCTCAATGTATGCATATTTTATTTTTTAACTAACCAGGGTATGACTAATATAGTAAGTAGACTGTTATTTGTGCAATTCATTCTTTTGGTCCAACATGGTGCCCAGTGCAAGCTCAATAGTTGAGATGTATAGATAGAATGGCACTCCTGGTTGGGGAGGAGCAAATACTGGTGATGAAGCCAGATATTGTTTAATTTCATCAAAGGCATATTGACACTCGATATCCCAATTAAATGCAACCCATTTGTGTAACAATTTTTCATAGGTTGGCACTTATCTAATAATTATGCTATGAAGTGCTTGATGGATGTGACCTTTCCTTTTAGACTATGCAGATGCTTGATAGTAGTGGGGGAAAGCATTTCAAGTATTACCTTGACTTTATTTGGATTTACCTCTATGCCTCATTTAGAGACTATGAATCCCAAGCGTTTTCCATATATGACACCAAAGACACACCTCTTGGGATTGATTCTAACATTGTGTGTGATGATCCGATTAAGGACTTTGCATTGTACATCAATGTGCTCATGGTGGAGTAGAGATTTGGCCAATAAGTTATCTATGTATTTTTCCAATATTTTATGCATGTAGTCATGGAATATGTAAGTCATAACTCGTTGGTAGGTAGCACCAATATTTTTGAGGCTAAAAGACATGAATTTATAACAAAATGTTCCCCAAGGTGTTGTGAATGTCATTTTGAGTTGCTCCTTTGGATTAATGCAAATTTGGTTGTATCCAAAGAAATCGTCCATTCTTGTGGCCTACTGTGGCATCCACTAGTGTATCAATGTTTGGAAAAGGAATTCATCCTTAGAAATTACTTTATTTAAATTGCAAAAGTTTGTGCAAATGTGAATCCTTCCATCTGGTTTCTTGACAAGTACAATATTGGAAACCCATGGCAGATAATCGACTAATTGGATGAAATTGGTATCCAACATATTTGTAGCTCATATTTCACCATTAAGTCTACTTTTGGATGCATTTTTCATAGCTTTTGATTTATTGGTTTTGCATTTGGGTCAATCATAAGATTATGCATGAATAAATTTGGATCTAGTCCTAGCATGTTTGTAGGACCACACAAAATATTTCCTCTTCTCTTTTAGAAGAGCTATGAAATCAGCTTGCTCAATAAGGGATAAGCCTTCCCCTAACTTGATAAAATGGGGAGCATTAGGATCTATGCCGATATCAACATCAATTATTGGCTCAATTGACATATGATATCCCTATTCCAACTAGTATGGAGTAGGGATCAAATGAATTTTGTTAGCTTGGTTTATGTAATTAATTAGAAAATTAGGCTCAAAGATATTTTAAGTAGACCTTGGATAAAAATAAAATGGTTGTAACATTTCATCGCAAGGTCAATACTCTGATGGAGATGGTGAATAATCTCCCTGATCAAATTTGACTAACTCAAGATTGAGGTGCAATGTCTTTAATGGGTTATTTAGATCATGCAAGGGTGTAGTAATATCTATGGAAATCATATGGATAGATGGATTATCTTCATTGGATGGGCGATTGTGTCTATTGATAATAGGTTGTTGTAAGACTTGTAGAGGTGGTTGCTATGGATGTGGAACGACTGAAGGTGGTCGATGTGGAAGGTGTTGAGTGGTATTTTCACCCAGTTGTGAAAACACACTCTCCGATAGGATTTGGGTTCTAAATCCTCTGCTTGCAAAGAAATTAAACAAGTAACTTCTCCAAGGTTCCTGCTATGTTAGCATTTTGCATCTGTGTATTAATGATCTCAAATGAAGATATTCAATTAAAATGCTTGGAACACCTTAGTGGTTGCAAGTAACTGAAAACAAGGGGCAATGTTGGTTTATTTTACTGTGAAACTGTAATGATTGTTCGTTGAACCCGAATAAAGCAAATGTGATTTGATCCCTTTATGACTATACTGTAACTTCAAAATGGAAATTGATGAAATGTCATAAAACATAACCCCTTCAATGAAATTGGAGTTTTATGAAGGGAATTTCATCATCTACTCATGAATGAAAAACAAAACTGAAAAATGAAACTCTGGCCTTGAAATGGAAATTTTCTATTTTCTGACTTTGAAATTTTTAATTTTTTTTATTTTTATTTTAATGCCTGTAAATGAAAATAAAGTGCAAAAAAAAATGAAAATAAAATGCAAAAGAAAAATGAAATGCATTCAGGGTGATGCAATCCTATTCTGACAAAACCGAAGCTAATGAGGTTTCCATGCATGCAACCTAACTTATTGAACCTGCAAAACACGCACAATCCAGATAAGTTAAGTGCTGATCCCTAGGGTTTTAATTACGATTTTCAGATTTAGACATTCGCTTGAAGCAACCAAGATAACTTGCATTAAACTTCACCTATAAGTCTAAAAATCTGAAAGGGGAGAGATAAACATTCAATCTTGCATGCAGAAAATAACTCCTTCTTTCTTGCCAATGAGATGCAACTCTCTGAATTTTTTGTATTAAAAATTGATCATTTTACAATAACAGAATCTCTAGTTTTCTCAAAACCAGAAAAAGGGGAAGAAAAACACTCCCAAGCAGGCCCAGAATGGCTTCTCGCCTTCGGCACTGCAACTCTGCTCGTAGCGGTTTTTGACCTCTCGTATCTGTCCTGTGCTTTCGCTTTTAAACCTTTCGCAGTGGTTCTCTGTTTCGCTCTGTGACGCTTCGTTTCACTTCCCAGATTGCATCGTTTCGTATTCCTTGCCTTTTCGTTGCTTTTGACTTTATGTTCGATGCCGAAACGTTTGATCTTCTCTATGAACTGTAATGCTTCTATAACCCTTACACCTGTATGCCACGTGTTCCACGCTTCTCTGCATGTTCCATAACTACCCCCTTGTAAATCATGACCAAAAATAGCATGTCACGATATCACGACATTTTTCTACATGCAACTCTACTCTTCCACCATGCACAAAAATGATACATGTCACGAAATCATGACATTTTTATGCTATCGGGCCGTGTGGGTGCAACCTGTCATGAAATCATGATGTTTTTCTCTATCGCTGGGTTTTGTTGCACTTAGCCATGAAAACGTGACATGTCACGAAATCGTGACACTTTTCTCTTCTACACCATCTTTTTTAAATCACTTTTCTTTCTCACTTCCCTATCATGAAATCATGATCACTTTCTCATTCGTGCTTCTGTCACGAAATCATGACACTTTTCTCTTCTACCACTTTGCTTTCTATCATGAAATCATGACACTTTTCTATTTCGTACACCTTGACTTTGTCAAATCCTGACTTTTTCATTAATTGCTGTCACAAATCATGACACTTATTTTACATCTCCTATCTGACATTTTTCTTTTTTATGAACATCGTGATTCACATTTTCATTTTTCTTCTCTCCAATCGACACTTTTATCTTCAACTTGTTCTTTATCTTGCACTGTGATTTCATGACATGTCGCGATATCGCGACAATTTCTCTTCATGAGGCATTATGCTGCTCTTAGTCGTGAAAACGTGACACGTCATGATATCGCAACAATTTTCCATTCTGTCGCATTTTTTTACTCTTGGTCACAAAAACACGACATGTCAGAAAATTGTGACAATTTTCCATTCTCGCTCATTTCGCTCTCCGACCGCGAAACATGACTCTCTTTCTTACGTCGCATATCCGACATTTTCTTTTTTAGCAACATGTCGCGATATCGCGACACTTTTCATTTTTCCACGACGAGCAACATGTCGTGATATCATGACAACTTTTCATTTTTTCCAAGCAACATGTCACGATATCGCGACACTTTTCATTTTTGCCACGACGAGCAACATGTCGCGATATCGCGACAATTTTTCATTTTCTCGCGATGGAGCAACATGTCGCGATATCGCGACAATTTTTCATTTTCTCCGCGATGGAGCAACATGTCGCGATATCGTGACACTTTTCATTTTTTGCCGCGATGGAGCAACATGTCGCGATATCGTGACACTTTTTCATTTTTTGCCACGATGGAGCAACATGTCGCGATATCGTGACACTTTTTCATTTTCTGCCGCGATGGAGCAACATGTCGCGATATCGCGACACTTTTTCATTTTTTTGTTGTTTTTCTTTGATCTTTAGCATCTGGGCCATTGCAGTTTTCTTGGAAAGCATGCAAAAAAGGTGGGTCCCCAATTTTGGGGTGTGTTGTGGATCAGCCACAACAAATGGTGACTCTATTATCAAATGCTCTTGAGCATTTTGGTGAGAACCCAACCTGAAATATACAAGCTTAGATACAGGTGTTAGCACATAAAAGATAAACAAATACCGATAGATCAAAAATACATGAAACATCAGAATCATTAAGTATCAGCTCGGTGTGTGCAATGTGTTTTCATTCCCTATCATTTGAACTTGATCAACATTCCATTGTCAGTTTCACTTATGATTTGTATGCAAGGCTATGAATGATTTGTGCAGGATTTGATGCATGATGAAGATGCTAGAGATGTAACAACCTGCTTTATAAATGCTCAAACCTTCTAATATCATGGACAAACATATTAAAGATGTCAAACCCTCTTAGGACCAAATATATGTCTACTAAATTAATTTATTAGATCCCAAAGTTGGTTATGTGTCACTACCATCTTGAACCCATGTGCAAGTGTAAGTGAAATCAGAACTTTGGGGAATAGGATTCCCAACCTAAGCGAGATGGGAATTTAACCCTATCCTTACTATTCTGATTTGGAGTTCATTACCTCATCTTGAACAAAATGATTTAACCTGTTATGGATGAAATGGTCAGGCTAGTCTATCCATATGAGCAATCAGTGGTCTTGCTTTTAGACAAGACATGTTGCCACGCATGAGCATACTTAACCCCATAATCCATGACTTGGCTTTATTCATTCTCTTCTTTTTTTCTTTGGACCTTTGGGATGACTACCCATCCTTGCTAGGGACATGTAGTACGATCCCTCCAATCCAATATTAAGATGAAATGGAAAATATTATCTTTTATCTCTTGGACCTTGGGGATGACTACCCATCCTGGCTAGGGACATGTAGTACGATCCTTCCAATCCAAGATTTAGATGAAAATGGGAAATATTAATTTTATTTCTTGGACCTTGGGGATGACTACCCATCCTTTGCAGAGGACATGTAGTACGATCCTTCCAATCCAAGATTTATGATGAAATGAGACATAGGAGCTTTGGGGAATCAGATTCTCAACCTAGGCGAGATGAGAATTATGCCCTATCCTTACTACTCCATGTGGGTCAAATCAGAGCTTTGGGGAATTGGATCCTCAACCTAAGTTCGATGAGGATTTAATCCTATCCTTACTACTCTGGTTTTAGACTTTAAGCTTGATGGAAGTGGTAAAAACCACTGTTTTAAGGATTATGTTGCATGATAGGACAGACATGAAATATTCTTTTCACCTTACCTTTTCATCCAAGTATGGTTTTGACCATTTTGCTCAAGATTCTTTTTAATGTGCATGGAATGTGCTTGGTTCAAGATAGTTTGGGCATCAGTTCCCAACCTTAGGATTTTTTATGTTTTCTGTTATAGAATAACCCTAAGAGGATTCGACACCTTCTCAATGATTGCATATGAAATGAAAATGTAACTGAGATGACATGTATATGCAATGAGGAATGTGACATGAGATATGAATGCACTGCTTCTTTTGGAATGTGGATGGAATATATCATCTTCTTTACCATAATGTGTAAAACTGACAACTTCATGCATCACAAGATTCAAACGATATTACTTAAAATGTTTGTGTTACTTGTGGAGCTTCTACAACACAATTCCAATGTTTCATATTCTCCTAGTCTTAGGCATAAGTTGACATCTCAAATATTTTTTTTTTTTTTTCATAAACAAACCAAAAATGTCCAAAGGACCAACACACAACTTAAATCCAAATCCAAATAGCAATCCCTAAAAGGAAACTTGAAAACACAAACCAAAACCAAAAATCAAAACCTATATACAAATGTACAATATAATACAAGATGATGCAAAGCTTGGATTATCACTTTCCTGGATCCCAAACATGATTAGAACATTTCAACAAAAATATAACATGATATGCATGCCAAATGTTGTGGGAATCCAACACAAACAAGACTAGACCAAACAATGCAACCCACTTCAACTTTCCTCTCTCACCCCACCAATTAAATTCAGTTCCATTAATATTCTCATAGGTGAGATTCAAATTTTCAAATTGATTAGACAATGATTGATTTTCAATTTTATCATGTCTATTCTTTAAAATGTAAATTTCATAATTCCCTCCTTGATTTAGAATTAGGCTATCTTTTTCAAATATGCAATTTTGTAAGTAGGAGCCTATTTCTACAAATTTCAAAGCCAAATCATTTTCCAAATTTGTAGGCCAATCAAATTTGTGCAACAATTTACAAGCATCTAGGATATTTACTAAATTAGGATTAAAAGTTTTTATCCTAGATTCAATTAGTAATTGTTGATGAATTTGATTTAACAGTTCAAGTGCATCAACTTCTTTTTCATTCATTAAAACAATGTTATCAAAGGTGTGATTAGAAATCATACCTTGTTTTTCATTCACCTTTAATGACATTTCATCATAAACATCAATCAAATTCAAAACATGGTCATGCAAATTTTCACCTAAATCTTGGATGTTTGAACACAAAAGGTTAGATTCTAACTTTTGAACATTTTTATTTACCAAAATTTGATGGGGATTTGCAATTCCCTCTTTTACCTCATGGTCTTCATATTCTTCATTGATTACTTGTTCATTAAACATACCAAAATTGGGCACCCAATTGAAAACATGCCCATCCTTTTCAACCCTCAAATGTTTTTGGTCAAAGTGTATGTCCCATGACTCATCTTGATGATCCTTCATTTGAGTTGCTTCCAATTGATCAATCTCTTTGTCATTTGGTTCTAATTCTTTGTTCACTATCCATGGTATCTCTTCATGTGAGGTAGAAGTTTCAACATCCTGCATATCAAGTGAAATATGAGTTTCATCTATGGGGGTGTGAGAAAAGAATGCATTATCATATCTCCCCCAACCATTATAAAAATTATCATCCAAATCCATGGAATGAAATTCCATGGTATTTGTGGCATGATCTTTTGATTCATTCATAAATTATTTTCTTTCTTTGTCCTTGGCAATAGGATCATTATAATCTTCCAAAATTTGATGAGATTTGAAACCCTCTTCCAAAACATCCTCAAATTGTACAGGAGTTGTAATATCTTCCTTTGAGTAGGCGATTATGTTGTCCTGTATATCAATTGGCACACAAGTTTCATTAGTAGTTTTGGAGTGAGTGTAGTCTTCCCACTTCTTCCAAGCATCATAATAATCATCTTTCAAAATCAAGTGGTGACGTTCAACTACTTCTTCAACATCTTCCAATTCATCAATGTGTTTCTCATCAAATTCATCTTCACCTTCCTTAGATGGTTCAATTATTTCCAAAAGTGGGTTATTTCTTGAATTCAAATTTATAAGGCTATCATCGTCCAAATTAGTAACCCATGATTCAATTTTATCATAATTTGGAGGGTGAAGAATTTCTTGATCATTAATTTTACACATCTCATCAATAGTATCTTCCAAGAACAAGTGGTGAAACTCTATCATGTCTTCAAATTCATTTATTGGTTTTCTTCCAATTTCACTTTCAACCACTTCATTCAATTCTATGGTAGGTTCCATCCTATCACATATTTCAAACATTGTTGAATTTAGAACCCCTTCATCTGAATAATCATGTATCTCTATGAATGAGATCATTTCTGCATAATCCTCACTAGTGGATGTTGGCTTAGCAATTTGCACCTCCTCGTGGACTACATCTAAGGTGGTTGTAAGATTTGGATATTCAAATTCATCCCCTTGATCATTTACCTTAGATATCATTGGAGTGGAGGGTGCTATATTTGATGGTTGGTGTAGGTTGGCATCAATATCTTTAGAAGGACAATCTCTCATGTGAACATGTTGTGCCTTTTCTTCTTCAAGACCTTGTCGTTCTATCTCTTCTAAGATCTCATGGATTTTCTCTAGAGACAAGCTACCCATTTTTTCCTCAATGAATGAAGCAAGTGTGGGGTGTATGGCTCCTAGGTATACTTCCATGGCTTCCTCTTCTAATGTGTTAAAATTTTCCCACATTTGGGAGTGCAACTCATGAAATCTTCCATTGAATTGACTCAAGGATTCATTAGGCTCCTTACATATGGAGGTAAACTGATTTTTCAAGATTTCTAAGTCAACCTGATTACCAAAATGGTAAAGATAGGCTGCTTCTAGTTGTATCCAAGAAGTCCTAACCTCCATGGGTAGTTGGCTGTACCAAAAGAATGGTTTATCATCCAAAATGTATGCAAATAACCTACAAGCTACCTCCTCATAGAAAATCTGGAATTGACATAATGTATCCTTGTAGACATGCAATTTTTGCAAGTATCCTAGTGGCACCTCTTGATTAAAACACTGTAAAAAATCCAATAACATTTTAGGAATTTGATAGGGTACCACAGGTATAGACAAACCCTTATAATGATCCTCCATTATTAATACCATTCTTTCTCTTAGAGACATCATTTCTTTTCTTAGGGATACCATTTGCTCCTCAAGTGTTGCCATTAGTGAAACTCAAAATGTAACTTTAGAACCAAATCTGTTGAATATTCAACCTGCAATGTATAAACAAAATCAAGTTAGCATCAACTAAGAGATGTATTCATTAAAATCAAATGAAAAGTAATTGCATGAGACCAAAATTTTCAAAGTTAAATCAAATCACATTATTTCTGTATGAACAATCAGAAAAGTGTTAGAATAATATGCAACATACCTGAATTGCTTAAAATAGAATAAAGTAAACCAATTCAGGCTGTCCTTTTAACAATCTGCTGAGTGTTAGAGGACTAAAGCATACATAAATTTTAAATCTCACTAAAATAAACCCATCCAGCCCTCCTTCTAGCGCCAATATGTTGAGTGGTATTTTCACCCGATTGTGAAAACACACTCTCCGATAGGATTTGGGTTCTAAATCCTCTGCTTGCAAAGAAATTAAATAAGTAACTTCTCCAAGGTTCCTGCTATGTTAGCATTTTCATCTGTGTATTAATGATCTCAAATGAAGATATTCAATTAAAATGCTTGGAACACCTTAGTGGTTGCAAGTAACTGAAAACAAGGGGCAATGTTGGTTTATTTTACTTGTGAAACTTGTAATGATTGTTCATTGAACCCGAATAAAGCAAATGTGATTTGATCCCTTTATGACTATACTGTAACTTCAAAATGGAAATTGATGAAATGTCATAAAACATAACCCCTTCAATGAAATTGGAGTTTTATGAAGGGAATTTCATCATCTACTCATGAATGAAAAACAAAACTGAAAAATGAAACTCTGGCCTTGAAATGGAAATTTTCTATTTTCTGACTTTGGAATTTTTAGTTTTTTATTTTTATTTTAATGCCTGTAAATGAAAATAAAGTGCAGAAAAAAATGAAAATAAAATGCAAAAGAAAAATGAAATGCATTCAGGGTGATGCAATCCTATTCTGACAAAACCGAAGCTAATGAGGTTTCCATGCATGCAACCTAACTTATTGAACCTGCAAAACACGCACAATCCAGATAAGTTAAGTGTTGATCCCTAGGGTTTTAATTATGGTTTTCAGATTTAGACATTCGCTTGAAGCAACCAAGATAACTTGCATTAAACTTCACCTATAAGTCTAAAAATCTGAAAGGGGAGAGATAAACATTCAATCTTGCATGCAGAAAATAACTCCTTCTTTCTTGCCAATGAGATGCAACTCTCTGAATTTTCTGTATTAAAAATTGATCATTTTACAATAACAGAATCTCTAGTTTTCTCAAAACCAAAAAAGGGGAAGAAAAACACTCCCAAGCAGGCCCAGAATGGCTTCTCGCCTTCGGCACTGCAACTCTGCTCGTAGCGGTTTTCGACCTCTGTACCTGTCTTGTGCTTTTGCTTTTAAACGTTCGCAGTGCGGTTCTCTGTTTCGCTCTACGATGCTTCGTTTCACTTCCCAGATCGCATCATTTCATATTCCCTGCCTTTTCATTGCTTTTGACTTTATGTTCGATGTCTGAAACGTTTGATCTTCTCTATGAACTGTAACGCTTCTGTAACCCTTACACATGTATGCCACGTGTTCTATGCTTCTCTGCATGTTCCATAATGGCCCCTTGTAAATCGTGACCAAAAATAGCATGTCACGATATCGCGATATTTTTTTGCATGCAACTTTGCTCTTCCACCATGCACAGCAAAAATGAGACATGTCACGAAATCGTGACATTTTTATGCTATCGATCCATGTGGGTGCAACCTATCACGAAATCGTGACATTTTTCTCTATTGCTGGGTTTTGTTGCACTTAGCCGCAAAAACACGACATGTCACAAAATCGTGACACTTTTCTCTTCTGCACCATCTTCTACTTTCTATCGTGAAATCACGATGCTTTTCTATTCCATACACCTTGGCGGCTTTCTGTCGCGAAATCGTCACACTTTTCTCTTTCGTTCCAACCTTGCTATTTTCTGTCATGAAATCGTGACACTTTTCTCTTCGGCACCACCTCACTGCTTTCTGTCGTGAAATCGTGACACTTTTCTATTTCGTACACCTTGGCTGCTTTCTATCATGAAATCGTGATGCTTTTTCATTCGGAGCTGTCTTGCGACTTTCTGTCGTGAAATCATGACACTTTTTTATTCCGTACCATCTCTCTGCTTGGAGCCATGAAAACGCGACATGTCACGATATCGCGACAACTTTGCATTGACTCTTCTCTTGCTGCCTTCGACCGCGATTTCATGACAAGTCATGATATCGCGACATTTTCATTTTGTCTTTCTCTCTCCTCTATGAACCGCGATTTCACGACATGTCGCGATATCGTGACATTTTGAGTCTTCAACTTGGTTCTTTGTCTTGCATCGTGATTTCATGACATGTCGTGATATCGCGACAATTTCTCTTCATGAGGCATTCTGCTGCTCTTAGCCGCAAAAATGTGACACGTCGTGATATCGCGACAATTTTCCATTCTGCTGCATTTTGTTACTCTTGGCCGCAAAAATGCGACATGTCGCGATATCGCGAAAATTTTTCATTTTCGGCCGCGACGGAGCAACATGTCGCGATATCGCGACAACTTTTCATTTTCGATCGCAACGGAGCAACATGTCGTGATATCGCGACACTTCTTCATTTTCTGCCGTGATGGAGCAACATGTCGCGATATCGTGACACTTTTTCATTTTCTGCCACGATGGAGCAACATGTCACGATATCGCGACACGTTTTTCATTTTTTGTTGTTTTTCTTTGATTTTGAGCATCTGGGCCACTGCATTTTCTTGGAAAGCATGCAAAAAAGGTGGGTCCCCAATTTTGGGGTGTGTTGTGGATCAGCCACAACAGAAGGGAATGAGCCTACTCCTTGAATAAAAAACGTTATCACTAGATGGGATGTGGTAATGGGAAAAAATGTAGATAGAAATATTATTTGTCATCTAATGAGATAATTTGTTTGTATTCTTCATTTGAATTAGGGGAGTTAATAGGTGCTACATCGTAATATGATTCATAATCAGTTGTCCATTCATAAGGGGATCCTTGATCCTCTTCCTCATTGTCGGATGGAAGAGCATGTGAACCTTCACCTTCTTCATAGGATTGGGTGAAATTGTGAGATATCCTTTGATCTATCATATTTATGGGGAAATAATCCTCCAAAGAGTGGACATTATTAGGATTAGTGTAAGGATTGTGTGCAAGCTCATCCCTATAGTTCAAATCCAGGTGCTCTAAACTATCTATGAGGATGTCAAAAGGCATAGGCATGTTGTGTTCTAAGATAGATTTATCATATGGTATTTGATATTGCAGCTAGTAAGGAATATGAGTACCTTGTTCGTACAACCCCAAACCATAGCCATGTCAATGGCAATGATGGAGATATTACATGGAAAAGTCAAGATTGGACATATAATTGATGTCCTCAAAAAAGGGTTCTTCATCCTATTCTTGTTGAGGATATGGTTATGTGCCATATTCAATACCTCCATATATGAAGTTCATTTTATTGGAAGGTATACCTAGAGGTATGATGGTACCTATATATCAAAGGTTGGAGTTGTAATATTCCTTACTAGGTATTATCCTAAGCCAGTATTAGCCAGATGGATTATGACTTGTGATGGTGAGTATGGAGGAGACAAAATTGGGGCTTGAGATGAATTAATTCTTACCTCATGAGGTGGTTCCTCGTCTTCTAGACTAGGAATTTCATTCATGGAAATAGTAGAGATGATTGGGAGATCTCGTCAATAGGCCTCTTCGAAATGTTCCTCTATAGAGGATTTGACAATGACGAGGGTATATATAAAGGTTCCAATGATGAGGATGATATAGAAGAATATGGTAATGGATCAATGAAAAGTGATAATTAAGGAGTCAAACTTTGAATGGATGTATTTTGTTGGAAGTCCAAATGAGTTGATGGCAAGGTCAACTCGATGATGTGCTGCACCAAGTTGTAGTATTTGAAGGGCTCAACGTCTACTAAGACATATACTTACTCTTCATAAGTGTACTTCAAATATTGGTGAAATATAAATGGCACACACTTAATGTCCCTAATATAGAGTTTTCCCAGTAAGATATTATAGGCCATTACATCCTCTAATACTTGACAAAATTTTGGTATGGTTTTGCATCCCACATAAATAGGTAAGACTATAGTGCCAATCATTGAGGACAGAGCATATTTGAATGCTCAGAGGGTATACATGGATGCAACAATGTGGGATGTTAGAAAACCTAGATGTCAGAGAGCAACTATGGTGATGATATTGCTTGAAGAACCAGTATCAATTAGAACTATTTTGTAAGGTTTTCCATTTACACATGCAATGATGTGTAAGGGAGGATCAACCACATCATTTTATATTAGTTTGAGTTCATGTTCATGAAATGTGATTACTAGATCTTTGCGCTACTGAATGTGCCCCACAAAATTGATAATGGATTTAGACTACTAGGGCTACAGTTAAATCAACTTAAGTATCTCCATAAGAGATTCTCGATGAGGTAGATACTGTTGGATATGTTGTGGGTCAAACAAGGTTAACTTCTTTCCTACTTTTGTCACATGTTCATACATTTAATTTATCAACCCAGTGAGCTTCGTAAACTTGCAAAGGATATTGAAAAATATTACTCACAATACCACTTGAGATGAGTCTGCTAGTTCTACTATTGGGGGGTGTTTCAAACGGTTGCCAATAATTCATGCACTCCTCAATAATCTACGTAAAAAACAATTAAATATACAAAAATGAAATATTCACACATTCTTGGAAATGTGATAAACAATCTTATAAAAGCGATAAAATAATATAGAAAACACGGGAAAAATATGGGAAGAAATACTGGCTTGGAGTGGGCCTAGGCTCTAGCAGCTTCCTTCCAACTGAACACGTACTTAGAAACTCTTAGAATTGTATTATAATTATCAAAGTATTACAATTACTATCAAAATATTCTATATCCTCTCTCTCTCTATATATATCTTCAGAGAGGTCTACGTGTGTTTATATAGCACACCCGTAGAAATTCTATTACAAAGAAGTTATAACAGTAGATTCATTTCATACTAAACTAAGACAATGGTAAATGTGACCGATATCTGCTAAAATTGGAATTCGGTTCTAATGATGGCATGTTCACTGATTGGTTTGTGCTTCACCTGGCATTGGTAGGGCGTTCTCATACATCTATGTGATCCCCAATTTAGCTGTACATGACATAGAGCTAGAACTACACCAGTCGTTATTGTCCATGTCGTGCTTGTCTGGTCAATGAGCAAAGGACAAGGACGCCTTCTCTATGAGGAAGGTGCCTAAGTATGTTGGGTGACTTCTCTATGTGGAAGGTGCCTTACTGCCATGGGTGCATTTCTTGAAGAGGAAGGCACTTATATTCTGTTGGTGCCTTCTTGTGAGAGAAAAGCACTTGCCTTCTAGTGGCACCTTCCTTATGAGAGGAAGGTGCTTGCCTTCTAGTGGCACCTTCCCATCGGTGCATTCCTTATGAGAGGAAGGCACTTCTTTTCCTTTGGTGCCTTCCTAGAAGAGGAAGGTGCTGGCATTCTATTGGTGCCTTCTTGGGAGAGGAAGGTTCTTGTCTTTCCTTGGCGCCTTCCTAGAAGAGGAAGGCACCTACTTATGCTTGGTGCCTTCTTGGAAGAGGAAGGTGCCTACTTACATTTGGCATCTTCCTCTATCTTCTCTACATTGATTCCAAAAGAAACAAAGTGCCAGGTCCATAAAAAGACCTCGAATGATCCAAATCTAACTAAATCAACTGCAATTCCACAAAAACACACTGAAAACACATGAATTAGATAACACGCATAATTTCATCAAATAATTATATAATAGTTCATAAAAGTATGTAATTCTTATTATACAACCGCATAATAATCAAGAAATTGTATACAAAATATGAGCATTTTTTATGCTCATTATCCCCCCATGCCTAACATATTCCATGCCCTCATGGCATCAAAACTACAGGTAGCCTTGTTGACCCCTCATCGTTGTCATTTCTTGGTGGGTTCGGCTATACCTGTGGCCCGAGTATACCTCTTTTGCATGTTGGCATCTAAATGTGTGGTTCTTATTTTCCTATGCGGAGTTGAGGGTGTAGTTTTCGGCTATCCTTTCCTTGTTCTGGCCACTATCGATGGTGATCTAGCCAGTGTCGTTTTTGCTGAATGGAATGCAAATTCTACAGCTTGCCATAAGTCAACGTCTAGAGATATGACCACTGTAAGAGGGATATCTAAATTATTCCTAATGTAATGAACTACGTGGGCTTTGTACAATCTAGCTGCTTTAGGAGTAAGCCCTGTGTTCTCCTTTGCAATGGCAGTGACCTCCAATTTTGGGCCATATACACCCCATCATTCAAAATACCTCCTTATCATTATGGGTCATCCATGGGATGACCCATAAATCTTCTAGAATTGGCTTTCCTCTATTGAATTGACATAGATACCAGAGTCCTATTGCATCCTTGAGGTTGCCTTCCTGGTATCCTTAGCTACTGTTATCTCTTTGAGTAGTCGTTCGAACTATTTTTTCCTCTCCACGAACGGCTGCATATCCCACTCATCCCCTTCTGTCTCGATGAAGGTCACCTTCACCTTATTTTGAGCTGTATTGGGCCCTTTTCCTCTGGCCTCTGTAGAAAATGTGATGTCTTGAATAGGGATTTTCTCTTTTTCCTTGGCGAACATCTTCTCGCTTTGAGGGGCCTGCTCTACAGTTCCTGGAGCGTTCTCTTCACTCTCTGCTATCATTCCTAGGGGTGCTTATTCATCCCCCTGTCTATCCTATGTCAACCCATCTGGTTCTTCTCATCCTTCCTCAGGTTCGAGGAGTTCCTCCTCATCCTTTGGTCATGTCTGCTACTGGAGGCCCTCGTCCTACTTTGTATCACTCAAGATGATGACAGGGGGTGTTGTGGGACTTTTTTCCATTTCACTCCTAAAAATAGAGGAATTCTCCCTTACATTCGGGCTACTCTGTTGGGTGTCTGATAAAAATTATCTTGAATAGAGTACTCGTTCGGTAGATGTGGGAGAATTCATTAGGACCTCTTTTACCCAATAATTTTGGGTCGACACGTCCCTTCTTTTCGTTCCCCTGTCCTAGAGTAGCTGGTTCTCCTCTCGTAACTGTCAGGCCAGCTGCTTGAGCTGGGTGATTCGTCCTTCTCATTCTTTCAACTCCCCTCTATGCTTATTTTGGTAGTCCTCCAAAATTTTTTGGGCAATCTAGCAATTGGTTTACCACTCCAGTGCTTCCTCCAAGGCCGCATCGACCTGATCATTGCTCTTGGAAGTCCCTACATCTTGTGGGCTCTGGTTTTTAAATTCCTAGAGGGTTTGGGCTGCAACATTGACTTCTGGGTCACTCTGTTCTTCTATGCTAAGAGGAGTCACCACAGGAATTTCCTACTAAGGACTAGTTCTGTCAGCCGAAACTCAGCCTCGTCGCTAATAAGCAATGCTCCTTCCTCCTCACACTTGGGTACTAGGAAATGCCCTCTTTCCACTGTTATTTCAGGCACTGGTGAATGCTCTTTTTCTTCTATGAAATAGGGCAATGACAATTGCCTGATACTTGTCATTTCCTCTACAGGGCTTCCCTCTTCTTGCCTTATTTTGAAAATAGCATCCTGTTGCCTTTCTTGGCTGCCATATCCCTCTACGTCAGGGTTCTGCCTCTACACTTCTGCATGGAAGACCAATGCCGATATCAGCCCATGGTGGGCTAAGGCGAACGATGTTCCCTTCTGGTACCAAGCCGATTCTTCCTTTAGAGAATTTTCTAGGTAGAATGGCATGTTCAAATTCCTTCCATGCACCAGGTGATTGAGAAACTGCACATGATTAGCATGTAGATGGGTATATTTCCCAATGCATGTAAAGAATCAAGAAACCTGCTCAAATATCTTCCATAGATTCATGGGAAGGTTGTTTTTGGGTAGCCCCTCCTTGTCTATCTCAATATTTTCCCCTAGAAATAGCACTTCAGTGTATGGCTTCAGCAGTCCACCTTTGTATATGCATTCCCCTATGAGGGGAAATCCAATTGCCTATGAGATGTATTCGGGGGTGATTGGAATTTCTATCCCTCGCACCTGAGCTACGTCGCCCCTCAAGGAGGTAGTGAATTCCTTTGCTACCTCCATATCCTAGCCCTAACTAACTAGGGTACAATATTTGAGCCATCCCTTGGCCTCGAACTGTGTCTTTACCACCCCCCTAATTCCTTTTGTATCACTCGGTTTATTCTTCTTCACTGCGTGATTCTTCGACCTTCCTCCCATGGTGCCTTCCCTTACTACTAGAGTTTTTTTTTGTCCTTCATTCTTCAAGAAGATGACTTCTTATAGGGAAGGTGCCTAACCTTAGCATTTATTTCTATGGTACACCTTTTGAGCCATATCATTGGCATGCGGTTCCGGCTATGGGAGGATATGATTTTTATGACGATATTTTTTTCGGTACTGCATAATTTATAAATAATTATATAAAACTCTGAGTTAATATGCATGTACCTGATTCAGTGTTTCATGCGTTGTGAAGAGTGTTGATTCTCTAATTTGTGACATAGGGGAGGGGTATGGTCATCTGATGCCACTCATTCGTGTGGTGGTTTCATTCTAATCGAGGCGTTCAAGAGATATAAGTACTGGATGTACGCGAAAGGCACTCTTTGGTACCTTCCCCATGTGGAAGGCATTGATGTGGCACATTCCCAATGTGGAAGGTGCTTATATGGTGCCTTACCGATGTTGTCGGTGCTCTCTGAATGGATGAACCTTTCGATGGTGGAAGGCACATTTTTTATTGGATGCACCTTCTGATGGTGGAAGGCACATTTTTGATGATGGTGCCTTCCTACTATGGAAGGTGCTTCTAAATGGGTGTGCCTTCCCGATGTGGAAGGCACCTCGATCTGCATGCACCTTCTCAATGTGGAAGGTGCCTCGGTCTGTATGCACCTTCCCGATGTGGAAGGAACCTCCATATGCATGTGCCTTCCTGATGTGGAAGGCACCTCGGTCTGTGTGTTCCTTCCCGATGTGGAAGGTGCCTCAAATTTTTTTTTTTGTATGGTACCTTCCAACCACAGAACGTGCCTATATATATATATATTTTGTGTGCCTTCTCTATAAGGAATGTGCCTTCTTCTGGTGGAGTGCCTTCTTTATAAGGAGGGTGCCTTCTTCTGGCGGGGTGCCTTCTTTATAAGAAAGGCGCCTTCTTCTGGCTGGGCACTTTATTTATAAGGAAGGCATATTATTCTGGCTAGGTGCCTTCTTTATAAGGATGGCACCATATTCTGGTGGGGCAACTTCTTTATACAGAAGGTGCCTTCTTCTGGCAGGGCATATTCCTTATAAGGAAGGTGTCTTCTTCTTAGCAATCATGTTATGATTGACTAGGAAAGGGTGATCAAGCCTTCTCTGTCTCTCTTCATGCTACCTTAGCTTCTACCTACGAGTTTCGGTGTCAGAATGCTGAGTCGAATCAGACATAGTTTCCTAAATACCTATTCCTCATGTTGTCAGGTCTTTCACCTCCAAAAAGTAAAAATAAAATAAAATAAAGGTAGTTAGATGCATTCCATGCCTGTTAGGCCCTAGATTAGGATGCGTGTAGCTTGCATGCAGACGTCATCCCTGCAAAACACATCATAAGAAAAAAACTAAATGAACTAATTTTGGTGAGCACCTCCATGCCCACTATTTTGCCTATTAAGATTTTGGTCCGGATCTAACAAGATGGGGTCTCTCCCACGTCTATTCTAGATTCCACCTATAAGGTTTTGGATGTGTTATAGGGATGCAGTCGGTGGCCATTGATCGTTAACACGGTGTTGCTACCATCAATTTTTCTAACTTGCACTACCCCATTCTTGATGAGATCTACCACCTCATACGGTCCCATCCATATTTGCATTAATTTACCTTTTCTTTCCTAGAATCGAGAATCATACAACAACACCCATTCTCCTTGGAACTGCTTCAGTTTAATGTGGTGATCATGCCACCACATTCTTTTCTTTTGTATGATTTCCATTCTCTATAGAGTGTCCATTCAGATTTCATCTAGCTGATCTAGCTACCGAATCCTTTCTTCTTGAGTTTCATCCAAGCTCAAATTCAATTCTAAAGTTGTCCTCAATGTATTGATTTCAAATTCAAGGGGCATCATCACACTCTTCCCATAGACCATTTGGAAGGGTGTGAAGCCTGTGGTGGATTTCCACGTGGTATTATATGCCCAGACTACCTCAGACAACCATGTAGCCCAATCCTTTCTATGTTGCTACACGGTCTTCGTCAAGATGTTCTCTATTTTTTTGTTCATCACTTCCACTTGCCCATTTGCCTGTGGATGGTAGGGTGTAGATTTATTGTGCCAAAATCAATATTGCTCCATCAGCTATTTGATCAACTTGGAGGTAAATTGAGGCCCCTGGTCTGTTGTTATCTCTCTAGGGACCCCAAATCATGTAAAAATATGGACAAATAAGAAATTGGCAACTGTTATTTCTTTTGAATCTCTCAAGGCTTGAACTTCAACCAATTTGGTGACATAATATGTACAAACCAAAATAAACCTCCTCCCTATTGAAGGTGGATTAATTGGTCCCATGAAGTCCATGCCCCACTTATCTAAGGGTTCCAAGTGTACCTAAGGCTAGAGGGGTATTTCATATTGATGGGTTGGTCTACCCATTCTTTGGCATTCATCGTACTTGCTGGCGTATGCAGCTGCATCCTTGAACATAGTGGGCCAAAAGTACCCAGCCTGTAGGATTTTGTAGGCAGTTCATTTCACTACAAAGTGTCCTATGCATGGTTCATCATGACATGCTTTGAGTACTTTTAAGAAATCTTGCTTTGCTATGCATCTCTTTTAATCTGATCACGTCCTTTTTGGAACATGAGTCCATCAATCCATAGGAACGATGCACTTTTCTCTATGATTGCTTACTTTTCTCAAAAAGAGAGAGTAGGTGAGGTTCTTCTAGTGGCCAAGTAATTGGATATATTTGTGTACCATAGGATTTGCTCACTAATGGTGAATAAATGTTCATCTAGAAACTGGTCTTCCACTATTGTATGGTATGTCGATATCAATATGGATATAAAATATGCTACGACGTTGTCCTTGCCTGGTTTGTTGACTATTGTGATTTTGAATTCTTGCAACAACAAGATACACCTGATAATTATTTAGCTAATTGTCGACTTGCTCATAAAGTATCTGATAGCCATGTGGTCCATGCGGACAAATACCTTATACCCAATGATATAATGGTAGAATTTATTTATGGCATGCACAACCGCAAGGAACTCCTTTTATGTCATCGTGTAGTTGATCTCGACTCCTGCCAAGTTTTTGCTAACATAGTAAATGGCGTAAAATTCTTTGCCATACTTATGTCCAAGGATTTCTCCAATCACACTGTTGGATGCATCATAGTAGATATGGAATGGTATGGCTCAATTTGGTCCTCTTAAAACCAGTGTGAATATTAGTTTTTCCTTAAGCAAATAAACGCTTCTTCGCAGTATTGCATCCAATTGAACTCCACATATTTAGATAATAGAGTGTGTAGTGGTTTTGCAATTTTGCTAAATATGGTGATAAATCACTAGTAGTACCTGGATGATCAAAGAAAACTCATCACCTCTCTCTACATTCTGGGGCTGGGTAGGTCTCTGATGACCTCAATTTTTCTTTAATCAATTTTTTTGTGAAGAGGTGGTGTCCCAGTACGATGCCTTATTGCATCATCATAAAGAATTTCTCATTTTTGAGGGACAAACTATTTTCCTTGCTTCTTTCGAGCACTCTTTTTCTAGGTTTGTCATTGCCTCATAAAAGGTTTCTCCATAGACGATGAATTCATCCATGTATACTTCGACCGTGCCTCCCATCATGTCTAAAAATATGGTAAGCACTGCCCTTTGAAATGTGGCAGGTGCGTTGCACAATCCGAAAGGTAATACCCCATAGGCAAATGTTCCCCATGGGTAGGTGAACGTTGTCTTATCTTGATCCTATTCTCCTAGATGGATTTGGTTGTATCCACTGAATTCATCCAGGAAGGAGAAATACTTCCTCCCTGAGAGTGTATTCAAGACTTGATCAATGAATGGGAGTGAGAAGTGGTCCTTCATGGTTGATTTGTTTAATGCTCTTTAGTCCATATAAATTCATAATTTCCCATTATTTTTAGGGACTACCACTAATAGTGATACCCACTTGCTATCAAAAATCAGATAGATGAATCCGATAGTCAAGAGTTTTTGTAGTTCTTCCTTGACAATGTCTTTCATTTCAAGATTCATTCTTCTCTGCGATTGCCTGCTTGGAGTTGCTTGATCATCGAGGTATATACAATGGGTATAGATTTTTGGGTTGATACCCTGCATACCTGAGTAATCCCATGCAAATTCCTATTGGTGTCTAGCTAGGAGCTCTTATGCTTTTGTCAATTTTATAGGATTCAACCCACTGCTGACATTCAATGTTCTTCCTGGCTCAACGTGTATCTACTAAACATGGTGATCTTGGGTTCTAGCCAATGGTGATCTAGGTGCGAATATGGAGGAACTCCATAATAACACCATCCTCATCTTCTTCTACCAACTCATCCAATGTCATCACTGGCTGGATCATGGATAGCTTAGGATTTTCATGCTCAATCAACATTGGTTCTCCTATTGAGTCAACAGACTGCACTAGGGTGAAATAGTCAATATTTTAATGTTTCATCCATCGAATATGGTCATTAGTACATCTTGGTATCTGATGTAGGTATCTACTTTTTCCACCCATGGCCTTCCCAAGATGAGTAGGTAACCGCCTAGCCTAGTTTTAGATTGCAAGACTAAAAATTCAGCTAGGTATTCCCATGCGTTGAATGTCACTATTACATCTTCCAATATTCCTTCTGATGTCATAGTCGATCGATCGGCTATCTGTAGCACTATCATAGTGGGTTTCAAGTTAATGATCCATAGCCTCTGCATGGTCTCCTAAGGCATTACATTGATGGCTACTCTAAGATCGACCAACGTATTAGATAAGGAATGTCCCTCTATTTTTATAGTCAACATCGGGCTGCCCGGGTCTGCATACTTTAGATGGCACATTTTGCCCATCATCAAATCTTCCAGTTTACCCATGACGTTGATGGTCTAGGTTGCTCTTCATCCTGGCTTCCCTAGACACATCTCTCTTATCACCTTGGTATATATCAGAACATTTTGGATGGCTTGAAATAATGGAATTGTCATGGTGAGGTTCTTCAAGCTAGACAAGATATTGAACTCCGGATGTGTTACTTTCCTTTGTTCTTGCATCTAGCTGGGAAATGGAGCCTTTGCTTTCTAAGGCATTTCTTCTATCACCTCTTCTACAAGAGGTGTTTCTCCTACCTCTTCCTCCTCTTCTACAAGTGGAGGCATTCCTACTCTTAGCTGTCTACCAGACCTAAGTTGAATATGGTACATAGGATACATCTCACCCTCCACGTTGTATGTTAGTTGTTTCACCCTGTTATTTAGATTTGTCATCATTTGTGTAGGTAGCTGCATAGGTCTCATTATTGGAAACATCGATAAATTGTGTTGGGGGTGAGATGGTGCTAAATTATATGGATTCTGATTCCACGAAGTGTGGCCTCTCCACTACTGCCCAGGATATGGATATGGCATCCATGGTTTTTGGTTTGGGAATACTACTCGGGGTGCGTTGGACCAGGGTGATGGCCCCCACCACACCATATTAGGTGTTTTAGGCAGACCTTGGTGCATGTATGGTCCTCCCCCATATGATGACATTTCGGTTGGCATATTCCTCATAGGGAGTTGTGGCTAACTCTTCTGATTGCCTATGAAGTAGGCATCTGTGCTTTCAACATCCTCCTCATTATTGGGCAGTTGTGGGCATAATCAAGTTTTATGGTTCAACCTACAAACTACACATATTCTAACTTTGTTCTCTGGGCATGCATTCTTTTCGTGCTTCCCTCTGCATTTTGGACATAAATAAGCCAATGCTACTTTGTTTTCTTGCTTCTTTTTCTCTAATAGCAGCCTATCCATCTACAATGCTAGAGATGAGAGCATTTAATTCTTTAAATCTTCTAGCATGTTACCTATTTCTATCTTCGTGACTGAAACAGTCTCTTTCATGGTTTTAGAAGTGCTCTTGCCTCTCCTTCTTGAGTAGTTCTTACATAGTTCTCGGATGTCTTCCATAGTGTGTTGGTAGACATCACCTCCCAAAATCATGTTAAGAGCATCTAGTGATTCATTGGTAAGTCCTCTCAAAAATATGCTTTTGAGGGACTTATAAAATAGTCTCGTGTGAAGATATCATTGAAGATTGAAGTTGAATCTCTCCCAGTATTCCTTGAGAGACTCATATTCTTTCTGCATCATGCTCAAGACCTCTTCTCTGGAGTCTCTTGCTCTCCCAAAATCTTGGTATTGCTCTAAAAAGAGCTTCTTCATTTGATCCCAAGTGGCAATGTGTTTGTCTCCTAGACCGATGAACCATCGCAGAGCTGCATCATCCAACATGGAAGGAAAGAGTTTCATCTTCTATGTATCAGATTTGTAGTCCAAAGACCTGCATAAGACATCAAACTTAAATAAAAATAGGTCAGGGTCCTCATTTGGGTATCCTCTGAATGTCAGAAGGTGAGCAAGGGATATGTTTTTCATTTTGGTATCTCCTACTCCTTCAATCGGGAAACTATAGCCAGATGAGAATTCTTCATTTTCAGCCATTTTTTTAGGAAATGTGGTCTCTAATGCAATATTTATGGCCTTACGGTCGTTTAAGAATTTCTGAGTTAAGGCTCTAAGGTTATCTGGTGTTATCGTCTTATCTTCTACAACTTTCCACAACAGGGCTTTCTCTAAGGGTGTCCTATTAAACAGAGGATTTATGATGATTCATTCTTCCCCACATTGAGGGGATGAGGAGGCACTTTGCACAAAGTGTGGATTCTCACTCCAATGGATTGTTGGAGATGGTTTAGGTGAATCTAATTCAAATTTAGAATGTTTGGCTGACTCAAGTTCTGATGGATTGGTTTTTATAAACTGATCCTCAGGTTCTCTTCTTGTCGAAGAACTCATACAAGGTCAGATGGAAGGTTTCCAAGTATTGTAGATAATCTAGTTGAGATGCTTCCCTGATAATGGTGCCAAAATGTTGCAGGCCAAACAAGGTGAACTTATTTCCTACTTTTGTCACATGCCCGTGCATTTAATTTATCAACCTAGGGAGCTTCATAAACTTGCAAATGGTCTTGAACAAGATTACTCATAATACCACTTGATATGAGTCTGCTAGTTCTACTATTGGGGGGTGTTTCAAACGGTTGTCAATCATTCATGCACTCCTTAATAATTTACGTAAAAAAAAATTAAATATAGATAAAGGAAATATTCACACATTTCTGGAAATGAACCTACTACAAATACTAGAAATATCAATGAGATAAACAATCTTATAAAAGCGGTAAACTAATCTAGAAAACATAGAAAAAATAGGGGAAGAAATACTGGCCTGGAATGGGCTTAGGATCTAGAAGCTTCCTCCCAGCTGAACACGCACTTAGAAACTCTTAGAACTATATTATAATTATCAAAGTATTACAATTACTATAAAAATATTCTATCTCCTCTCTCTATATATCTATATATCTTTAGAGAGGTCTACGTGTGTTTATATAGCACACCCGTAGAACTTCTATTACAAAGAAGTTATAAAAGTCGATTCATTCTAGACTAAACTAAGATAGTCTGGTAAATGTGATTGATGTTTGCTAAAATTGGCATTAGGTTATAATAGTGGCATGTTCACTAATTGGTTTGTGATTCACCTGGCATTGGTAGGATGTTCTCATACATCGATGTGATCCCCAATTTAGCTCTACATGACGTAGAATTAGAACTACACCAGTCAATGTTGTCCATGTCGTGCTTGTCTGGTCAATGAATGAAGAATAGGGATGCCTTCCCTATGAGGAAGGTGCCTAAGTATGTTGGGTGCCTTCTCTATGTAGAAGGTGCCTTACTACCATGGGCACCTTCCTGGAAGAGGAAGGTGCATATCTTCTGTTGGCACCTTCATGTGAGAGGAAGGCGCTTGCCTTCTAGTGGTGCCTTCATGTCGGTGCCTTCCTTATGAGAGTAAGGTGCTTGCCTTCTAGTTGTGCCTTCTCGTTGGCACATTCATTATGAGAGGAAGGCACTTATTTTCCTTTGGCACATTCCTAGAAGAGGAAGGCACTGGCCTTCTATGGTGCCTACCTAGGAGAGGAAGGCACTTGTATTTCCTTGGCACCTTCCTAGAAGAGGAAGGTGCCTACTTACGCTCAATGCCTTCCTAGTGCCTTCTTGGAAGATGAAGGCACCTACTTACATTTGGTGCCTTCTTGGAAGAGGAAGACGCCTATCTTCTCTACGTTGATTTCGAAAGAAACAAAGTGCTAGGTCCATAAAAAGACCTCGACTGATCCAAATCTAACTAAATCAACTACAATTCCACAAAAACACACTGAAAATACATGAATTATATAACACATAATTTCATCAAATAATTATATAATCATTCATAAAAGTATGCAATCCATATTATACAACTGCATAATAATCAAGAAAATTTATACAATGCTCATCAGGATATGCTAATAGAGAGTCAGGTTGATGTTGTTCGCAATATTTTAGCAAGCTTACTCTTTATGGTGACCACTGTATGAGGTAGGGGATTTCCACTAGAGGTTGAGGAGGTTGTGATGTGGAGGGAATATCATTTGAAGCTGCATGTGGTGCAACTTTATTTGGATAACTCCTATTCCTTGTGACGATGTTAACCATCTCAATGAACCCTTGTTTAGGGGGTGTTGTATGGACCTTGTTTACATATTTTTATTGATTTTATTGCACCTCATGAGTGGGAAATGGGTCTTTAAAGATACCCATCTATTGATTATTTGTTGCAATAGGGTTCTCAATTTGAAGATATTCTTATAAATAATGTCTTGTACTGGGTGTTTGAATGAGTAGCACATTTGCACATTATGCCCATTCTTCCTATGGTACTTACAATATAGATCTTCACGATGTCCCTTGGACTTTGGTCTATTCGTATCCAGAGGCCATATATCCAGTAGAGTAATTTCTTTGGCCGCACATAGACAATAGAATAGGAAATCCATAGACTCAGCAAAAGGCATAAATTATCATTGAAGATGACATTGTTGGTTTTGCCCTTGATTCATTTGAGTATTTTTATTGTAGTTTGTAGGAGGAGATTGGACATGATAGTTTGCATTTTGATGTGGTTTTGGTTGCACAGGCCCTGGAATGCTAATGATAACTTGATTAACTACTATTAGATTTGGTTGTGCTAGAATACCTTTTGTGTTCTTATTCCACTCCTTACGAGGTTTTGCAATTTTTCCCTCTTGAATTTTGATTTCATTGATTATTCTAGCTTGTGCTAGAGCTTCTTCAATAGTTTGGTATTGTTGGAGTTGTAGAAATAATAAAATTAGATTTAAAAAACTCTTGGAAAATATGCGAGTCAACTCAAACATTTGTACTAGGTATGGTAGCTTAGCGAGAAGTGTTCACCACCTATTACCATAATACATGATTGAATCATAATTGTACTGCTTCAACCCTGTGAGGTCTATCAAAGTCGCATTTCACTTAGTGTTAAAAGTGAAACGTTCCAGATATGCATCCATAAATTATTCAAATATATGGACACTATACCTTGGGAGTTGATTGTACCACTCTACAGTTAGACTAGAAAGGTTAATCAAAAATATCCTTAGAAGTAAGCCATCATTATCTGGATACAGAAGCATTGGTTCATAAACCTAGTAATATGCTCATGTGCATCTTCCTCTCCTTTGAATCTATCTATATTGATAATTTTTAAATGCTCTGGGTATGGAGGGAAAGCTATTGATGGGTGAAGTGGTTGACTATGAAGCTAGTGCAAGGTGGGCTTTTGAAGCTTGGATCTAGAGGTCTTATTTTCATTGTTTCCATACATTCTAGTAATGCTTTATACACATCAAAGGATTTGATATCCTATTTTTTTATTTGACCCCATGGGGGAGGGCAAGGAATGTCAAGTATATAGTATGGTGGTTGAGTGTCATCAACCATACCTCCATAAGGTGCTTCCAGATATTCCTGTTCTATTTCAATATCATCATAGGCTTTGTAAGGTGTTTCCTACATTGACCTACAAGGAGGAACAAATACTTGTGGAATGTGATCTATGTTTGGCCTAGGAGGTAAGTCCCAATTAGGCCTAGGAGGTCAAAGAGGCAACATTTGGTTAGGCCTAGGAAGCCTATTTTGATTAAACATAGGTTACCTCTGATGAACCCCATGTCTATGAGTACTTGGGGTAGGGACCCCATTACGTAAGGTCTCTTGAAATAGCTAATGGGTTTGCAATTAAATTCTTTGCTTTTCTAACTGATGATGGTGGTCCAAGCATTTTTTATCCAACCAAAGTTGATTGAATTGAGCTTGGTGGTTAGAATATATTTTAAAAAATTGATCTATTTGATCCGTTGTGCAAGGTCTATTAGCCCTAGTAGTATTTCCATGAGGTCGATCTTGTTCAAGAGGACCTAAAATATCTACTACGATTTTCCCTTGATTTAGAAAGGTCATGTTCACTTGAGGCTCAGTACTAAATGGAAATTATTTGTACTTAGTTGGTGTAGAAGCATATCATGCTTACATGTAGTAATGATATCGAGGATAATCAAGACTCTCCTCATATATTCCTTCATTAATAAGGAAGGGAAAGTCTGAATTTGCTTGCCCAGGGTGATGAGTATCATATTGATCTTGGTACTTATGTTGCTAAGATCTATTAGGATGGTTTAAGTGCGTAGTTTGATCATTTGGACCTGCACATGGTGTATAATATTGATCTTACCCATAGGTTGGCAAGGGATACCGAGCAGGTGCGTGGATGCATGGTATCACTCTATTTTTTTGCACCTTAATGTGTAGTTATCATTCTTAATAGAAGGCATGTGAAGTATCTATATCTGATAAGTATCTTACCTGATTAGGACGAAGACCTGTAGGGATGTCCCGCATAGGGGTCACTTGTAGGTTAGGTTCCTATTTTGAAATTCTAGGGCTTAATAAAGTAGGAGACCACCAAATAATCACATCCTTAGGGTTAAATTAAATACAGTCTATGTATCCTTGCCTACTCTCCATAGAGTCATACCTTGAATGGGCTTGGCTACAGGTGCATACCATAGCTACTTTGTTCCAAATCCTATATGATTATCTCTTTTACACATTTTAATTATGCAACATAAAAGAATGGAAAAACACAATAATACAAGTGTTTATCACATTTAAATATTTTATATGTGTTCCCTAAAACTTTTTGGTGTATTTTTGATTTATTGTTTGCAAAGAGATATATTTTAATGTGTTTCCCTTTTGTTGGATGATATTATTTTATTTAAGGTATTTTGTCTATATACTCATAGTGACTAAACTTGGTGATAAAGTCTAGGTAACCATACCCACTAAAATATGGAGATGAAACCCATATCCAATCAGGGAGCACATGTCCTACCGTTCCTCACCCATACTGATTGTGGGCAATGATACACCCTCCAAAGAGGAATGCGTGCTATTTTCCATGGCTAATTTGGTTCTTGGAGCTAGATTTGGCCAATAATATAGATTTTGTATAAAAAATAATGCAATCCAATGGGTGGAGATGAAGCCCACTGTCATTGGTCTTGATGAGTGGTTGGGGAGGAAGTTCCAACTCACTAATATTCAAATGTGATGTGGTGTGTGGTTCATTTTATACTTTAAAAAAGTAAAAAAAAAGAGCACTCAATGATAACTTCACTAAATGCAAAATAACGTTTCACTTTCAAACGTATTAAGTAAATTATTGAACCTACAAAATGCATACCCTATATGGAAACCTAACCATTAGGTAGGTCACAAGAAATCAAACCAAACAAATGCATTCATACTTGGTTCTTTTCTTATTTTCATATTTTTGTTGTTTTTGATATTAAGAAAAATGAAGTCTACTTTTCAAAAAAATAAGTAAAATAAATAAAAGCTAAATCTAACTTTCTCTAAATATCAAGGATGTGAAATACGATCAATATACTCATCTTGAAAGCCTATGTTTGTTGTTATTTCTATCAATTTGAGCTGCAGGCTCCATGTTTGGTGGCTACCCCAAGGTGTGATGGTTGCCAATTTGAGAGTTTTCCCAAAGTGGGATGACTGTTGTGGATGCCCCTAGGTGTTCCAATTATGAAATCAAGGTTCGTTTCATGCTAGAACAGCCAAAACCTACAACATTTCAATGGTAAAAATAAAGTTAAAACTTATCTAAATCAAACGGGACAAGGGTCCGACTGTGATCACCATTGTAGAGAAAAAAATGGCAAATATAGCAAAGGGAATGAATTGCACATATTGATTTAAGCATTCAAAAGTGAAATTTAATGTGAACATGATAACAATATATATAAGAAATGGGGTCCTATTTATATTAATAAACTTGTCAAATTCATGGTTATAATGCATCACCTTGAGGGCTCTAAATTGATACAATCACTACAATGTGTCAAAGGATATAATCCTTTCAATGACTCATATGCACTTCAAGGCCTTCATCGCACTCATGAATTTCCTAAGAGCAAATTTTTGGTGCCACTGTGATGATCTATTTGTATTCGGACTTGTAGTGATGAGAACCAAAAATGCTCATTTTATATACACGGTTAAGGAGAATTATCACTAGTTCAATTAGCATATGAGATGTATTTTATATAACTTATGCATATAATTGATAGAAAATCCGGTATCATGCTTGATTGGTGTTTTTAGTGGGAAATATGTATAAATGCAGGTATTGGTACTAATATGGTGTTTTCTAGTCTACATCCACTTGGACCCGACATACTTCTGCTTACAGAGACTAAGGAAAGAGAGTAGGTGCCTTCCTCTTTAAGGAAGGTGCCCAACAAAAGTAGGTGCCTTCCTACAATCGAAAGGCGCCATGCCTCCTACAATCGAAAGACGCCAACAAAAGACAAATGCCTCCTTGCAACTGGAAGGCGCCAATGGAAGAAGAGCGCCTCCCTACAATCGAAAGGTGTCGATAGAAGATGAGCGCCTCCCTACAATCGGAATGCGCCAACAAAAGACGAGCACCTCCCTGCAACCGGAAGGCGCCAACAAAATAAGAGTGCCTCCCTACAATCGAAAGGCATCGATAGAAGACGAGTGCCTCCCTACAACCGGAAGGAACCAATGAAAGATGAGCACCTCCCTACAATCGAAAGGTGCCAATGGAAGAAGAGCGCCTCCCTACAATCGAAAGGTGCCTCCATGCCTTCATACTTTGCAAGATTTACCAAGTCAACTTTAACTGGTTGACCAAGGACTATGGAGGAGGTTGCACGTGAAGACAAAGGAGATCTATTTTAATCATGCATTTATTAAATAGAATAAAGTGTTTGTTATTATCAACCGATTGGCCAGTTGACCTTGTAAATATCTTAAAGCATATTATTATTTTTAGGATGCATTAGTTTAGGATTTGTTGTTACGTACACCTAAGGATGTTTATAATCTAGTGAACGAACATACTTTAAAATAGAAGAATAAAATATGTGTAGAATCAATTGTAACTAAATCACATCACGTGATTAAAATAGACCGATTTGTTATTGTAATGATATCTGGCTGCACTTTATATAAAGACGCAGGCCAGATGAACAGAGGGGATCAGAGATCAATGATTAATTCTACAGAGAACTTATTTTATTTTATTGTTTAATTAATCAAGAGTGCAACTCCTCTTATTAAAGCAAGCTTTACGTAGCTAGCCGGGCGGACTATCTACGGGAGCTTGGGCCCACTCCCTGCAGTAGTCCTCCCCTATTTATTTCTGTTCTTTATTTTTTGTAGATTATTTTATTGCTTTAGTTCTTGCTTTATTTAATTTAGGTGTGTGCTTTTATTTTCAGCATTGTATTTTATTTATTTAAATTCTCTGCACTCAGTTTATTTGGTTTGGTTGGAATCCAATTACACAAACCTCCCCACCAAACTAAATAAGGTACAACCAGATTTGTTCCCCAACACCAGACATATATTGTGCCTGACACTCATAAGTTTACAAACTTACCTGGATTGATAATTTATGGAAGAAAAATGAATGTTTTTTGGGACATGAATTTCTGCTCACCATGTAGCTCCTTTATTTTGTGCTGATATACCTGGATCTACACACAAAGAACTCAAATTTATTAGTAGCATATGCGGATTGATATGAAATCAAAGAGATGCATGGGATAATGAATATGAACAACAAAAATCATAATAGAAGATGCAAAACTACTTGAAATTATACCAAAACTTAGTATAGTACATATATTTCAATCTAGAAATGATCTATGCTAAAACATAGATGAAATCAGACGTAAAATATATGGCCATACCTGGTGTTGCAATTATGACTTTTAACCATCTTGGAGTGGGATGACCACCAAACCTGGTGGTTTTTACCTCTAACTCTTCTGGGATTTGGTTCAAACTATTATTAGGGGTGTTGTCATCAAATTTGGTGATCTATTTCACTAAAATGGGTGGTTTTTGAAATGGATTTGTGTATTTGGGATCACTTGGAAACATCCTTCGATTGATGGATATTTCAAGGGAAAACACGCAGTGAAATAGGGATTGAATCTTGGAAGCACTTTGTGGTGAAATATTGACAAAGAGTGCTCTTTAATTGGGTAGATTGGCTCCACTTTATAGCTCAAGAGAGCAGAATATTAAATGGGTAAGTTTGGCCATGCGAGGTAAGTGCTACCATTTTTTTAAACCTTACCATGCATTGGGTGGGATAAACCTCCAATTCAGGCCTCCAATTTGTAGGTTTATGAATGAATTGATGCATCCTCAATCTGTCACAAATCAATGGGTGGGTTAAATGGTAGAATTTGATTACCATTTATCTCGTCGTTGAATTTTTAAGAGTCTAGGGGCTTGGTCATCTCCCCCAAGGGTGGATTTTGGTGGCCATCCCACCAGGGATGGCTATTTATGGCCTCCCTAGGGTGCGGTGGCCATGAACTTGGTGGCCACCTTGGTGTGGGGAGACCATGGCTGCATGACCCAAAACATCCCAAAAGTGGTGTAGAACTTCCCAAAAGTGGTAAGGACCACTATTTAACCCATGAGGATTGCCCAAGGAGGCCATATGGTTTTGATAAGAGTATTTATTGGTAGTATAACCAGATTGACATGATTTTAGTGTCTACATCAAGTATTTAGCAGAGAAAATTTGGGCCCATCCATTGTTATTTGGAGAAACTAGTCTCTACCTTTGTTTTATCGGTAAAGCTTTATTCATATGTTTAATGTTTTCAACCCAAGGCCTCCTACACTTTTATTGGAGCACACATCGTCCTAGTAAATGAGATGGAATATATTTATTCCTCTACCCCTGACCATAGAAAGGTTTTTTAAAATTATTCTAATTTTTGAGCGATTTTCCCTAAATTAAAAAAAAAACATACTAACAAGATTTTAAGGGTAGATTTTACCATTTGGATATTTACTACTTGACATAGAAGTGTTCCATTCCAAAATTGGATTCCATAGTTCTTCTTTGATCCTTCATTTTAACAAAGGCAACCTTAAGTAAATGGATGGGAATTCAACAATGGCAGATCTCAAGATTCTAACTACTTGACATAATAATAAATAATATATTTTGGTATTTTAGTGTTTTAATAAAAACAACACATAGTTATATATTACCACATACACACAAGCTACATTGTACTCTATGCATGTTTTTAATATCACTTTCAAGATCACAAATATGAATAGCTGCTAAATTTGACCAATATTCAAACTTGTTTTCATTGGAAAATTTGGAAATTATGTTAGGAGATGTTCACATTCTTCCTTTGTAAATAAGATATGAAAGGATATTGGTGGGATAAAAATTTTAAAGTATTTTTTTATGAGTTTGGTGGTAAATATAAAGATTTTATAACTAACTAAAAATCATATTAGAAGGCTTATTAATAAAGGAAATCATGCTTATTTTTGGTTTGATGCTTGGTTGAATTATTATCCTATTTTTCTTGATTAATGGCAACCATTGCTTAGGGTATCTTTTGCCTTTATATAGTTTCAAAAATAAAAAATTACATTGATACGAGTAATAATCTAAATATTTGGATTTTCATTTGAAATTTTATTGAAAAAGAGGACGCCAAACAAGCAATAGAAGAGCTCTAAACGATGCTTCAAGAGTTCTATTTTTCCATTTTCATGAATGGATAAGTTGGTTTAAAGCATATCAAAGAGAGTAGATATTCAATAAGTTAGTGTATAAAGCTTTAAATAATTAGGATATTTCATTCCCAAGTATTTTCCTTGGAAGAATATTAGTTACCTAAACCCCTCCATAAGGCCTTGGATTCCTTTGGTTAGAAATTAAAAAAAATTCTTACCAATGATAGTTTGTATGAAGGATGATATCTTGATCATTTTAGGTATATTTTGATTGAGGATGTAGAAACATTAAATCATTTAATTTATTTTTATTTTTATTTTAATTCTATTATTTGTATTACCTTTTGAATATTACGAGAGCATATTGGGTTATTCATCCGATATTTTTTTTTCCTCGAAAAAAATCATAATTTCTATTTCACATGAAAAAGAAAATTACATTGTGAAGTTGCCCAAGGCAAGCTGTAATAACCAGGCAGGAACAACTAGCTGTCCCCACCTAAATTTTCATAGTACCATCAAGGAAGGGCTAAGAGTTTAAACATTTTCCATGAGACCTCAACACAAAGGTGTCAATAATGCTCAGATACTTTGTCTACCAGAGAAAAACAGAAAGGAAAGGAAAGGCGTACGAGAATCTGCCTCCCGGATTTTTTTTTTTTTTTAATATTTAATTATCGAGCAAAGATAGCGTTGTCTCTCGGATAGTGACACCATCCTTTATTTCCATCAGCTCCCATCTTCCTTGCGCCAGCTGCAAACCTTCCTTTGACAAACCATCCGCCCCGGAGTTGAGTTCTCTGTAGATATGAGTGTAGGATATGGGGTTTACGACATCTGCCAAAATGTTTACCTATTGAAAAATTGGCTGCAAAGTTAAGTTCTCCATTCTGAACATTTTCTTCATCCAATTGATGACCAACAAGGAATCTCCTAAAACTTGTAGTTGTTGAACATGGTGGTCCAGAGCAATTTTTAGGAGTAACTTCAAAGCAATTAATTCGGCATAATTATTTGTGCCCCTCCCTAGGCCAGCCTTAAACTGAATGAAATGAGAATCCTTAAGAAAGAGGATTCCCCCTGCCCCACACATAAGAGGGGTGCCTTGACAAGCACCATCAAAAAAACCCTAGGGAGCTGATTTGTTGACATTGGTTGCTTTCATTATTCTTGGGCCTTTTTGCACAATGGTTTTCACAAGATCAGCAACGAAAGAGCGGATCTGAGTTGCAATTTGAAAGGCTGGTTGAGAAGAGGCTTGGAAAATATCTGAGTTTCTTGCTAGCCAAATTCCCCATGCCACCGCAAAGGGGAGGGCCCTGTAGGACTTCAGATCTTTAGAGTTAAACCACTGCTGCAGACAAAGTTCCAATGTGTCTCCTTGCCAATTACCTGTGCTCCCAGTTACCACCTCAATCTCCTTCCATACATACTTTGTGAAAACACAACCAACCAATAAATGATTGATGGTTTCAAGCTCCTTGTGACAAAGTGTACACCTTCCAGGACCTTGAAACCCCCTCTTCATTAAAACATCCCAAGTTAAAATTCTGTTGTTGAGGGCCAGCCATAAAAAAAATTTGGTTTTTAAAGGCGTCTTTACCTTCCAAATCGCTTTCCACCACCATATATTTTCCCCTTGCCTATCATGTGCATACAAGTCTTTATATCCCATCCTAGCAGTATAAACACCCATCTTAGTATTTTTTGTCCAAACCAGCTCATCATCCACTGTTGGTCTGATCCTAGTATGACTGGTGAGAAGTGCCTTCACATAAGCTTGCCATGACTCAACCTTCTCGCCTTCAAGACCGAGATGTTGCACACTCATCCAACCTTGCTGCCATATGGTAGTAGTGTTTTGGTCTGCCACCTGGGAAAGAGTATATAAACCTGCATTGTGGAGAGAAAGTAAGAGGTCCTCAGAAAGTCTATGCTCATTGCCACAACCAACCCAAGGATCTTCCCCAATTCTCACTTTTTCACCATTTCCAATTTTCCAAGCCAACCAATTTCCCAGAAGTGGAAAGGCCTCGAATAGCAGACTTTCCAAAAGTTAGACACCTTCTCGATGGACTTGTCGAGTTTCCTTATCCACTCTTCCATAGAAAGAGGTTCGATATATTTTGCCTTGATGACTTTGCTCCGGAGGTTTTCTTGAGTAAGCAGCCTCCATAAGCTTTTTGCAGCCAGTGCTTTACCAAAAAGATGGATATTTTTAATACCCCAACCTCCCTCTTCCTTTGGCTTTGCTATTGATTTCCATTTGGCTAAAACAATGGCTGCTTTGTCCCTTTTCCCATTCCACAGAAATTTGAAGCACCTTTTCCTAATTTTTTCTAGAACCCCTACTGGGATGAAAGCCATGCCATGCCAATAGACAGGGATTGCCTCCAGGACTGATTTTACAAGAGTTAATCTGCCACCAATTGACAACCACCTATTACACCACATAGAAATTCTTTTATCTATCTTTTCCACCAGCCAATCCCAATCTCTTATGCCGTAGTTATTTGGCTTCAAACAAAATCCTAGATACTTTATCCCTGATTGAAAATCAGTCTTAGGAAAAGAAAGAATTCTCTGAAAGAAATTTTCCTCCTCTTCCACCAGGCCAAAACATGACATTGTAGACTTCCCCATATTGATTTCCATACCAGTGGCAAGGCAATAGCTCTTTAGAATATCTTTAAGCTTGGTTATGTCCCTAAAAGAACCAATACTGAACAAAATAACATCATCTACAAATAAGAGATGTGTTAGAGAGAAAGATGTACTCATTTGAATTCCTTTTATCTGCCCTGTTCTCTTAGCTTCTTTGATAGCCCTGCTCAAACCTTCAGCCACCAAAAGAAATAAAAAGGGAGATAAGGGACAGCCTTGCCTAATGCCACGCTCTGAGGAAAAGAAGTTCGAAGCAGAACCATTTATAAGTACAGCAAAGGAGACAGAGGTCACACATCCCATGATCCAATTTACAACTCGGAGATTGAACCCAATGTGAAGAAGCATGATCCTCAGATACAACCAATTAACCCTGTCAAAAGCTTTGGAGAGATCCAGTTTTACAACTACAGTAGGAAGTCTTCTTGTTTTTATAGTATGCAGCCCTTCTTGGGCCACTCCTACAGCGTCATGGATTTGTCTCCCATTTAAAAACCCGAATTGCTCACTGGAGATGGAATCAGAAAAAACTCTTTTTAACCTCAAGGCAATAATTTTGGCAATGATTTTATAGAGGCAGTTGCACAAGGAGATAGGTCTGAAGTCATCAAAAGAAGTTGGAGAGTCCTTCTTTGGAATCAAAGCGATGAAGGTTGAGTTGAGATCCACTGGGATCTTCCCTGAAGCTTTAGTTTCTTCAATAACTCTTATCAGGTCTTCCCCAATTAAGTCAAAGAAACCCAAGAAGAATTCGACCCCCCAACCATCAGGCCCAGGACTTTTGTCCTTCTGAAAGGATGAAAGCACTTCTTTTAATTCCTCCAAAGACACTTTCTCAAGAATCATTTCATTAGTAGCCTCATCAGCAAATCTTGGAAAGAAAGTTGTATGTTTCAAGATCTCAGCCAAGTTAACCCTTTTGGGATCTTTAAACAAGTGCTTGAAATGTTTTATGCCAAGAGCTGCGATCTCTTTGAAGGACCTAGCTTTTGACCCCTCTCCATTGGGCAATTCCCAGATGGTGTTAATATTTTTCCTGTGATTTGCATAATTTTGAAAGAATTTGGTGTTTTCATCCCCTAATTCCAGCCAAATAGCTCTGCTTTTAAGCCTCCATTGGGCTTCTTGAGTTAGCAAGATATTACTCTTTTTACCTTCCAATGCTCTGATGGTTGATTTGGATTCCTCTGAAAGACCGACCTCATTCACTCTCTCATAAGAAGCAGCAATCTATTGTTCTAAAAGAAGGAGTTCCTGCATTTGTTGCCTATACTTATTATGAGCCCATTTAGAAACATCTGTTTTTAATTTCTTCAGGCTTTTTGTCATTTGAGAGCAGGCTGAACTTCCCAAATTTTCATCAAAAGAGTTCCATTCTTTTTTACCAGATTCTGAAAATCTTTGTCCTACAACCAAGTTGAATTGAATTTGAAAGGGCTAGGAGGTCTCCTATCCGGGTTGCCTATTTGGAGCAGAATAGGGAAATGGTCTGAGATGCCACAAGGGTCCACCCAGGTTTTGATTTTCTCCCCATCTGTCAACAGGGAATCAGAGACATAGAAACGATCCAATATTTTTGCCACATAATCCTCGCCTGCTCTATTGTTGCTCCATGTAGGAGTAAATTTGATTGGTTCTACATCTACCAGGTCTGCCAATTCAAATTTGTGTTTGAAAAACCCAGCTTGTGGGTCACTTCTTGCTGTTGTCCCCCATATCTCAGTTCTATTCAGAGTGAAATTTAGATCACCCCCTAGGATAAGATTCCCATGCTGCAAAATGTTATTGGCAAATAGGGTATCCCAGTAGTGTATTTTATTTTCATAAGGGCCATAAATGTTTATCAACACAAAGGGTTTCCCCAATTCCATAGAGAAGAGCTCCACTCCTATTCCTGATGTAAGAAAAGTAGATTTTATAAAGCTGAAATTTCTCTTCTTCCACCCGAGTACGAGGCCCCCTGATCTGCCCTCTGAGTCCAAAGAGAGGAATTCCCAGTCCTTGATGAGGGTGTGGAGTATGCTTTCCACTTTCACACCCACTCCCATAGTCTCTTGAAGAAATAGAATATCTGGAAGATGAAGTTGCATTAGCCTCCTTAGTGCAGTCTTTTTTGAGGCGTTGCCCAGACCCCGGATATTTTGTGAGAGGATTAACATTATTTAACTGATTCTGGGGTTTTACCTGCTCTAAGTGCCCCTATTATTGATTTTTGTTTCCCTGTCTTTACTTCCCTCAAAGCTTTATCCTTTGCCAGTTGAATGTTTGATTTCCTCCCTAAGGCATGTGTGTTAACAACATCCAAGCTAAGTCCTCCTGCGATTTCTCCCTTCTCAAAGAAAACTGCTGATTTGTGTGATCTGAGAAAATAATTGTGAGACCCTTTTAAAGACTCTCTGCCATCAGAAGAAGATGAAAGTAGAGATGAGGACTTTGTTAATGAAGAAAAAATTGGAATGCTGGGGGGCCCCTTATTACCAGGATGTTGGATATTCATATCTTCTATCCAGATGCCACTTCTCTTTGCAGAATCCTTTTGTTTATCAGACCCCATAGATCTGTCCTGGATGGGGGTAATAGCTCTTCAACAGGGTTTGTTCTTGCATCAGAGTTATTATTTATAAATCTGGGAGGACTGCTGTGTAATTGGGTTACCACCTGTGGTCTCAATGAGGTATTTGCCTCCCTTATGTTTGCCTGAACATATGTTTCCTCCCTCTGATCTAAGATTAAGTCTCTTCTATCTCCTTTGTTTTGAGCATTGGAGAGATGGGGATCATCTGCAGCATTACTTAAACCATTCTCCTGACCACCATCTTCATCTACAGGAGTTTGAACCCGACCTAAATGTCTACTATTGAAACCCTCCAGGTGATTGTCTAAACCATCCACTCTTCCTCCAGGGTTGTGCTTTTCTTTAAAAATCTTCCCCCCCTCCCTTTCTGTGAATTTTAGTCCACATTCTGCTACTAAATGACCATAGACATGACATCTGGCACAGCGGAAAGGTATCTTCACATAATCAAGAATTTGGTCATAATGCCACTTCCCAATTCTGATCTCAATAGTCTCCGGGAGACCTTCCCGAAGGTCCAGCTCCACTAGTATCCTTGCAATAGTTCGGGAGGAGCCACTCAGGCACCCTTTGTCAATATCCACACATGATCCTAGTTGATTACCTATTTCCTTCAATATCCTACTTGTCCACAGCTCCAATGGTAAACCTGGTAACTTGACCCATATAGGCTGAATTGATTTGGACTCACTTCTTGGGTCAAAACAAGGGGACCATCATTTTAAAGACAGAGCATATGAGTCCCAAGACCATCTTCTCTGCAAAATTTTATCTGCATCCTCTTTTGATCTGAATGAAAAAGCTAACCATCCTCTTACCAGAATATAGAAACTTGGAGAATATCCTATTGCTGGACTCCATTCCCTTTCTAACCACTGAACTAAAGTTTTTTCTGAGTATAATCTGCCAAAGAATCTTCCTGTTAGAGTTTTTCCTTCCATTTCCAGAACCCTATCCAGCAGTATATCCTCGCCTAGAACCAGATTCACTTTCTCCTTTTTAGTCTTGACACACTTTTTCTGCCTTTTACTGGTATTGTTTGATTTGTTTGTAATTAATGGTTCCTCCTCGTTATCCCTACCTGGACATTTTTTTCCTGCCATGATCCCTTCCAATCCAATATCTAGAAAAGGGTCGAACTTGCCGTCACCTATGTCCTGGGAACTTATCTTCGAAGCTACCTCCCAAGAACGGACTGCCATAAAGCCTGAATCACCATCGTACAGCTGAGAGAGGATCTCTGTCCCATCTAGAAACGGGTCCTCATTTGTGTTGCTTTTTGATCCCTGACTACATTTGGTTTCAATTGAATGGCCATTCTCCCTCTGTGACTTCCACTTTGCAATCAGAAAATCTTCTGCAGGGAATATAGGAACGTCTGTCATTGGATCTGGGGAGTAGTCCACCAATTCTGCCAAATCCTCCATCATGCTACCCCTACCCTCAATCACTCTCGAACCTTGAATCCTTACAAGTTCCTGGGCTTGGTATTTCTTCCAGTTAGTCCCTGCTATTTTTGCTACTTCCTCTCTCCTGATTAAAAGTTCCACTACTGCATAACTTGGTGTTTTCTATTTCTGCCTTGTCTGTACCTGTAAACTGCCTTGAAAGTACCTCTCAAGATTGCATGTCTCCAGATCATATTCACAAGCTTTTATGGATATGTGAACGGGTACTACTAAAATCTTTCTTTCTTCCTTCCATATGAGGGTATGCAGCTCAACTCAAGATGCAGAGCTCCTTTTATGGTGATAACAACTCATAAACCCACCTCCAACAGCGTCTCTGAACACTCTGCAATTACAATCTGGCAAAGCAGTCTTCAGCAAAACACAACTACTTCAAGAATCGAAGAAAAGCCTTCAGAAAGCCTTGATAGCAACACCATAACTGATCTTGATGGGCTTATTGGGTGACATTTATAATGGGGTGAAAGTTTCAGAATCTCTTTGCTATGCTGAATGTGGATGTATCCTCTGTTCATTGGAGTCCAAGCTACTATGTCTGGTGGGGTCATTTTGCCAAACACTTGGTGGGGTCATTTGCCAAAACTTAGTGTGCATCACAGGTACTCATACAGAAGCTACAGGATTTCCTCTACAGGAGCAACAGCAGCACCTCAGCGCACACTTCTATTACAATCTGGCAAAGCAATACTGCTATGCTGAATGTGGATGTATCCTCTGTTCATTGGAGTCCAAGCGACTATGTCTGGTGGGGTCATTTTGCCAAACACTTGGTGTGCATCACAGGTACTCGTACACTCGCATAGCTGTTGACGACATTGAAGTACCTGGAATAAGACCCAACAACCGATAAACCTTCTGTATCCTTTTTTGATATACCTACAGCTGAAAACTTCCTTGATGTAACCTCCAACTGTAATGTTTCCAACCAAAAACAACTCATCCAGCTATAAACTCCTACGTTGAAACGGACAGTCTGCTCCAATGCAAAAGTGTAACAACCACAAATGCAATTCTGAATTGGATCTCCATACTTCCCCTTTCGTCCATGTCTTTTTAGCACGTGACTGTTGTGCTTTGACCATGTTACGCCATTAATGTCAGCATTGGGCCTGCATTCCCTCAAGATTCGAAAACCAGCTCCTCTCCAAAGCACATCCTCTCCATAGCAGACAAACATTTAACATACATTTTGCCAAACACTTGGTGTGCATCCGGTTATCTCGTATTTTTGCATGCCTTAACTGGTATATATTGCAAAAGGTTGGAAACTCCTTTTACAAGTACAGCTCTCGCCTTCAATGCCTCGTTTGCCACAGGAATCAAATTCGTAATAGGGTATTTTCCCTTCCGTTTGTTTGATATGGGCGATCGTTCTGTTGTTACTGAAACCGCCTGGCGTAGTATATGCCCAGAACTTCGTATACGAGGGATGTTCGCAGGAGACGTACAGCGACGACAGCAATTACGACGAGAATCTCCACTCGCTGCTGGCGACTTTGCTCAGCATTCCCCAGTAGCAACTCCATGTATTTTTAGCACATGACTGTTGTGCTTTGACCATGTTACGCCATTAATGTCAGCATTGGGCCTGCATTCCCTCAAGATTCGAAAACCAGCTCCTCTCCGAGGCACATCCTCTCCATAGCAGACAAACATTTAACAAACATTTTGCCAAACACTTGGTGTGCATCCGGTTCCCTTATTACCAGAGTAGATATTATATTAAGGTTCAATCTAGCCTAAATGTTGCATGAAGATAAAAATCTTTCTTTTTCATGGGTGAAAACACCCTTTCGCTTCTCTGGCATTAGTCTCATATCAAAGTGTCGATCACTATTCATCCGATATTGGAAGAGTTAGATGAACTATTGATTTGGTTGTTTCAAAGCTAAATATTGACTCTCTAATTTAATGTTTATAGGTATGGTGAGCACCATATAAGTAGGTGTGGAAAAATATATGGTATCATCCTCATTATATGATTTAAATACACATGGTCATTTATAAAAATAAATTTTGCACAAAGTATCTACATCAATCCATTGTAAAATATAAATGTCTATAAGTTGAATTTATCAACATTATATTTGATGGTATTTCAAGAGGAAACCTTAAGAACACTAGCATGTTTTCAAAATATTAAAAGTAAAATTCTCCTTACTTGTTTCATATCGAACTTCAAGGATGCTAGGGCACTTATCACATGAGTAAAATTACTCTAGGTATGGTGAGCACCATAGAAGGAGGTGTGGAAAAATATATGGTAGCATTCTCATTACATTATTTGAATATACAAGTAAGGGTCATTTATAAAAATGGAGTTTGCACAAAGTATCTACATAAATCCATTGTAAAATATAAATGACTAGAAGTTGAATTTATCAACATTAAGTTTGATGGTATTTCAAGAGAAAACCCTAAGAGCACTAGCAAATTTACAAACTATTAAAATTAAAATTCTCCTTATTTGATTTATATCAAACTTCAAGGATGCTAGGGAACTTCTTACAAGAATAAAATTACTATTAAAAAAGGATAAAGATATATTTTAGTTGAGATAATTCATAGATTATTATTAATATTATTGAAAAACAGTTCTAGAAGACTAAGTCAACAATACAATTATTCTAGATGTCCATCAATCATTGATAAAATATTTAATTACAAATAAAAAATTAAAAAATATATATAATATTACTAACAAATATGTTTTAAAAAAACACAAGCTATTAAATATAAACTAAATAATTTATGAATAGATAATATATTTTAATATTTAACAAAAATATTCCAATTAAAATCATATATAATATATTAATTCATATAAACATAGACAAATACATCTAATATAGAGTATATTAATTCATATATAATATCTATCTATATATAAGCATATCATTATAATATTACCCATGAGCATATCATTTACTTGAGCATATCATTTGAGCCATTGAAGGACTAGATGAAGATAATGTTTGGATTTTCCTTTCCTTGATTCAAAGACAAGTACCCACTATTTTTTCTATTCTTATTTATTCGATTTAATGTCAAGATAGAAAGAAACGAAGTTAATACCACATCTATTAAGGGTATATCCTCATTGGCCGCTTCAAATATCATAACCTATAACAACCTCCTGGCTTGTTATAAAAAAATAAGCATGAATATAATAAATGTCAAAAGCATGATAATCTTATCCATCACCATCTCAAGCTTTACAATATATCACTTTAAGAACCTTGGAATTTGGACACCATGATAATATTGATCCTTGTACACCTCGACAAAATTATTTAATCAAGTGCATGAACAAGATAATTATGAACATGGCTCGTGACCTTGTCTACAAAAGTGTACCTCTATATCTTTGGGCTGAAGCCACATGGACTACTATACTTGTACTCAACACAATGAGTCCTTCAAAATATGACCTGTCACCTCATGAAAAATGGACTGGACAACCTCGTCAACCACTTCAAAATATTTAGATCCATATGTTATGCTCATATTCTTCTAGAGCATAGAAATAAACTTGAATTTTGAGCTATTAAAGGCATATTTGTTGGATACCCTATGGATTAGAAGGAATACAAGGTATTCATTCCTTCACACCGAAAAGTTATTATGATACATGATGTGTTTGTAGAAATTGAAGAACAATTGGTTAAATTAGAAACCAGGGGATATAATATTTAGTCTAGATCAAAAGATACTAACATATATGATGTTTAAATTCTAGCCTTTGAGGGAAGTCATTGAAAAGTTATTAAATAATCATAAATTTGCAAATCAACCCATAAATCAAGAGGAAGCAAACTATGATACTGAGTAGATATCTATATCTTCAACAAATTCTACCCCTTCACATAGTAATGTTGATTGCAGTAAAAGAATTGTTTAGCATACATCTTCGTCAACATCCTCTGTACCTAATGATCCATTCCAAGATCATGATAAAAACATTGAGGTAAGTGATACATCCACACTCCTCCCCACTCAAGGAATTTATGAATCTCAACAACTCTTAAAGGACATCAAACTATATGAAGTGGGAAAAATGGGCACAAGAGGTACCCTTAGAGTAAGAGTACACAAATCATTACTTGTTGAACTAGAACCTACAAAACTGCACCTTGCTCTGAATAATGAACCTCTCACATACCAAGAAGCTATCAAACATATAGCTTGGAGATATGCAATGAACCAGAACTATGAATATCTGATAAAAATGGTACTTGAGAGTTATTTGATCTACCACTTGGAAGAAAGGTAGTTCGAAATAAATGTGTATAAAAATAAGTATAAATCAAATGACACCATTGATGAATACAAGGTGACATTAGTATTTAAAGGCTTCATGCAAAAGCAAGGCATTAACTACATTGAGGTATTTACACCTACCAAAAAATGGCCCACAATCAAGATTTTTATAGCCTTAGTTGCATAACAAATTTGAAATATTCATAAATTAGATGTAAAGACTACTTTCTTGAATGGTAAATTGGAAGAAGGAAATATACATGGCACGACTAGAAGGTTTTGAGATTGCAGGAAATAAGCATAAGGTATGCAAACTCAAAAAGTATTTATATGGATTGAATCAAGCCGCTTACACTTGGTTCAACAAGCTATAAAATCGGATGAAGCAATTTGAATTTTAAGTCTATGATTACCAAGACATTGATGCAACACTATTCATCAAGTATAACAAAGACAAAGTCTCATATCTCATAGTCTTTGTGGATGTCATGCTTCTAATAGGTAATAGTGAACACATCATCAACATAGTGAAAAATGACCTTGCAAAGACTTTTGATATATCTAATCTAGGATTGATGAAATTCTATTTGGGCATAGAAGTAACTCAAGAAAATGGTAAAATATTCTTGACCCAAGAGAAATACATCAATGATATTATCAAGAAGTTTCAACTCAAATATGCATACCATATGATAACACCAATGGAGTCAAATATGAAATTCATCCTGGATGATGACACATAAGAGGTAGATGCAAAAATCTATAGAAATATGGTTGGTAGCCTCATCTATGTTACTAACACAAGACCTGACATCACTTATAGTGGGGATTCTAGAAAGATGCATGACCAAGCCAAAGGAGAGTCAATGGCATGCGATAACAAGAGTGTTGAGGTACCTAGATAAAACCCATAATTATGGCTTGTTGTATTAAAAGAATGTAGATTTCAAACTCATCACATACACAAAATCAAAATTTGCAAGAGATAAAGACACTAGGAGATCTATGTTTGGGTACTTGACATTTCTTGGCTCAGTACCAATTTCATGGAGATCAAAGTGATGAAATACTATAGCAAATTCTTCAACAAATTTCAAATATATTGTTGCAAATAAGATAAGAAAATGAGTGGTATGTGAAGAAGCGTGAAAAATGACACACCTAGATGATTGAAACCAAAATGATATCTATTGTTTCTAAGCAAACATGAAAAGGAAAGATGCAAAAGATGTAAAATATTGAAATGATGAATAATTTTAAGTTAAAAGGGGGGTTTTCTCCTTGTATTTTATAAATTTATCAATTCCAAAATGTTATAATACATCCCCTTTGAGGACTTATCATTTTGATACATTGCAGATTACAAATTACAAGGGTATGAATCCCTCCATGAGATTCATGGCATGTTTCAACGTTCTTATCGCAACCCACAATTGAGATCTAATCATGGGCTTCTTTTAATATTCCTCTTAGCTCCTCCCTCATGCCTAGAATACCTACACCTACACACAAGAGATTGAAAAGTGTTAATAGCATATGTGTTTTATATTGAAAACCTTGAAAAAGATGTAATAGAGAAAGTAAAATTTATCTGCGACAAATAAAAAAAACTCCAAATGACTTACAAATATAATACAATGTCATTAAGATAATTTTGGAAGGATATGAGCATGAATTAAAGTGCAATTGTGATCATAACCTATGGACATCCCTGGTAGGAAAAAATAATACTACAATTACAAAAATATAAATTTACCCATCATATCTACTAAAAAATTAACCAAAATTGAATAGAAAGCTAATTTAATGCTTTATTATTGATCTATGATGAAATTGAATCAAAATTATTAGCCATTTTATGGTCGTCCCTAGCAAGTGCAACTACGACTATTATCCATCCCTAGTAAGGATGATAACACAATTAGGTGGTTTTTACCACCAATTCCAAGGGGATCTGGTTTAGAACTCTCCTAAATGTGTTGTCATCAGATTTGGTCAAATAACTCTTAGATCAGGTTTTAGAATTGATTAGCATATTTTGGGATACCCCTAAAAACACCTTTTTTTTTAATTTTTGGAAAACATCCCAAAAGGGATGCCACTTTCGGGTAAGACCCAAGGATGCAGGGGTATCCATTCTGCAAAAAATGCCTAGGACTCGGACCTGGCCTACCACATTTGACATACTCAAGGAGCAAACAAACACACAAAACCAATTGAAAAAATAAGTAAATAACAACAAAAATAATAAAATAAAATAAAAAACATGCTCCTTGAGTGTGTCAAAAAAAAAGCACAACCAAACATGCACAATAAGATAAAAGAAACCACAACACAAACCACATAAAAAAACACAAGAACCACATAAAAAAACACAAACAAGACAAAAACAACAGAACACTACAAAGACATAACCCAAACCTAAAAAATAAAAAAATAAAAATAAAAATAGAAACAAACAATAAACAAAAACAAGAAACATAGAAAACACTCACATAAAAACATGAAATAACATAAACAAAGAGAAACCCAAGAACAAGAATGAAATAAACACAAGAACAATAACAAAAAACATAAAAAAAAACAAAAACACATGAACAACAAAAAACAACACAAAGAACACAAAAACAAAACAAAACAAAAGAACCCACCCACCTAAAAAAAAAAAAAAAAAAAAAAAAAAAAAAAAAAAAAAACCTATCTAGACCATAAGACTATTAAGGCAAGAATCAACAGAGGAAAAAAAATAAAGAATAGAATGAGCTAGGGAACTAAAAAAACTGAATGAACCAAAGAGAAGAAAAAAAAAGAACAAGAAGAAACTAGGTACCTTCAGAACTGGAGCCATCCAAGGAAATGATAGAAAGAAGAGCTTCCCCAATTTGAGAAGCCCACCATATAGGAGGGTGGCCATAACAAGTAAGATCACCTTTTTCCAAATCCCAATTAGCTAAAGCATCAACACTCTTGTTTTGATCTCTGACCACATGATTGTAATCAACTTTCAAAAATCCCATCTGGATTAACTGAATCTTCTCAATAATTCTTTTTATTCTCCAATCCACCTTATGATTCTTAGAAGGAGTCTTCAAGAGATTAATCATAAGTTGAGAGTCAGAATCAACTAACACCTTTTCCCATCCAACCTTAGTAGCCTCCTGAAGGCCTCTGAGGATACCATACCCCTCAACAAGGTTATTGGAAAGAATACCCAAATTCTCAGCAAAAGTAAAAACCAGGGAGCCATCTGAAAGTCTACCAATTCCTCCCACACTAGGTTTTCCAGGGTTCCCTCTAGAGGCTCCATTAGTATTGACTTTTCCAAAATCCTTAGGAGGAGGTTGCCAATTTCTAGTCCTATCCATCTTACTAATACTCACATTCCCTTTAAGTTGGTTGCCCTTAGAATATTTAATCTTCAATATTTGCATCACTTGATCCCATCTTTGGTGGGAGATTTTGGGGTGATTAAGGAGTTGATGGACTGATTCAACTAAGTTGGCTATGGTATTTTGCCAAATATAGTGAATATCCTTCCTATCTTGATTAAAAATTTGGCTGTTCCTTTCATTCCAAATATTCCAAAGAAGAATGGTAGAACCCATCCAAACTAACTACCTAATAAAATGATCAACACCCTCTTGATTAGGCCAATCCCTCCAAAGTTGTTCAAAAGTAAAAAAATTGGACCATTGTAAGCCAAGTAAAGTGGCCATTCTCCTCCATAGCTCGGAGGCTAAAGTACACTCAATAAAAATATGGTTGATATTTTCTACATTCTCTTCACACATTTCACATCTAAAAGGGCCATGAAAACCACACTTCATAAGTTGCTCACCAGTAAGCACCCTACGATGCAATAAAAGCCAATTAAAGAACCTCACCTTAGGCCAGAGATTTTGAGCCCACAATCAAGAAAATATGTCAGAAGAATGGTTGGGATTATTATGGCATAAGGTCAAATAACCTTGAGCAACCGAATACTCACCCTTAGTAGTGTTGTTCCATCCAAAACAATCTTTTTCATGGGACCAAGAGAGGGATCTCATATGAAGGATGCCTTGGATATCTTGTCTTTGCATTTCTAGGATTTGAATAGGTCAGTCCTCAATAGGGATCCAATATCTACCAACATTTGAATTACCAGTATGGTACCAAAATTAATTAGCCACCTTTATCCAATTAGCTCGGTGAAGCTCCTCCATCCAAGGCCTCCAATCGGGAAACTGAGTTATCAAAGGCTTGTGACCATCCCAAGAATCTATCCAAAAATTTACATGTTGACCATTATGAATGATCCAAAATAATTTTTTCTTTATCAAATCCTCACCAGTATTAAGAACTGCTAAAATGGGAGAACCTTTGGTAGGAAGTTGATAGCGAACAAGGTCTTCATGAATTTTGTTCTCAACATATTTAGCATGGAGATTATTGGCCCAAAGAGCATTGGGGTTATGCAACATCCTCCAATATAATTTAGCAGCTAAAGCTTTGTTGTTATTAATTGAAGACCGGAATCCTAACCCCCCTTCACTCTTAGGAAGACATAAAGTATCCCATTTCACCAAGGCCCATTTTATTTTCTCCTTAGTACCACTCCAAAGGAAAAGATGACTGATTTGATCCAATTCTCGAAGAACAACCTTTGGGATATTCAAAACGGAAGAAACATAAATAGGAATAGCTTGAAGGATTAATTTTACCAAGGTGATTCTACCCCCGAAGAAAGCCACTTGTTGGTCCACTTTCCAATTTTCTTCTTGACTTTGTCCAACAACCAATTCCAATATTTATTTTTCTGCCTTTGAATATTTATGGGAATACCTAAATAAGTGATTGGAAGAGAGGTCTTATTATATATTAATTTATCCAAGACCATGGATTCTTGTCTAGCAGAGCAGTGAAAGAAAATAACTTTAGATTTGTCTTCATTGATCAACTGCCCAATAGCCTTAGAAAAACAACTAATGATTTGCTTAATATTAGAAGCTTCTTTAATTGTAGCTTTACCTAAAAGAGTAGAGTCATCCACAAATTGAAGATGAGAGATAGGTCTAGCTCCATGAGCAATGGTAACTCCCTCAAGGGTTTTTTTTCCCTCTTTTTGGTTATAGTCCTACCCAAGAATTCAACAAGAATGATGAATAAATAAGGGGATAGCGGGTCACCTTGCCTAATACCTATGGAAGCTGGGAATGACTGAGAAGGCCTACCATTGATAAGAACTAAGTAGTAAAATGAAGAGATACATCCCATAATCCAATCCATCCAATCCTTAGAGAAACCAAATTGCCTCAAAACTTTGATAAGGAAGTGCCAATCCACTCTGTCATAAGCTTTGGATAAGTCTAACCGAATGAACATGGAAGGAGAATTTTGCATATCCATGGAATGGATGGCTTCCTATGCAAGAACTATCTCATCTACTATTTGATGTCCTTCCACATAACCCCCTTGCTCTTGGGAAATAATCTTATGCAAAAGAGGCTTCAACCTTTCTGCCATGATTTTAGTAATGATTTTGAGAAGAACATTACATAAAGCAATAGGTCTAAAAGCTGAGATATGATCAACCTCTTGAGATTTTGGAACAAGAGTAATATAAGTTTTATTGATAACCTTCAAAATTTCTTTGGCTTTCCTGTCTTCTTCCACTACCTCTAATAAATCAACATGAAGGATATCCCAGAACTCTTGGTAGAACTCAATGGGAAAACCATCAGGACCTGGGGTTTTCCCTTTTGCATTTTAAAAACTACTTGTTGAAGCTCATTGATAGTAAAAGGAGTAGTCAAAATAGAGTTCTCCTTAGAAGTGATAAGAGAAGGGATTTCTTGAAGAACATTTTGTTGTGAAGTTGAGTCAAGAGGAGTAGCAACAAAAATATTGGAAAAGTAATCAACAACAATAGAGTTCATGCCATCCCAAGTATAAACAACATCTCTAGAATCTGATTTTAAGGAAGAAATAAAGTTGTGAGATCTTCGAGCTAGAAGATATTTGTGGAAGAAATTTGTGTTTCGATCTCCTTCTTTGAGCCATTGAATTCTAGATTTTTGCTTCCATAAGATTTCTTCTCTTTTTCCCATTCCTCTAACTGAGTTGTGAGTTTAATTTCATCTGCACTTCTCTTCTCTGTGAGGCCATCTAAACATATTTTTTTATTCAAATTTTCAAGATGAGCAATAACTTCAAGTTTTTTTTATGAACATCCCCAAACTCTTTCCAGTTCCAAGTCTTGATTTTGGATTTAATGTATTGCAGTATTTTGGAAAAATAGAACATCTTAGTCCCATGCCTAGGTTTACCTTCCTTCCACCATTGTTGCACACGAGGTCTAAAGGAAATGTCTCTAAGCCACATTAATTAAAAACAAAAAGGAGAGAAACTCACATTGGTTTTCCACATTTCCACCATTACTGGCCAATGATCCAAACCAACATTATTAAGAGTCTTCACTTTAGGAATGTGACCATTGATTAAGAAATTTTTAGAGAGCAATAACCTATCCAATATCTCCATTATACAAGCTAAGCCTTGCCTTCTGTTAGACCAAGTCATAAGGCCATTATCTGGTTGGATATCCACAAGATGGAGGTTTGCAATATATTCGCTCATGAGGTCAATGCTTTTGTCCAAATTTCTATTTCCCCTCGTTTTCTCATCCAGAGAGAGGATGGTATTGAAATCTCCTCCGATCAAGATCCAAGATTTAGGAAAATGAGAGATAATATGAGTAATATCCTTCCACTGTCTTCTTTTTTCCTCAAAAGAAGTCAGAGCATAAATAGTAATGTAGAGCATAATCTGGTTGGAATGTCTACTTTGAATAGCTATAGCCAACAAACCCCAACTGCCAACCATATGGTGAATAACTACCTCTTTTGGGTCCCAAAGATAAGCAATGCCACCGAAGTCCCTTGGGAACTTAGGGAAACCACTTTTCCAGCTGGACAAATTTTACTGGAAATTGAGTCCATATCCTCCATTGAAATCTTTGTTTCTTGAAGGAAAACAAGATGTGGATGATTTATCTGAATCATTCTTCTAATTTCATTTTGTTTTTAAAGACTCCCTTTGAGTCCTCTAATATTCCAAGTGATGATATTCATTAATACCAGGGCTAAAAAATTTGGGAAGGGCATTAATATTACCTTCATCTACAAGATTTTCACCTTCTTTTACCATATGATATTGATTGGTCTTGCGACATGCTTTTTGATTAGAATCCATCTTCAATTTTTTCCCTGTTTCTTGACTTATTCCAATTGAATCTCAGATGGCTTCTAACCTTGAAGAATGCTTGTACACAGCCAAAATTTTACTAGATGGTTCAACGAAGTCTATATTGGGACCTGCATTATTTGAAGTTTTGACATTTGAAAGATTGTTTTTCTTGTATAAATTTTCTCCTTTTTTTTTTGTTGAAAACCTTTGATTTTTTGGTTTGTCTCTGAGTTCTTCCCTTCATATTTAAATTGTGTTTCTAAGATTTCAATTTCCATTATTTCCTCTTCCTCACTTGGGACATCATTTGTGGAAAGGATTTCAAACATATTAGCAGATGACTTTGATTGATCCTTCATAACTGGGTTTTTTTTAGTGTTCTTCTTCTTAGGTATTTGGAAACCTACTGAGTTTATATCTTCTTTCTTTTGATCAAGAATTTTATTTGGGCAAGCATCGGCCAAATGACCATATTCATGGTAAATTCTACAATGAAAAAGAATGTTCTCATAGTCCACTACTTGCTCCCAAGTGTCTTCCCCAAATTGTAATGTGATATTTTTAGGTAGGGGTTTGTCAAAATCCATTAAAACACAAATCCGAGCATAAATAATATGTTCAAAATTTTTAGTACAATCAGCAGTCATCATAAAAGTTCCTAAAGAGTTTCCAATTGAAGAAAAAATAGTAGGATTCCAAAATTCAATAGGGAGGCCAAAGAGTCTAACCCACACGGGAGCTATAGAAGGCATCTCTTCTTCGACTTTAAATTTAGTATGCCAGGGCTTCATGAAAAGCCCTGCCCTTCCAAAAACCCAAGGACCCCCTTGAAAATTTTTCTCTCTATCTTCATTATTAGCAAATAAAACAAGAAAATAACCATTTGGATAAATAGATATTTGTAACTCACCTTTAGTTTTCTAGATTTTGTAGCCTAGAATTTGAAAGCATATAGAATCGGACGAAAACCCACGAACCGATAAATTAGTCCTCTTTTTTCCAAATCTTCAATGCCAATCTGAATGTTACCCATATCAAGCTTAACAATAGGAGTTCCATCAGCTACTTTAAGACATCCTAACTTTGTTTTCCTAGGATCAATATTAGGTATTCTTAGAGGTTTATGGGAAGCCCTAAGATTGGTATTAGCATTGGGCTGAGGCTATCCACCATGAAGGGCATCCCTAAAATTCATTTTTGGGACTGAGTCTTCAAAATTCTTACCCTTGATAGGGGTTTTCACAATAGAATTATTTTGTGGGTGCACCTTAGCACCAGATTCACTTGAGATATGAGCAATTTTTTGATCAAATGCTTGAAAAGGTTTTTGTGATCTCTTTAATCCTTACCGTAGGCGCAGTGGAAAGGTATGGTTTTCACTTTTCTTTTGTGCAGAAAATTGGAAGTCGTTGTCACTCAAGTTCACAATATGATCTATTGAAAGATAAATTTCTAACCCATATTGGATCCCCTGCAACATTTCCTCCTAAAATATTGAGCATAAACCACAAAAATATTGTCCGCTAGGACCCGAAGGCCCTAAAAACCAACCTCTGGAGCTGCTTGCACTCAACCCAGATGAAACCCTCACATAGATGCTTGCCAAATATCTCATTCACACATAGGGATGTTCTAGGATCTCTGTTGCTCAAAATGATATGAAAATTTGTGGAGACATTCTAGGGTTTTTTAGGCATCTACCATAATAATTTCATCTCAATTCGAGTCCGGATGAGTGAGATATGGCTGAAACAAGTTTGGTATTTTAGGTAGTCCTGCAAAAAACCAAAGCTTGAATAGCAATCCCTTAACTATTCCACCTGAAAGCACCTTCGAATGAAGAGGTTTCGAAGTAAAATAATTGGAAAAATGTGAGGACAAATATGAGCAATAGTTCATGAGCAATGCTTGTTATTGTCTCTCCCTTAAATTGGGTAGGAGCACCTCAATTTATAGCCAAAATAGTAAAAATGTGTAAAGGGGCAAGTTATGGCATGTAGGGAAGTATTGACACTTGTCAATGCCCTTACCATGCATAGGGTGGGAAAGCTTACCCATTTGGGGCCTCCAATTTCGAGGCCTTTATGTTTATGATAGCTTCCCAATCAATTTTGGGTGTTTGGATAAGATAAATGCAAAGAATTGATTTCCATTTATATTGCACTTTGAATTTTTGGGGGTCTGGTTCATGGCCATACCACCTAGGGATGATTTCATGTGGCCATTCCTAGGTGGGTTGACCATGAACTGTGGTCATCCTAGAGTGGGACAACCATGGATACATGGCCCAAAACCTCCTAAAAATGGGGTAAACCCTCCAAAAAGGGGTTGTGAGCCCTAATTAATCCTTTAGGGTTGCCCAATGGGTCCATATGATGTTGATAATAGTGGTGCATAGCAATATTATCCTATTTACATGATTTTAGTGTCTACAAATGCCCCCTTTTAAGATGCACTGTGTGCAAAAGAGCACTAAGAAAAAATAGATGACTAAATCATTAAATGATTGAGGTTATTCATTAACCTAACCAAATTTAGATGTCTCCATTATGGAAATAATATACATTCTTGGAATCCTTTATTTTGACATAGTTGAAGGATTGATTTTGGTATACTTTTCAACCACACTTGCCATAGCGTTTTTGGGTCTTAGGGTATATTTGGTCTTGGTTCTTTATTTTCCTTGTAAGCATTTTATTGCATAAATTACTAAGGCTTCAAGGAGGCCAAGCCATTTTTTGTTGAATTTTTTTATTATTTACCCCAACACGGGCTTGCAAATTTGTCTTTGGTAATGATTCTTTTGAATGTATGAAAATTGCACTTTTGAGTGTTTAAGTGTTGATTTCATTATCAAATATTTGTTATGACTAAACACTCAAGAAATGAGTCTATGAGGGCATGAATAATGATTAAAGTGATGATTCACTTGACATATATGACTTAATTGGGATAACTGTCAGTTTTACCCATTGCAAACCCTATCAATTCTGCTAGGATTTTGATCATTTTAATGATGATTTACGTAAGCAAAAGCCAAAATACTTTATTAGCGTGGAGTTTTCCAGACATAATATCCTTCTTGGGGAATGAAATAAATAATTTTAAGAGTTTCCATGAATAATTTGGATTTAATATTGATCCCTTGTTGGTTTGAACCATTTTGGATCTATTTTTTGTGGGTTTTTGGCCCTGTTTTTGATCTTTTTTAGTTTTTTTTGTAGGTTTTTTTTTGGTGTTTTAATTGTTTTTGAATTTTTTTATTTTTGATGAGATTTCATAGGAAAAATAAAATGAATACCTCATTCTCATGGAGTATTATGATCGTAATTGCCTTATTGGGGATTGAAGTGAAGACATTTCAGTTTGACTATGGATAATTGGGTTCAAGTAGCCTTATGGTAATTTACTTATCTTGCTAGATTGCATGGAGCGCAAGTCGTTGCAACTACCAAATGTTTAGGGTAAATAACTGGGTACAAGATACACTTGATATTTTGCTTTATCTGATTTTTTTTGTTGATTTTATGATTTTTGGTAGCGTGAGGTTTGAGGACCCACTTGATTGCAGCCCAAGGGCAGTTTTTGTATTATGATGTAGCTTTGTTTTTTGTACGTACATCTATACACATATATATGAGTTTTATTTTTATCATCATGTGTTTCCTTACTTCTTTTATGAGATGTATGCAATGCTTATATGTACTTGTGTGATGTTGTGTTGGATCTGCAACATGTATGCATGTATTTATCCTATGATGTGTTTTTATGATATGGATATTTGTAAATGCGGAATGAAATGGATGATCTAATTTAATTTGTATAATGTATTATGATGACTATTTTGATACATTATATGCTAGCACCATAGATTGTAAAAAAATTATCTTGTTATTTTAATGTTATCATGACACTATGTAATGGATTTGTGAAGATGCACACTAACAAACATGTTATGGCATGATATTAAACAAAATGAATAGTATAATATTTTATGATATTTTTGGGATTTTTATGAGACTCAAACACTCTAGTTACCAAATAAAAAGTTGTATAGTAACCATGCAAGAATTTTTAACAAATAATAAATCTTCTAAGATAACCAAGATATTCAATATCCATGTGTGTGCATGTGAGTTCATTACCATGATAACACATAAAGTTACCCTAGTGCCAAACAAGATTGATTCAGCCCATCTGTATTAGAGATCACCGTACGAGTATCATTATCCTGAGTTTTGTATTGAGTTGGATTTAACCACTAGGCAATACAAGCTACCAAAATCTAGCTCATCCACATGCAAACATTGGTCTATACAAAAGCAAGTTGCTTATGTGATAAATATATCATAATGCGTAAGGATACCACCATTGCTAGGTGGGCTTGATGCCACCAAACCTATAATGAGGATTACCTTATGGTTCTCTAATGTTGAGAATTCCAGGGATTCAAGTTAAATACTCCCTTTTATTTTAATTTTTAAAATTTTCAAGGGAGTTTCTCATTTTTGTTATGGTGAGAAATGGATTTTGGTAGTGGTGAGAACCACTGTTTATTTTACTTTTTGCTAATGGTAAAAACCACTATTTATTTTAAATATTTTTAGCAGTAATAACCATTGTTTATTTTATATTTTGGGTACTTACCCCAATTTGGTGTGAAGCAAGGGATTTTGATTATTTGGGTAAGGAGGAACTTGTCCTTTTGTCAATTATTAGCATTTGTGAACCATTCACACAAGGCGATGAGCAAGAGAAAATTTCCAGTTAGGGTAACCTAGACCACTTTGTAGATTTCATATTTTCATGTGCTAAAATTGGATTTATTAATGTTAAAATGTGTTGGGATTTTTATGTAGACAAGGTATAATCTAAGTAGGATTCTACCTTCTAAAAATCATGATAGCTTTCTACAAAATATGAAAATAAAATTAAAGATGGTTGTGTGACCTAAAACCCTAAATATACCTTATGAATAATGGATAAATAACGGGAACCAAACACAAAGTATTGAGTGTAAATATAAATGATATATGTAATATAAACACGTGGTAACGTTGACATATGATAATAGTGAATTTGACATATGCCTATTATACAGACCTAGTTCTAGACATATATGATCAATTTCTAACAATGCAAAATACAATGATGAGTATACCTATTGGAATTGATGTTGAAATGCAAATGATGTGAAGTGCAATGAAGTAATATTTTTGTGTTTTTGATGTTTTAATGATGCTTTTATATTTTTGTCATAGATATGTATAGACAAGTTAACCAATGGGTTTAATGAATGCTATTGGGGCTTTTTGGATGACCAAAGAGCTTATAGACGCATTTGGGGCATTTTGGGATTACCTGGATGGTCATAGACTACATAGGAGCATTTTAGGGTGACCAAAGGGCTTATAGATGCCTTTGGGACATTTTGAGTTGACCTAGACAGTCATAGACCACTTTTGAGTGTTTTAGGGTGACCAAAGGGCTTATATGTATCTTTGGGCTATTTTGGGGTGACCTAGACAGTCATAGACCATTTAAGAGCTTGTTAGAGTGACCTAGATGGTCGTAGACTACCTAGGAGTGTTTTGGGGTGACCTAGATGATCATAGAACACCTAGGAGCATTTTAGGGTGACCAAAGAGCTTATAGGTGCCATTGGGGTATTTTAGAGTGACCTAGACAGTCGTAGACCATCTAGGAGCATTTTAGGGTGACCTAGATGGTCGTAGACCACCTAGGAGAAATGTATGTTGACCTAGATGGTCATAGATTTATTAGAGCTATTTTTTGTTGATCTAGATGGTCGTAGACCACTAAGGGGTATTTTTGGTTGGCAATAGATGGTCGTAGACTACCTAGGGGTTTTTTAGGTTAACCTAGATGGTCGTAGATCACCTAAGGGTGTTTTAGGTTGACCTAGATGATCGTAGACCACCTAGGGGTATTTTTGGTTTACCTAAATGATCGTACACCACCTAGGGGTATTTTTGGTTGACCTAGATGGCCGTAGACTACCTAGGGGATTTTTAGGTTGGCCTAGATGGTCATAGACTGCCTAGGGGTATTTTAGGTTGACCTAGATGATCGTAGACCACCTAGGAGCATTTTAGGATGGGTATGTTGCTCTAAGCATGGAAAGGTCATAAGTGACTAATATTCAAAGGTTAAATCTCTTCACTTCCTTCAATATATACTACGTGATAAGTTCTAGGTCCAGTCTAAATAGTAATGATGTATGGACCTTGTTGCGGGCCAAACAAGGTGAATGGTTTCCTATTTTTGTCACATGCCTATGCATTTAATTATCAACCCAGGGAGCTTCGTAAACTTGCGAAGAGTTAGAATTAGGTTACTACAATACCACTGGAGGTGAATCTGCTAATCCTACATTTTGGGGGGTGTTCTTGAAATGGTTTGTCAATCATTCCCGCACTCCTCAATGATTTACGTAAGAAGAACAAAATTAAACCTACAGAAAATAAATCATGTACGCGTTCCTGAAAATAAATCTATTGCAAATGCTGGAACTAGAAAATTAATGAACATTCTTATGAAAGCAATAAACTAATTAAAATAAATAAACAAAAAGGAAATGGGGAAGAAATACTGGCTTGGAGTGGGCCCAGGCTCCAACAGCTTCTTCCCGATCGAACACGTGCTTAGAACTTTTGGAACTTTAATATATTCGTCAACACACTACAATTTATCTCTGTACGTCTAAGTGGATATTTATTTTATTTCTATATATTTCTCAGAACGATCTACATGTGTTTATATAACACACCCACAAAAATTCTATTACAGAAGTAGTTACAATAGTCGATCTATCCCAGACTAAATCAAGACAGTCTGGTAAATGCAATCGACATCTGGTGTTCTGTTCTAATGGTGGTGTGTTCATTGTTTAGTTCATGCTTTGCCTAGCATCAGTAAGACGTTTCAATACGTTGGTGCAATCTCCAATTTAGCTTTGCATGACGTAGAGCTGGAACTGCACCAGTCGCTACCATCCACGTCGTTCAAATCTGGTCAACGAGAAAAGAATCAATGGTGCCTTCTGGTTGCAGGGAGGCGCTTGTCTTTAGTTGGCACCTTCTAACTGCAGGGAGGCACTCATATTCGATTGGTGCCTTCTGATTGTAGGGAGGCGCTGGTATTCAGTTGGTGCCTTTCGACTACAGGGAGGCACTGGTATTCAGTTGGTGCCTTTCGATTATAGGGAGTCACTCGTATTCTCTTCATTAACCCCCGATGAAATAAAGTGCCAGGTCCATCAAAAGGACCTCAAATGTTCCAAATCTAACTAAATCAACTACAATTCCACAAAACATACTAAAAACACACAAATTAGATAACACGCATAATTATATCAAATATCTATATAATCATTCATAAAAGTACACAATCCTTATTATACAACCGCATATTGATCAAAGAAATATGTACAAAATATGAGCATTTTTGGTGCTCATCATCCCCCCACGCCTAACATATGCCATGCCCTCGTGGCATCCAAGCTATAGGTAGCCCTCTGACTTTTCATCGTCGCCATCTCTTGGAGGATTCTGCTGCCCCTGTGGCCCGAGTCTATCTTTTTGTGCTAGCATTTGAAGGTGTGGTTCGCCTTTGCCTATGGGAAACTGTGGCTGTCAATTGTCCTCTTCTTGTTATGGCCGCTACTGGTGGTGGTCTAGCCAACATTGTTCCTACTGATTGAAATGCAACTTCGACAGCTTGCTAGAGGTCAGTGTCTGGAGGTCTGACCACTGCTAGAGGGATATCCGAGTTATCCCCTCTAGAAGGCACTACTTGGGCCTTGTATAATCTGGCCGCTTCAGGGGTAAGCCCTGCATTATCCTTTGCAATCATAGTGGCCTCCAATTGTGGGTAATATACTCCCCACCGTTCCAAGTACTTCCTCATCATGGAAGGCCGCCCTCGGGATGAACCATAGATGTCCCAAAATTGGTTGTCTTCTATCGGATTGACGTAGATGCCAGAATCTCCTTTTACCCTCGAGGATGCCTTCCTGGCCTCCTTGGCTACTTTCATTTCGTTGCACCGCTACTAAAAATATTTTTTCCTTTTGATGAATGACTGCATGTCCCATTCATCTTCTTTGAAGTCGGCGAAGGTCACTTTTGCCTTCTATCGAGCCATCCTGGGCCTCTTTACCTTGGCTTCTATAGAAAATGTGGTGGCTTGGATAGGGGTCTCTTCTTTATCCTTCGAGGAATTCTCCTTGCTCTAAAGGATCAGTTGTGCTGCTATCTCCAGGGGTGATCCTTCGTTCACCTGTCTACCTGGTGTCGACCCCTCAGGCTCTTCTCCTTCTTCAGGCCTAGGGAGGTCCTCCTTATCCTCTGGTCTTATCTATTGCTGGAGACCTTTGTCCTTCTCTGTGTCACTCAGGACAATGATAGGGGTCATGGTAGGACTTCTTTTCTTTTCATCTCTAAAAATAGAGAAATCCTCCCTTGCCTCCGGGCTACTTTGTCGGGCATTCGATCGAATCTCCCTTGAAGAGAATACTCATTCGACAGATGTGGGAGAGTTAGTCGACACTTCTTCTATGTAATCAGTCTAAGTGGAGACCTCCTATCTTGCTACTCCTCTATCTTGGAGCATTTGATTTTCCTCCTACAACTACCAAACCAGCTGCTTGAGCTGAGCAATTTGCCTATCTCTTTCCTCCAATTCCCTTTTATGCTAGTTCTGGCAATCTTCTAGAATTTGTTGTGCCATTCAGCAATCGGTTTGTCATTCGAGCGCCTCCTCCAAGGCTGCATCGATTTGATCATTACTCCTAAAAGTTCCTTCATTATGTGGGCTCTAGTTCATTAATTCTTGAAGGGTTTGTGCGGTAACGTCTATCTCCGGGTCACTCTGTCCTTCCTCTATCAAGAAGAATCACCATAGATGTTTCCTCATTGGGATTGGTTCGTCCTCACCACCAACGAGTGGTGCTCCTTCCTCCTCATACTCAGGCACTAGGGAATGCCCTCTGTCCTCTATGTATTTGGGCATCGGTGACTTCTCTGCTCCTCTTGGAAAATAGGGCAATGCCAATTGCCTGATGTTTGTTAACTCCTCTGTAGGGGATGCTTCATATTGCCCTAATTTAGCAACCGCATTGTGCAAGGTGCCTTCTTCTGGATGGGCATCATTCAGGTGTAGTAAGGTTCCTTCTTGTGGACTTGGTGCCTTCTTCTAGATGGGCACCTTCTTCTGGATTCAGTAAGGCACCTTCTTCTGGACTTGGCACCTTCTTGATGCAGTAAGGCGCCTTCTTTTGGATGGCGATTTGATTGGAAAAAGGGTGATCAAGCCTTCCCAATTTTTCATGCTGCCTAGATTCCACCTACGAGCTAGTGTCGAAATGCTTAGCCGAATCAGGCCTAGTTTCCCAGATACCTATCCCTTGTGCTGTCAGGTCCTCCACCTACAAAAAGCAACCAAAAAAGAAAGGAAAATAAAGGTAGTTAGACGCATTTCGTGCCTGTTAGGCCCTGGATTAGGATGCCTATAGCTTGCATGCGGGCGTCGTCCCTGCAAAAACACACATTACAAAAAAACTATATTAACTAAAAATTTTGGGTGAGCACTTTTGTGCCCACCATTTTTCCTGTGAGAGTTCGGTCCAGATCTAGCAATATGGTGTCTCCCCCACGCCTACTCTAAATTCCACCTGTAACGTTTCAGACGTATTATAGGGGCGTAGTCGATGGCCATTGACTGTGAACATGGTGTTGCTACCGTCAATTGTCTTAACGTGCACCACCCCATTCCTAATGAACTCTGCCACCTCATACGGCCCCATCAACCTCTGCATAATATTACCCTTCCTTTCTTGGAATCGAGAATCATACAACAGTACCCATTCCCCTACCTGGAACTTCTTCAGATTGATGTGGTTATCATGCCACTTCTTTCTCTGCTTCTGTATAATCTCTGTCCTCTGTAAAGCATCCAGTCGAATTTTGTCCAACTAATCTAGCTAGCAAATCCTCTATTTTTGAGCTTCGTCCAAGCTAAAATTTAATTCTGAAGCCATCCTCAAAGTTTTGATTTCAAATTCGATGGACATCATCGCATTTTTTCCATAGACCAGTTGGAAAGGTGTGAATCCTATGGTGGATTTCCATGTGGTGTTGTATTCCCAAACTACCTTCGGCTATCGTGTGGCCCAATATTTCTTGTGTTGTTGCACGGTTTTGGTCAGGATGTTTTCTATCTCCCTGTTTGTCACTTCTACTTGCCCGTTCGCTCGTGGATGGTAGGGCATGGTTTTATTGTGCCGAACTCTATACTGCTCCATCAGCTCCTCAATCAATTTGGAGGTGAATTGGGGCCCTTGGTCTGTTGTTCTCCCGAGGAACCCCAAATCATGTGAAAATATGGGCAAATAAGAAATTGACAACCATTCTTTCCTTTGAGTCCCTTAATGCCCGCACTTCCACCCATTTGGTGACATAATCCATGCAGACCAGAATAAACCTCCTTCCCATCAAAGGTGGATTAAATGGTCCCACGAAGTCCATGCCCCATTTATCGAAAGGTTCCAGTTGTACCTGGGGCTGCAGGGGCATTTCATCTTGGTGGGTTGGTCTACCCATCCTCTGTCACTCGTCACACTTGCTGGTATACGCTGTCGCGTCCTTGAACAGAGTGGGCCAAAAATACCCAACCTGCAGGATTTTGTAGGTAGTTCATTTCCCTGCAAAGTGTCCTCCGCATGGCTCATCATGACATGCCTTGAGCACTTCTAAAAATTCTTGTTCTGCTACGCATCTTCTTATAATTTGGTCCCATCCTATTTTAAATAGGAGACCATCCATCCAAAGGAATGATGCGCTCTTCTCTATGACCGCCTGCTTTTCTCGGTAGGAGAGAGTAGGTGAGGTCCTTCCGGTGGCCAAGTAATTGGTTATGTCTACATACCATGGATTTTGTTCACTAATAGCGAATAGATGTTCATCCAAAAACTGATCTTCCACTGCTTGATGATCTGCTGGTATCAACCTGGACAGAAAATCTGCCACGACGTTGTCCTTGCCCGATTTATCGACTATAGTGATGTCGAATTCCTGCAATAGCAACAACCATCTGATAATTCTACCACCAATGGCCGGCTTGCTCATCAGATACCTGATAGTCGTGTGGTCCGTATGGATGGAGACCTTGTATCCCGTTATATAGTGGCAAAATTTGTTTATTGCATGGACAACTACGAATAATTATTTTTCTATCACTGAATGAATAAAAGAGAAGCAAAAAAAGAACAAGAAGAAACTAGGTACCTTCATAACTGGAGCCATCCAAGGAAATGATAGAAAGAAGAGCTTCCCTAATTTGAGAAGCCCCCCATATAGGAGGGTCACCATAACAAGTAAGATCACCTTTTTCCAAATCCCAATTAGCTAAAGCATCAACACTCTTGTTTTGATCTCTGACCACATGATTGTAATTAACTTTCAAAAATACCATCTAGATTAACTAAATCTTCTCAATAATTCTTTTTATTCTCCAATCCACCTTATGATTCTTAGAAGGAGTCTTCAAGAGATTAATCATAAGTTGAGATTCAGAATCAACTAACACCTTTTCCCATCCAACCATAGCAGCCTCTTGAAGGCCTCTAAGGATACCATACCCCTCAACAAGGTTATTGGAAAGAATACCCAAATTCTCAGCAAAAGTAAAAACCAGGGAGTCATCTAAAAGTCTACCAATTCCTCCCACACTAGGTTTTCCAGGGTTCCCTCTAGAGGCTCCATCAGTATTGACTTTTCCAAAATCCTTAGGAGGAGGTTACCAATTTCTAGTCCTATCCATATTACTAATACTCACATTCATTTTAAGTTGGTTTCCCTTAGAATATTTAATCTTCAATATTTGCATCACTTGATCCCATCTTTGGTGGGAGATTTTGGGGTGATTAAGGAGTTGATGGACTGATTCAACTAAGTTGGCTATGGTATTTTGCCAAATATAGTGAATATCCTTCCTATCTTGATTACAAATTTTGTTGTTCCTTTCATTCCAAATATTTCAAAGAATAATGGTAGAACCCATCCAAACTAACTGCCTAATAAAATTATCAACACCCTCTTGATTAGGCCAATCCCTCCAAAGTTGTTCAAAAGTAAAAAAATTGGACCACTATAAGCCAAGTAAAGTGTCCATTCTCCTCCATAGGTCAGAGGCTAAAGTACACTCAATAAAAATATGGTTGATATTTTCTACATTCTCTTCACACATTTCATATCTAAAAGGGCCACGAAAACCACACTTCATAAGTTGCTCACCAGTAAGCACCGTACGATGCAATAAAAGCCAATTAAAGAACCTCACCTTAGACCAGAGATTTTGAGCCCACAATCAAGAAAATATGTCAGAAGAATGGTTGGTATTATTATGGCATAAGGTAAAATAACCTTGAGAAACTGAATACTCACCCTTAGTAGTGTTGTTCCATCCAAAACAATCTTTTTCATGGGATCAAGAGAGAAATCTCACATTAAGGATGCCTTGGATATCTTGTCTTTGCATTTCTAGGATTTGAATAGGCCAGTCCTCAATAGGGATCCAATATCTACCAACATTTGAATTACCAGTATGGTACCGAAATTAATTAGCCACCTTTATCCAATTAGCTCGGTGAAGCTCCTCCATCCAAGGCCTCCAATCGTGAAACTGCGTTATCAAAGGCTTGTGACCATCCCAAGAATATATCCAAAAATTTACATGTTGACCATTATGAATGATCCAAAATAATATTTTTTTTATCAAAACTTCACCAGTATTAAGAACTTCTAAAATGGGAGAACCTTTGGTAGGAAGTTTATAGCGAACAAGGTCTTCATGACTTTTGTTCTCAACATATTTAGCATGGAGATTATTGGCCCAAAGAGCATTGGGGTTATGCAACATCCTCCAATATAATTTAGCAGCTAACGCTTTGTTGTTATTAATTGAAGACCAAAATCTTAACCCCCCTTCACTCTTAGGAAGACATAAAGTATCCCATTTCACCAAGGCCCATTTTATTTTCTCCTTAGTACCACTCCAAAGGAAAATATGACTGATTTGATACAATTCTCGAAGAACAACATTTGGGATATTCAAAAAAGAAGAAACATAAATAGGAATAGCTTGAAGGATTGATTTTACCAAGGTGATTCTACGCCCAGAAGAAAGCCACTTGTTGATCCACTTTCCAATTTTCTTCTTGACTTTGTCCAACAACCAATTCCAATATTTATTTTTCTACCTTTGAATATTTATGGAAATACCTAAATAAGTGATTGGAAGAGAGGTCTTATTATATCTTAATTTATCCAAGATCATGGATTCTTGTCTAGCAGAGCAGTGAAATAAAATAACTGTAGATTTGTATTCATTGATCAACTGCCCAGTAGCCTTAGAAAAACAACTAATTATTTGCTTAATATTAGAAGCTTCATTAACTATAGATTTACATAAAATAGTATAGTCATCCACAAATTGAAGATGAGAGATAGGTCCATCTCCATGAGCAATGGTAACTCCCTCAAGGGTTTTTTTTCCCTCTTTTTGGTTATAGTCCTACCCAAGAATTCAACAAGAATGATGAAAAAATAAGGGGATAGCAGGTCACAATGCCTAATACCTATGGAAGCTAGGAATGACTGAGAAGACCTACCTTTGATAAGAAATAAGTAGGAAAATGAAGAGATACATCCCATAATCCAATCCATCCAATCCTTAGAGAAACCAAATTGCCTCAAAACTTTGATAAGGAAGTGCCAATCCACTTTGTCATAAGCTTTGGATAAGTCTAACCGAATGAACATGGAAGGAGAATTTTACATATCCATGGAATGGATGGCTTCCTAAGCAAGAACTATCTCATCTACTATTTGATGTCCTTCCACATAACCCCATTGATCTTGGGAAATAATCTTATGCAAAAGAGGCTTCAACATTTTTGCCATGATTTTAGTAATGATTTTGAGAAGAACATTACATAAAGCAATAGGTATAAAAGCTGAGATATGATCAACCTCTTGAGATTTTGGAACAAGAGTAATATAAGTTTTATTGACAACCTTCAAAATTTCATTGGCTTTATTGGCTTATTCCACTACCTCTAATAAATAAACATGAAGGATATCCCAGAACTCTTGGTAGAACTCAATGGGAAAACCATCAGGACCTGGGGTTTTCCCTTTTTGCATTTTAAAAACTACTTGTTGAAGCTCATCGATAGTAAAAGGAGCAGTCAAAATAGAGTTCTCCTTAGAAGTGATAAGAGAAGGGATTGCTTGAAGAAAATTTTGTTGTGAAGTTGAGTCAAGAGGAGTAGCAACAAAAATATTGGAAAAGTAATCAACAACAATAGAGTTCATGCCATCCCAAGTATAAACAACATATCCAAAATCTAATTTTAATGAAGAAATAAAGTTGTGAGATCTTAGAGATAGAAGATATTTGTGGAAGAAATTTGTGTTTCGATCTCCTTCTTTGAGTTATTGAATTCTAGATTTTTGCTTCCATAAGATTTCTTCTCTTTTTTCCCATTCCTCTAACTGAGTTGTGAGTTTAATTTCATCTACACTTCTCTTCTCTGTGAGGCCATATAAACATATTTTCTTATTCAAATTTTCAAGATGAGCAATAAATTCATGTTTTTTTTATGAACATCCCCAAACTCTTTCCAGTTCCAAGTCTCGATTTTGGATTTAATGTATTGCAGTATTTTGGAAAAACAGAACATCTTAGTCCCATGCCTAGGTTTACCTTCCTTCCACCATTGTTTCACATGAGGTCTAAAGGAAATGTCTCTAATTCACGTTAATTGAAAACAAACTGGAGAGAAACTCACATCGGTTTTCCAAATTTCCACCATTACTGGCCAATGATCCAAACCAACATTATTAAGAGTCTTCACTTTAGGAATGTGACCATTGATTAAGAAATTTTTAGAGAGACAAAACCTATCCAATATCTCCATTATACAAGCTAAGCCTTGCATTCTATTATACCAAGTCATAAGGCTATTATCTGGTTGGATATCTACAAGACGGAGGTTTGCAATATATTCGCTCATGAGGTCAATGCTTTTGTCCAAATTTCTATTTCCCCCCTTTTATCATCCAGAGAGAGGATGGTATTGAAATCTCCTCTGATCAAGATCCAAGATTTAGGAAAATGAGAGATATTATGAGTAATATCATTCCACTGTCTTGTTTTTTCCTCAAAAGAATTCAGAGCATAAATAGTAATGCAGAGCATAATCTGGTTGGAATGTCTACTTTGAATAACTATAGCCAACAAACCCCAACTACCAACCATATGGTGAATAACTACCTCTTTTGGGTCTCAAAGATAAGTAATGCCACCGAAGTCCTTGGGAACTGAGGGAAACCACTTTTCCAGCTAGCCAAAGTTTACTGGCAATTGAGTCCATATCCTCCATTGACATCTTTGTTTCTTGAAGGAAAACAAGATGTGGATGATTTATCTGAATCATTCTTCTAATTTCATTTTATTTTTAAAGACTGCCTTTGAGTCCTCTAATATTCCAAGTGATGATATGCATTAATACCAGGGTTAAAAAATTTGGGAAGAGCATTAATATTACCTTCATCTACAAGATTTTCACCTTCTTTTACCATATGATATTGATTGGTCTTGCAACCTATTTTTTGATTAGAATCCATCTTCAATTTTTTCCCTGTTTCTTGACTTATTTCAATTGAGTCTCAGATGGATTCTAACCTTGAAGAATGCTCGTACACAGCTAAAATTTTACTAGATGGTTCAACGAATTCTATATTGTGACCTGCATTATTTGAAGTTTTGACATTTGAAAGATTGTTTTTGTTGTACAAATTTTCTCCTTTTTTTTTTCTATTGAAAACCTTTGATTTTTTGGTTTATCTTTCAGTTCTTACCTTCACATTAAAATTGTGTTTCTAAGATTTTAATTTCCATTATTACCTCTTCCTCACTTGGTACATCATTTGTGGAAAGGATTTCAAACATATTAGCAGATGACTTTGATTGATCCTTCATAACTGGTTTTTTTAGTTTTCTTCTTCTTAGGTATTTGGAAACCTACTGAGTTTATATCTTCATGAATATTATTAGTTTTCTTCTTCTTAGGTATTTGGAAACCTACCTTTGATTGATCCTTTTTGATCCTTTGATTGATTCTTTTTTTAGTTTTATTTGGGCAAGCACTGGACAAATGACCATATTCATGGTAAATTCCACAACAAAAAAGAATGTTCTCATAGTCCAGTACTTGCTCTCAAGTATCTTCCCCAAATTGTAATATGATATTTTTAGGTAGGGGTTTGTCAAAATCCATTAAAACACAAATCCGAGCATAAATAATATGTTCAAAATTTTTAGTACAATCAGCATTCATCATAAAAGTTCCTAAAGAATTTCCAATTGAAGAAAAAATAGTAGGATTCCAAAATTCAATAGGGAAGCCAAAGAGTCTAACCCAAACAGGAGCTATAGAATGCATCTCTTCTTCGAATTTAAATTTGGTATGCCAGGGCTTCATGAAAAGCCCTGCCCTTCCAAAAAACCAAGGACCCCCTTGAAAATTTTTCTCTCTATCTTCATTATTAGCAAATAAAACAAGAAAATAACCATTTGGATAAATAGAGATTTGTAACTCACCTTTAATTTTCTAGATTTTGTAGCCTAGAATTTGAAAGCATATAGACTCGGACGAAAACCCACGAACCGATAAATTAGTCCTCTTTTTTCCAAATATTCAATGCCAGTCTAAATGTTACCCATATCAAGCTTAACAATAGGAGTTCCATCAACTGCTTTAAGACATCCTAACTTTGTTTTCCTAGGATCAATATTAGGTATTCTTTAAAAGGTTTATGGGAACCCCTAAGATTGGTATTAGAATTGGGCTGAGGCTGTCCACCATGAAGGGCATCCCTAAAATTCATTTTTGGGACTGGGTCTTCAAAATTCTTACCCTTGATAGGGGTTTTCATAGTAAAATTATTTTGTGGGTGCACCTTAGCACCAGATTCACTTGAGATATGAGCAATTTTTTGATCAAATGCTTGAAAATGTTTTTGTGATCTCTTTAATCCTTGCCGTAGGCGCAGTGGAAAGGTATGGTTTTCACTTTTCTTTTATGCAGAAAATTGGAAGTCGTTGTCACTCAAGTTCACAATATGATCTATTGAAAGGTAAATTTCTAACCCATATTGGATCCCTTGCAACATTTCCTCCTAAAATATTGAGCATAAACCAAAAAAATATTGGCCTCTAGGACCCGAAGGCCCTAAAAACCCAAGATTTGGAGCTTCTTGCACTCAACCCAGATGAAACCCTCACATAGACGCTTGCCAAATATCTCATTCACACATATGGATGTTATAGGATCTCTGTTGCTCAAAATGATATGAAAATTTGTGGAGACATTCTAGGGTTTTTTATGCATCTACCATAAAAATTTCATCTCAATTCGAGTCTGTATGAGTGAGATATGGCCGAAACAAGTTTGGTATTTTAGGTAGTCCTGCAAAAAACCAAAGCTTGAATAGCAATCCCTTAACTATTCCACCTGAAAGCACCTTCGAATGAAGAGGTTTCGAAGTAAAATAATTGGGAAAATGTGAAGACAAATATGAGCAATAGTTCATGAGCAATGCTTGTTATTGTATCTCCCTTAAATTGGGTAGGAACACCTCAATTTATAGCCAAAATAGTAAAAATGTGTAAAGGGGCAAGTTATGGCATGTAGGGAAGTATTGCCACTTGTCAATGCCCTTACCATGCATAGGGTGGGAAAGCTTACCCATTTGGGGCCTCCAATTTCTAGGCCTTTATGTTTATGATAGCTTCCCAATCAATTTTGGGTGTTTGGATAAGATAAATGCCAAGAATTGATTTCAATTTATCTTGCACTTTGACTTTTTGGGGGTCTGGTTCATGGCCATACCACCTAGGGATGATTTCATGTGGCCATTCCTAGGTGGGATGACCATGAATTGTGGTCATCCTAGGGTGGGAAAACCATGGAAACATGGCTCAAAACCTCCCAAAAATGGGGGAAAGCCTCCAAAAAGGGGTTGTGAGCCCTAATTAATCCTTTAGGGTTGCCCAATGGGTCCATATGATGGTGCATAGCAATATTATCCTATTTACATGATTTTAGTGTCTACAAATACCCCCTTTTAAGATGCACTGTGTGCAACAGAGCACTAAGAAAAAATAGATGACTAAATCATTAAATGATTGAGGTTATTCATTAACCTAACCAAATTTAGATGTCTCCACTATGGAAATAATATACATTCTTGGAATCCTTTATTTTGACATAGTTGAAGGATTGATTTTGGTATACCTTTCAACCACACTTGCCATAGCGTTTTTGGGTCTTAGGGTATATTTGGTCTTGGTTCTTTAATTTTCTTGGGTAAATTCCTAAGGCTTCAAGAAGGCCAAGCCCTTTTTTTTTGAATTTGTTTATTATTTACCCCAGCATGGGCTTGCAAATTTGTCTTTGGTAATGATTCTTTTGAATGTATGAAAATTGCACTTTTGAGTGTTTAAGTGTTGATTTCATTATCAAATATGTGTTATGACTAAACACTCAAGAAATGAGTCTATGAGGGCATGAATAATGATTAAAGTGATGATTCACTTGACATATATGACTTAATTGGGATAACTATCAGTTTTACCCATTGCAAACCCTATCAATTCTGCTAGGATTTTGATCATTTTAATGATGATTTATGGAAGCAAAAGCCAAAATACTTTATTAGCGTGGAGTTTTCCAGACATAATATCCTTCTTGGGGAATGAAAACAATACTTTTAAGAGTTTCCATGAATAATTTGGATTTAATATTGATCCCTTGTTGGTTTGAACCATTTTGGATCTATTTTTTGTGGGTTTTTGGCCTTGTTTTTTATCTTTTTTAGTTTTTTTTAGGTTTTTTTTTGGTGTTTTAATTGTTTTTGAATTTTTTTATTTTTGATGAGATTTCATAGGAAAAAGAAAATGAATACCTCATTATCATGGAGTATTATGATCGTAATGGCCTTATTGGGGATTGAAGTGAAGACATTTCAGTTTGACTATGGATAATTGGGTTCAAGTAGCCTTATGGTAATTTACTTATCTTGCTAGATTGCATGGAGCGCAAGTCGTTGCAACTACCAAATGTTTAGGGTAAATAACTGGGTACAATATACACTTGATATTTTGATTTATCTAATTTTTTTTGTTGATTTTATGATTTTTGGTAGCGTGAGGTTTGAGGACCCACTTGATTGCAGCCCATGGGCAGTTTTTGTATTATGATGTAGCTTTGTTTTTTGTACGTACATTTATACACACACACACACATATATATATATATATATATATATATATATATATATATATATATATATATATATATATATATATATATATATATATATATATATATATATATGAGTTTTATTTTTATCATCATGTGTTTCCTTAATGCTTTTATGAGATGTATGCAATTCTTATATGTACTTGTATGATGTTGTGTTGGATATCTAACATGTATGCATTTATTTGTCCTATGATGTGTTTTTATGATATGGATATTTGTAAATACGAAATGAAATGGATGATCTAATTTAATTTGTATAATGTATTATGATGACTATTTTGACACATTATATGCTAGCACCATAGATTGTACAAAATTTATCTTGTTATTTTAATGTTATCATGACACTATGTAATGGATTTGTGAAGATGCAAACTAACAAACATGTTATGGCATGATATGAAACAAAATGAATAGTATAATATTTTATGATATTTTTGGGATTTTTCTGAGACTCAAACACTCTAGTTACCAAATAAAAAGTTGTATAGTAACCATGCAAGAATTTTTAACAAATAATAAATCTTCTAAGATAACCAAGATATTCAATATCCATGTGTGTGCATGTGAGTTCATTACCATGATAACACATAAAGTTACCCTAGTGCCAAACAAGATTGATTCAGCCCATTTGTATTAGAGATCACCGTATGAGTATCATTATCCTGAGTTTTGTATTGAGTTGGATTTAACCACTAGGTAATACAGGCTACCAAAATCTAGCTCATCCACATGCAAATATTGGTCTATACAAAAGCAAGTTGCTTATGTGATAAATATATCATAATGCGTAAGGATACCACCATTGCAAGGTGGGCTTGATGCCACCAAACCTATAATGAGGATTAGCTTATGGTTCTCTAATGTTGAGAATTCCAGGGATTCAAGTTCAATACTCCCTTCTTTTATTTTAATTTTTAAAATTTTCAAGGGAGTTTCTCATTTTTGTTATGGTGAGAAATGGATTTTGGTAGTGGTGAGAACCAATGTTTATTTTACTTTTTGCTAACGGTAAAAACAACTATTTATTTTAAATATTTTTAGCAATAATAACCATTGTTTATTTTATATTTTGGGTACTTACCCCAATTTGGTGTGAAGCAAGGGATTTTGATTATTTGGGTAAGGAGGAACTTGTCCTTTTGTCAATTATTAGCATTTGTGAACCATTCAAACAAGGCGATGAGCGAGAGAAAATTTCCAGTTAGGGTAACCTAGACCACTTTGTAGATTTCATATTTTTGTGTGCTCAAATTGGATTTATTAATGTTAAAATGTGTTGGGATTTTTATGTAGACAAGGTATAATATAAGTAGGATTCTACCTTCTAAAAATCATGATAGCTTTCTAAAAAATATGAAAATAAAATTAAAGATGGTTGTGTGACCTAAAAAAATAAATATACCTTATGAATAATGGATAAATACCGGGAACCAGACACAAAGTATTGAGTGTAAATATAAATGATATATGTAATATAAACACGTAGTAACGTTGACATATGATAACAGTGAATTTGACATATGCCTATTATACAGACCTAGTTCTAGACATATATGATCAATTTCTAACAATGCAAAATGCAATGATGAGTATACCTAATGGAATTGATGTTGAAATGCAAATGATGTGAAGTGCAATGAAGTAATATTTTTGTGTTTTTGATGTTTTAATGATGTTTTTATATTTTTGTCATAGATATGTATAGACAAGTTAACCAATGGGTTTAATGAATGCTATTGGGGATTTTTGGATGACCAAAGAGCTTATAGATGCATTTGGGGCATTTTGCGATGACCTAGATGGTCATAGACTACATAGGAGAATTTTAGGGTGACCAAAGGGCTTATAGGTGCCTTTGGGACATTTTGAGTTGACCTAGACAGTCATAGACCACTTATGAGCGTTTTAGGGTGACCAAAGGGCTTATATGTATCTTTGGGCTATTTTGGGGTGACCTAGACAATCAGAGACCATTTAGGAGCCTTTTAGGGTGATCTAGATGGTCGTAGACTACCTAGGAGTGTTTTGGGGTGACCTAAATGGTGATAGAACACCTAGGAGCATTTTAGGGTGACCAAAGAGCTTATAGATGCCATTGGGGCATTTTAGAGTGACCTAGACAGTCGTAGACCATCTAGGAGCATTTTAGGGTGAATTTTTGGTTCTCATTATTTTAGAGTGTCTCGATATTTTGTACATATTTATCAAAGAAATATGTACAAAATATGAGCATTTTTGGTGCTCATCATCCCCCCATGACTAACATATGCCACGCCCTCGTGGCATCCAAGCTGCAGGTAGCCCTCTGACTTTTCATCGTCGCCATCTCTTAGAGGATTCTGGTGCCCCTGTGGCCCGAGTCTATATTTTTGTGCTAGCATTTGAAGGTATGGTTCGCCTTTGCCTATGGGAAACTATGACTGTCAATTGTCCTCTTCTTGTTCTGGCCGCTACTGGTGGTGGTCTAGCCAGCGTTGTTCTTGCCGATTGAAATGTAGTTTCGACGGCTTGCCGCAGGTCGGTGTCCGGAGGTCGACCATCGCCAGGAGGGATATCCGAGTTATCCCCTCTGGAAGGCACTACTTGGGACTTGTATAATCTGGCCAGTTTAGGGGTAAGCCCTGCATTCTCCTTTGCAATCGCAGTGACCTCCAATTGTGGGCCATATACTCCCCACCGTTCCAAATACTTCCTCATCATGGAAGGCCACCCTTGGGATGAACCATAGATGTCCCAAAACTGGCTGTATTTTGCCAGATTGATGCAGATGCCAAAATCTCCTTTTACCCTCGAGGATGCCTTCCTGGCCTCCTTGGCTGCTTTCATTTCGTTGCACCGTTGCTCAAAATATTTTTGCCTTTCAAAAAATGACTGCATGTCCCATTCATCCTCTTTAAAGTCGGAGAAGGTCACTTTTGCCTTCTGTCAAGCCATCCTAGGCCTCTTTGCCTTGGCTTCTACAAAAAATTGGTGACTTGGACAGGTGTCTCTCCTTTCTCCTTCGAGGACTTCTCCTTGCTATAAATGATCAGTTGTGCTGCTATCTCTGGGGGTGATCCTTCGTTCGCCTGTCTACCTGGTGTTGACCCCTCAGGCTCTTCTCCTTCTTCAGGCCTAGGGAGGTCCTCCTTATCCTCTGGTATTATCTGTTTCTGGAGAGCTTTGTCCTGCTCTATGTCACTCAGGACAATGATAGGGGGTATGGTAGGACTTCTTTTATTTTCACCTCTAAAAATAGAGAAATCCTCCCTTGCCTCTGGGCTGCTATGTCGGGCATCCGATCGAATCTCCCCCAAAGAGAATACTCATTCGGTGGATGTGGGAGAGTTCTTCGACACTTCTTCTACCCAATCAGTCTGAGTGGATACCTCCTATCCTACTATTCCTCTGTCTTGGAGCATTTGATTTTCCTCCTACAACTGCTGTACCATCTTCTCGAGCTGAGCAATTAGCCTATATCTTTCCTCCAATTCCATTTTATGTTGGTTTTGGCAATCTTCCAGAATCTGCTGTGCCATCTAGCAATCGGTTTGTCATTTGAGCGCCTCCTCCAAGGCTGCATCGATCTGTTCATTACTCCTAAAAGTTCATTCTGTGGGCTCCAGTTTGTTAATTCTTAGAGGGTTTGGATAGTAACGTCTATCTACGGGTCACTCTATCCTTCATCTATCGAGAAGAATCACCGCAGACATTTCCTCATGGGGATTGGTTCATCCTCACCACCAGCGAGTGGCGCTCCTTCCTCCTCATACTAGGGAATTAGGGAATGCCCTCTGTCCTCTATGTCTTCGAGCACTGGTGATTGCTCTACTCCTCCTAGAAAATAGGGCAATGCCAATTGCCCAATGTTTGTTATCTCCTCTATAGGGGATGCTTCATCTTGCCCTAATTCAACAACCGCATTGTGTTGCTCTATTTTGCCACCATCTCCCTCTGCATCGTGGTTCTTTCCTTGTGCTTCTGCGTGGTGGACCAATGCCGATATCAGCCCATGGTGGCTTAATGTGGATGGTGCCCCCTTCTGGTACTAAGCCACTTCATCTTTTAGAGCATTCACCAGGTAGAAAGGTATGTTTAATTTCCTCCCATGCACTAGGTGATTGATGAAGTGCACATGATTAATGTGTAGATGGGTATACTTTCCTGTGCATGTGAAAAATCAAGCAATATGCTTGAACATCTTCTGCATATTTATGGGGAGAAAGTTTTTGAGTAACCCCTCCCTGTCTATCTACACATTTCCTCCTGGTAGCAATATTTCGACGTATAGTTTTAACACTCTGCCCTTGTATGTACATTCCCCTGTGAGAGGCAATCCAGTCGCCTGTGAGATGAACTCAGGGGTGACTGGAATTTCCACCCCTCGTACTTGGGCTGCATCTCCCCTCAAAGAGGTGGCAAATTCTCTAGCTACATTTATGTCCTGGCCCTAACTGACTAGGGTGCAGTATTCGAGCCACCCCTCGGCTTCGAATTGGGTCTTCACTGCCCCTCTGATCCCATGAGTATCACCGGGTTCATTCTTCTTGATCTTATGGTTCTTGGACCTTCCTCCCATGGTGCTTTCTGTTGCTGTATATTTTTTTCTATCCTTCCTTCTTCAGGAAGGTGCCTTCTTATAGAAAAGACACCTAACCCTAGCAGTTATGGAAGATGCCCTATCATTGGCATGCAATTTCGGCTATGGGGGGATACGATCTCTATGACGGTGATATCTTTTTTGGTACTGCGTATTTATAAATAATTATATAAATGATTTGATTTAGTATGCACGTACCTGATTCATCATTCCAGTCATCATGGTAGCCACTAATTTGTTGACTTGTGACACTAGGGAGGGGTATGGTCCTTTGATGTCGCTCATTTGTGCGATGCTTCGTTCCGCTTGAGGCGTCCTGTAGATGTAAATGTTACATGCGGGAGGCATTCTTTGGTACCTTTCCCATGTGTATGGTGTCCTTGTAGCACCTTTTCGATGTTTTCGATGCTCTTCTTCGAACGAATGTGTCTTTCGGTGCTAAGAGGTGCCTCTGATTGGTGGGAGGCGCTTTTGCCTGTATGCGTCTTCCCAATGTGGGAGGCCTCTCCTTTTGGTTCATGCATTCCTGATGTTGGAAGGCGTTCATCTTGATGAATGTGCCTTCTTGATGTTGAAAGGCGTATTTTGCTGGATGAATGCACCTTCTTGATGTTGGAAGGCGTCTCGGCTAGATGAATGCTCCTTCTTGATGTTGGAAGGCATATTTGGCTGGCTTTTTTTTTTTTATAAGACTTGGTGCCTTCTTGCCACGGAAGGCACCTACATATATATATATATATTTTAATAGAACTTTTGAATGGATGGAAGGCACTGTCTTTCGATTTGGTGCCTTCCAGATGCAGTAAGGCACCTTCTTGTGGACTTGGTCCCTTCTTCTAGATGCAGTAAGGTGCCTTCTTCTGGATGGGTGCCTTTCGGGTGTAGTAAGGCGCCTTCTTGTGGACTTGGCACCTTCTTCTGGATGGGCGCATTCTTTTGGATGCAGTAAGGCACCTTCTTTTGGACTTGGCACCTTCTAGATGTAGTAAGGCGCCTTCTTCTGGATGGTGATTTGACTGGAAAAAGGGTGATCAAGCCTGCCTGGTTTTCCAGATACCTATCCCTCGTGCTGTCAAGTCCTCCACCTACAAAAAGCAACTAAAAAATAAATGAAAATAAAGGTATTTAGATGCATTTCGTGCCTGTTAGGCCCTGGATTAGGATGCGTATAGCTTGCATGCGGGTGTCATCCCTACAAAAACACACATTACAAGAAAACTATATTAACTAAAAAATTTTGGGTGAGCACTTTTGTGCCCACCATTTCACCTGTGAGAGTTTGGTCCAGATCTAGCAATATGGGGTCTCCCCCACGCCTACTCTAGATTCCACCTGTAATGTTTCGAACGTTTTATAGGGGCGTAGTCGGTGGCCATTAACTATGAACATGGTGTTGCTAGCGTCAATTGTCTTAACGTGCACCGCCCTATTCCTAATGATCTTTGCCACCTCATACGACCCCATACACCTCTGCATAAGTTTACCCTTCCTTTCTTGGAATTGAGAATCGTACAACAGTACCCATTCCCCTACCTGGAACTTCTTCAACTTGATGTGGTTATCATACCACTTCTTTCTCTACTTTTGTATAATCTCTGTCCTCTGCAAAGCATCCAGTCGAATTTTGTCCAAATGATCTAGCTGGCTAATCCTCTATTTTTGAGCTTCGTCCAAGCTCAAATTTAATTTTGAATTCGTCCTCAGAGTTTTGATTTCAAACTCGATGGGCATCATCACATTTTTTCCATAGACTAGTTGGAAAGGTGTGCATCCTGTGGTGGATTTCCACGTGGTGTTGTATGCCCAAACTACCTTCGGCAATCGTGTGGCCCAATATTTCTTGTGTTGTTGCATAGTTTTGGTCAGGATGTTTTTTATCTCCCTGTTTGTCACTTCTACTTGCCCATTCGCCTATGGATGGTAGGGAGTGGTTTTATTGTGCAGAAATCTATACTGTTCCATCAACTCCTCAATCAATTTGGAGGTGAATTGGGGCCCTTGGTCTGTTGTTATCTCCCGAGGAACCCCAAATCATGTGAAAATATGGGAAAATAAGAAATCGGTGACCGTTCTTTCCTTTGAGTCCCTTAATGCCTGCACTTCCACCCATTTGGTGACGTAATCCATGCAGACCAAAATAAACCTACTTCCCATCTCCATTTATCGAAAGGTTCCAGGTGTACCTAGGGCTACAGGGGCATTTCATCTCGATGGGCTGGTCTACCCATCCTATGGCACTCATCACACTTGCTGGTATATGCTGTCACATCCTTGAATAGAGTGGGCCAAAAATACCCAACCTGTAGGATTTTGTAGGTAGTTCGTTTCCTTGCAAAGTGTCCTCTGCATGGCTCATCATGACATGCCTTGAGCACTTCTGGAAAATCCTATTCTTCTACGCATCTTATTATAATTTGGTCCCATCCTATTTTAAATAGAAGACCATCCATCCAAAGGAATGATGCGCTCTTCTCTATGATCACATGCTTTTCTTGGTAGGAGAGAGTAGGTGAGGTCCTTCCGGTGGCCAAGTAATTTGCTATGTCTGCATACCATGGAGTTTGTTCACTAATAGCGAACAGATGTTCATCCTAAAACTGATCTTCCACTTCTTGATGATCTACTGGTATCAATATGGATAGAAAATCTACCATGACATTGTCCTTGCCTGGTTTATCGACTATAGTGATGTCAAATTCCTGCAATAGCAATAGCCATATGATAATTCTACCACCAATGGCCGGCTTGCTCATCAGATACCTGATAGCCACGTGGTCCGTATGGATGAAGACCTTGTATCCCATTATATAGTGGCAGAATTTGTTTATTGCATGGACAACTATGAGGAATTATTTTTCTATGACTGTATAATTGAGCTTTGCTCCTGCCAAGTTTTTACTGACATAATAGATGGCGTAAAATTCTTCATATTTTTGCCCAAGGACTGCTCCGATCGCACCATTAGATGCATCGTAGTAAATATGGAATGGTATGGCCCATTAGACCGGTGTAGATATCAATTTTTATTTCAGCAATTGGAACGCTTTTTCACAATCTCCCATCCAATTGAACTCTACATCCTTAGATGTGCAGTGGTTTGGCAATCTTACTAAATTTGGCGATAAATCACCGGTAGTACCCGGTTGATCCAAGGAAACTTCTTACCTCCTTCTATGTTTTGGGGCTAGGTAGGTCTCTGATGACCTCGATCTTCCTCTTGTCTACTTTTATTCCTTTCACAGAGAGGTGGTGTCCCAACACGATCCCTTACTGCATCATCATAAAACATTTTTCATTACTTGGAGAAAAATGATTTTCCTTGCTCCTGTCGAGCATTCTTTCTAGATTTGTCATTGCCTCCTTGAAGGTTTCTCCATAGGTGGTGAAGTTGTCCATGTATACTTCCACCCTGTCTCCTATCATATCAGAGAATATGCTAAGCACCGCCCTTTGAAATGTGGTCGATGCATTGTACAGTCCAAAAGGCAATACCTTATAGGTAAACGTTCCCCATGGATAGGTGAACGTTGTTTTATGTTGATCTTATTCCCCTATCTAGATCTGGTTGTAACCACTGAAATCATCTAGAAAGGAGAAGTATTTTCTTCCTAAGAGTGTTTCCAAGACCTGATCGATGAACAGGAGTGGGAAGTGGTCTTTCTTAGTTGCCTAGTTCAATGCCCGGTAGTCCATGTAGATCCACCATTTCCCATTATTTTTGGGGACCACCACTAATGGTGATACCCATTCACTGTTAGAAATCAGATATATGAATTCGACAGCCAAAAGTTTGTGTAGTTCTTCTCTGAAAATGTATTTCATTGCTAGGTTCATCCTTCTTTGTGGCTGTCGATGAGGAGTTGCCTGGTCATCTAAATAAATCCAATGGGTACATATTTCTGGGCTGATGCCATGCATATCTGTGTAGTCCCATGCAAATGCTTGCTGGTGTTCTACCAGAAGCTCTTCCAATTTTTCTAGTTGTGTGGGCATCAACCTGCTGTTGACGTTTAATATCCTCCCTGTCCTAACGTGTATTTGTTGAATGTGCTGATCTTGGGCACCATTCAACGGTAATCCAGGTGTGGGGGTGGACGATTCTCCATGGAGAAACTCCATGATAACACCATCGTCGTCCTATTCTGCCACCTCCTCCAAGGTCATCACCGACTGGATTATGGACAACTCTGTAGTTCCATGCAAAGTCGAGTGGGTCCTTGGTGCATGTATGGCCTCCCCCATATGATGGCATTTCGGTTGGTATATTCCCCATGAGGGGCTGTGGCCAACTCTTCCTATTGCCTATGAAGTAGGCCTCCATGTTCTCAGCCGCTTCCTGGTTACTGGGCAGTTGTGGGCACAATCAAATTTTATGATTCAGCCTACAAACTGTGCATACTCTGACCTTGTTTTTTGGAAATGCATTCTTTGCGTGCCTTCCTCTACATTTTGGGCAAAAATAGGCTAATGCTGAGCCATTTTCTTGTTTATTATTTTCTAACAGTAGTATATCCATATGCAGTGCTAGATATGAGAGCATTTCACTCTTCAAATCCTCTAGCATGTTACCTATTTCTATTTTGGTGACTGAAGCAGTCGCCTTCATGGTCCTGGTGGTGATTTTGCCTCGCCTTCTCGAGTAGTTCTAGCATAATTTCTAGATGTCATCCATAGCATGCTGATAGACATCACCTCTAGAGATCATGTTGAGAGCCTCCAATGACTCATTGGTAAGTCCCCTCAAGAAGATGCTTTTGAGGGACTTATCAGATAGCTTCGAGTGAGGGGACCATTGAAGATTAAAGCTGAATCTCTCCCAATACTCCTCGAGAGACTCTATTCTCTTTGTGTCATGCTCAGGACCTCCTCCCTGGAGTCTCTTGCTCTCCTAAAATCTTGATATTGCTCTAGAAAGAGCTTCTTCATCTAGTCCTAGGTGGTGATGTGTTTGTCTCCCAGACCGATGAACCATCGTAGAGCTGCATTGTCTAATGTAGAAGGAAATAATTTCAACTTCTACGTGTTTTATTTGTAATGCACAGACCTACACAAAGCATCAAACTTGAATAAAAATAGGTTAGGGTCATCATTCGGGTGTCCTCTGAAGGACGAAAGGTGAGTAGGGGATATGTTTTTCATTTTGGTATCTCCTACTCCCTCCTCTATTGGGAAACTAAATCCAGATGAGACTTCATCGTTATCTGCCATTTTTTCATGAAATGTGGTTTCTAATGCAGTGTTTATGGCCTTTCGATCGTTTAAAAATTTTTGAGTCAATGTTCTAAGGTTTTCTGGTGAGATCGTCTGATCCTCCATAGCCTTCCACAATAGGACTTCCTCTAGAGGAGTCCTATTAAACAAGGGATTTATGATGATTTGTTCGTCCCCTTGTTGATGGGATGAGGTGGAACTTTGCACAAAGTGCGGTTCCTCACTCCAATGGACTTTTGGTAGGTCGGGCGAGTCTAAATCAAATCCAAAATGCTCGGCTGACTCAGGTCCTGATGGATTAGTTCTTATAAAGCGATCGTAAGGTCCTATTCTTCTCGAAGAACTCATACAAGTTCAGATGGAAGGTTTCAGGGTATTGTAAGTAATCTAATTAAGATGCTTCCCTGACAACGGTGCAAAAATGTTGCGGGCCAAACAAGGTGAATTGTTTCCTATTTTTTTCACATGCCCGTGCATTTAATTATCAACCCAAGAAGCTTCATAAACTTGCGAAGAGTCGGAATTAGGTTACTACAATACCACTTGAGGTGAATCTGCTAATCCTACATTTTGGGGGGTGTTCTTGAAATGGTTTGTCAATCATTCCCGCACTCCTCAATGATTTACGTAAGAAGAACAAAATTAAACCTACAAAAAATAAATCATGTACGTGTTCTTGAAAATAAATCTACTGCAAATGCTAGAACTAGCAAACTAATGAACATTCTTATGAAAGAAATAAACTAATTAAAATAAATAAACAAAAAGGAAATGGGGAAGAAATACTGGCTTGGAGTGGGCCCAGGCTCCAGTAGCTTCTTCCCGATCGAACATATGCTTAGAACTTCTGGAGCTTTAATATATTCGTCAACACACTACAATTTATCTCTATACATCTAAATGGATCTTTATTTTATTTCTATATATTTCTCAGAATGATCTATGTGTGTTTATATAACACACCCGTAGAACTTCTATTACAGAAGTAGTTACAACAGTCGATTTGTCCTAGACTAAATCAATACAGTCTGGTAAATGCAATTGACATATGGCATTCTGTTCTAATGGTTGTGTGTTCATTTTTCGGTTCATGATTTTCTTGGCATCAGTAATACGTTTCGATACGTTGGTGCAATCTCCAATTTAGCTCTGCATGACGTAGAGCTGGAACTGCACCAGTCGCTACCATCCACGTTGTTCAAATCTGGTCAATGGGCAAAGAATCAGTGGCACCTTTCAGTTGCAAGGAGGAGCTTGTCTTTGGTTGGCACCTTTCGACTATAGGGAGCTGCTCGTATTCGGTTGGCACCTTTCAACTGCATGGAGGCACTCGTGTTCAGTTGGTGCCTTCTGACTGTAGGGAGGCACTCGTATTCAGTTGGTGCCTTCCGACTGTAGGGAGGCACTGGTATTCAGTTGGCGCCTTTTGATTGCAGGGAGGTGCTCGTATTCTCTTCATTAACACTTGATGAAATAAAGTGCTAGGTCCATCAAAAGGACCTTGACCATTCCAAATCTAACTAAATCAACTACAATTCCACAAAACATACTAAAAACACAAAAATTAGATAACATGCATAATTATATCAAATATCTATATAATCATTCATAAAAGTACGCAATCCTTATTATACAGCCACATATTGATCAAAGAAATATGTACAAAATATGAGCATTTTTGGTGCTCATCAGACCTAACTAGTTTATCGTAAATTTATCCTATAAATGGGGTGGCAAATTTGAGTTTTTGTGGTTCTATTTTAGAACTAAATAACCAACTTGAAAGTCTCTAGGGTGGAATTTCATGTTGTAAGCTCTCTTGAGGTGCTATTTATAAAAATGTAGATGCTCAAGGGCATTCACACATCACTCATCAAGCAAAGTGAATTTATATATATGAGCTTGCCATGCAGTATCATCATCGATGAATTCTTGCATAGATATGCACAAAAATAGTATCTCAAACTCTAAAGGTATGATAGCCTCAACACCATGCACTAGTGAAAATGGAGTTGCCCTAGTGGGAGTCCAAATACTAGTGCGATAGGAAAAAAGGGTAAGAGGTAACTGATTATGCCAATCCTTATGATTTTCTTTAACGGTTTTCTTTAAGATTGCAACTACTATTTTATTAGATGCCTCTGCTTTCCTATTAGCTTGTGGATAATAGGGCGTATAAAAGTTGTGCTTTATATTATATTTTGTTGTTAAATCACACACATCCTTATTCTTAAAATGTGTCCCATTATCTAAAATTATCTTTGATGGAATACCAAAACAACATATGATATTATGTAGCATGAAATCCACAATGCGAGGTCCAATCATCGTGTTAAGGGGAATTAATTCCAACCATTTTGTGAAGTAATCAGAAGCCATTATGATAAACGTGTGATGGCCTAAGGATGCAGGTGATATTTTACTAATTAAATAAAACCTTCATTGTGCAAATGACCAAACCAATTGAATCGGTTGTAAGTCTTGTGAAGTTACATGTGTCAAATTTATATGATGTTGACACTTTATACACTTATTTACATAAGTCCAGTAATATTTCTCTAACGTTGGCAAATAATAGCCCATATAAAGATTGTGCTTTGTGATGGCCATGCCACTGAAATGACCACCACATGTACCATTGTGTACTTGGGCAATGACCCAATCTAACTCTTGAGAGTCTAAGTAACAAAGGAGGATACCCTCATAGCTTTGATGATACATTATGTCTCCTAGCAAGACATATTTTTCCACCTTTTTATTAAATGCTCACTTTGTGACATGCAACAATCCAGAAGGAAAACTTCCCAGTTTTAAATAATATTTGATTTGTATGGCCCAATATTGTTTTACAGAATCCTCAATTGTATGAACTATGCAATCCTTTTGACATTCATCCCTTGCAAATGCTTATTGTGAGAGAACTTGTAAATATATCGTTGTGCTAGTATAAAAAGGATTCTTAGGAAACAAAGTCCCCCAAGCATCATTTTTTAAATAATTGTGTATTTGAGAGAACCTTTCATGTGCAGGCTCAATACAAATCATATGGAATTTTGTTGTGGAGTTAATCTCATCACACTTAGTCACATATTGTGATAGCATTTTCAATTTAATAGTCATGATATCATCAAACGGGTTCTAGGGGATTAAACACCCTAACGAGGTCATTGTATCTGCAAAATAGTTATATGAATGAGGGAATGCCTCAATATCATACCACTTAAACTTTTCCAAAATTTTATCCACTAGGGCTTTATAGGTTTGCAAGACTCGACATCTACATTGAAATATTCCTTTGACCTGTTAATTATGAGCAAGGAATCACCAAAAATGTTTAGCTTTGTTATTTTCATGGTGATTGCCATTATAAGACCTATGGGAAGGGCTTCATACCCGACATTGTTATGGTGCATGGGAAAATCAAATTTAAATGAAAGGGGTATTGGAGCCCCTTGCAGTGTAAAAAATATGTTTCCTATGCCACGCCCTTGATTGCACTTAGAACCATAAAAATAGAGAGTTATGTCAACTTGTGACTTAGGATCTTCAGGATCTGGTGATTATGAGATATGAAAAACTCCATCATCAGGAAATTCTATAGTGAGAAGCTAGCCATATTGGAGAGGAGCTTTTGCTAGTTTATAGGATATTACATATCCTTTGATTGAATTTTGTCCAATGAACTCTAGGTAAAATTACATCAAAAAAATAATCCATTTCATCATGAGACTACTATGGTAAGTTTGAATCATCATCTAGTGCAATGGATTATATTTTGATACTACATACGTGGTATGATTGAGCATGTAACGTCATAGATTTTTAGTACTGAAGACCACTGCTAACTATAACTTCTCAACGTATGCATATTTTACCTCATAGACGACCAGGGTGTGTCTAATATAATATGTAGCCTATTATTTATGTAGTTTATTGTTTTGGACCAACATGGTGTCCAATGCAAGCTTAGTAGCTGAGATGTAAAGGTAGAACAAAACTTTTGATCATGGAGGGTCCACTACTGGCGATGAAGCTAGATATTTTTTAATCTCGTCAAAGGCATCTTGACATTATTCATCCCAATGAAATGAGACCCCTTGTGTAGAAACTTGTTCATGGGTCGACATTTATCCGATAATTATGCTATGAAGTACTTTATGGATGCAACCTTTCCTTACAAGCTACGTAGTTGCTTGATAGTTGTGGGGGGAGGTATTTATAGAATTACCTTGAATTTATTTGGGTCTACTTATATGCCTCACTTAGAGACTATGAATCCCAAGAGTTTACCATATGTGACATCTAATACACACTTCTTGGGATTTAGCCTAACATTATGCTCAATGAGGTGATCTAAAATATTTTGCAATACATTGATATGCTCATGGCATAATAGATATTTGTCCAGTAAGTCATCCATATAATATTCTAGAAATGTATGCATGTAGTCATGGAAGATATATGTCATGGCTCATTGGTAGGTGGCACCATTGTTATTAAAGCCAAAAGGTATGACCTTGTAACATAATGTCCCCCAAGGTGTTGTGAAAATCATTTTGATCTGGTCTTCTAGATTAATATGAATTTTATTGTATCCAAAAAAAACATCCATAAGGAATAATATTTTGTGTCTTACTATGGCATCTACCAACACATCACTGTTTGGTAAAGGAAACTCATCCGTAGGACTCGCTTTGTTGAGATCTCTAAAATCAATGCAAATGCAAGTCCTCCCATCGGGTTTCTTAATTGGTACTATGTTGGAAACCCATGGTGGATAATCTACTAATATAATAAAGCTGGTGTCCAATAGTTTTTGCAATTCATCATTGACCATCAAGGCAACTGTTGGACGCATATTACACAACTTTTGGTTATGGTTTGACATTTGGGTCCAATGTAATATTAGGTGTGATCAGATTAGGATCTAATCCTGACATATCTTTATAAGACCAAGAAAAAGCTTCTATATTTTTTGTTAAAAACTTTATATAATCAACGTGTTCATTAGGGGATAGACCTTCATCTAATTTGATGTTATGGAGATTATCAAGATCTGTGCTAATATCCTTGTCAACTGTTGGCTCAGTTGACATATCTGATCTATCTTCCAACTGGTGTAGAATAGGGATTAATTGAATTCATCAGCTAGATTTATGCCTTCAATTAGCATTTCCTGCTCAACCTCAGATTGAAAGACATTTTTAGTAGTCCCTGGAGAAAAATGAAACGGTTGTAACATTTACTCACAAGGCAAATAATCTGATGAAGATGGAGGAGAATATCCCTGATCAAATTCAATTACCTCAACATCAAAATGCAATGGATTTTATGGGTTATTTGGATCTCTCAATGGTGCACTTAGATATATGGAAATCATGTTTATGGATACATGATCTCCCTTCCATGGGCGAGTGGGTCTAGAGATCTAATGTTGTCTCTTAACTCATGGGGGTGGCTATGGTGGAGGTAGGAATGACCAATTATGGTCGATGGGAAAGGCGATTATCTTGCTCTTCAAATAGTAAAATATGTTACTAGATGGGATGTTGTACTAGGAACATGTGAATATAGAACCCTTCTTCATCATCCAAAGGGATAAATCACTCATATTCCTCCTCTAAACTTGGATAATTTATAGGTGCTATGCCATAGTCATCCTCATCATCTATGGTCCATTCGTGAGGAGGACCTTGATCCTCTTCCTCACTATCAGATTACAAGGTATGCGAACTCTCTCCCACTTCATGAGATTGAGCAATATCACTGGATAACCCTTGATCTACCATTTTTATGGCAAAATAATCTTCCAATGAATAGAAATGATATGGATTGGCATAGGGATCACATTCTAACTCATCCCTATATTTCAGACATAGGTATTCTAGACCTTCTATGAGGACTTATAAAGGTACTGGCTTATTATGTTCCAACCTAGATTTATCATATGGTAGCTGATATTGTGGCTGACATGGAACATGAGTACCTTGCTCATATAGCCCTAGCCCATAACCGTGATAATGAAAATGATGAAGATATCATGCGTAGTTAGGATTTGACATGTAATTTTTATCCTCAGAGAAAGGTTCATCATCTTCTTCTTGCTGAGAAACTGGTAATATTCGATACTCGATACCCCCATATATAAAATTGGTTTTATTGGGAGGTATACCTAGAGGTACAATGCTACCTATGGAGAGACGATGTTGTCCCATATATTGCACTGTCTCTATGGATGGAACTGTTCTGATATTTCTCACTAAGTATTATCCTATCCCTGTACTAGATATATGGATGGTTACCTAGGATGGTGAAGGTGTAGGGTGATGGAAGCAAGTCTTGAAGTGAATCAATATGTAACTCCTAAGATAGTTCCTCATATTATAGACAAGGAATATCTTCCATAGATATGGTGGAAATGATGGGAGGAATTTCATCGATTGGCCTCTTTGACATGTTCCTTTACAAAGGATTAGATGATGATGAAGGTATTTCTAATGTTTGCAATGATGATGATGGTATGGATGAAGATGGTATTAGTGTAATGGAAGGTGATGGTGGGGGAAGTGGACTCTAAATGTATGTGTTCATTTGAAAGTCCACATGAGTCAATGATAATATCGACTCAAAGAATTGCTGCACCATGTTACAATACTTAAAGTGCTCTAGATCTATAAATACTGTGTGCAAATGCCATTCATAAGTATATTTGAGATATTTATGAGCAATGGATGGGATACATTTCATGTCTCAAATCCAAGTTCTACCTAGAAATATGTTATAGGCCATTGCACCCTCTAAAATATGACATAGGGTTAATATAGTTTTGTGTCCTACTTGAATGGATAGGACTATAGTACCGACTATGGAGCAAATTGTATCATTGAATTATCAAAGGGTGTATGTGAATACAACAATATAATTTGGTGGAAGTCCTAGGTATTTAAGATCACTAGTGGTTATTATGTTTCTTAATGAAGCAATGTATATTAGAAATCTCTTAGAAAATATGTCATTCACACATGCAATGATGTGCAAAGGAGGATCAAGTGCATCACTTGTTATGGGTTTGAGTTCGTGCTCATAGAACGTGATTACTGGTTCCTTAAATTATTACACATGCCCCAAAAAATTGGAGTTAGACTCCTAGAGTTGCAACTCTATTTACTTAAGAATATCCATTAAAGCTTCTTTATGAGGAGGAGATTATTGAATTAGCTCATCAATGGATAATCTAGCCGATGTGGTCCTTAATATTTGTGTAAGCTTACTCTTTATTGTCACTAATAGACTAGGTGGAAGGTTCTGTACTAGAGGTAGGGAAGGTTGTGATGTAGAAGGAACATCACTTGAAGATGTAGGTGGTGCAACTTGACCTTACCCATCTATTCCTAGTCACAATACTTATTATCCTAACATACCCCTATAAAGGAGGTATCGTCTTGACCTCATTCATTGGTTTTGCAATAGTTGTCTATATCTCATGAGTAGGTAAGGGGTATTTGAAAACCCCCATATATTGATTATTTAGGGCAAGAGGATTATCCACTTGGAGCTCATTCCTATCTATCCTGTCTTACACTATGTTTTTGAAACAATATCATGTAGGCATGTCATGGCTATTCTGTCGATGATATCGATAAAATTGATCTTCTCAACATCCTATAGGATTTGGTTTTCTTGTATTCGGGTATATGGGATTGATTTCTAGCAAATTAATCAATTTAGCCACCCAAAAATGATCGAATAGGGAGTCCATTGACTCAGAAAAGAATGTAAAATGCCACCTAGGGTGATGTTGCTGATTTTGAACCTGATTTGCTTGAGTATTATTATTATTATAACTCATAGGAGGATGTTGGGCCTGATAATTTATGTTTTGAGGATGTATCATTTGCGCAGGACCTAGGACATTAATGGCCACTTGATTTACCATTGTCAGCTTTGATGGTGTCAGATAGCTCTTTGGATTATTTTTCCACTCAAGAGTTTTAGCTATCTCCCCCTCTTGTATTTTGATCTCTTATATTGTTCTAGCTTATGCTAGAGCATCCTCAAGAGTGGGATATTGCTGGAGTTACAAAAATAAAGATATTGGTTTCAAACAAATCTTTAAAAAAATATGAGATAGCTTGGTCATTGAAAATATATAGGGTATCTTAGCTAAGAGCGTTCGCCACCCATTTCCATAGTCAGTGATAGACTTGTTATCATATTGTTTCAACCCTGTAAGGTCAGTTGGGGTATGTTGTCCATGCTCTAAGAGATCCAAGCATTGTTTAATAGAATTAAGTTGATTAAACTTAGCTTGATGATTAACATAATTTTTGACTAATTGGTTTATTTGATTAGTTGTATTAAGTGTAGCAAGTGTGAACAGGACTTAGCTTGAAACGGCTTAGAAAAATCTAGTTTTTCTAAGCTTAGTGTGCACACACTTACCTTTTGTCGGCTAATCTTATCGGATGGTTGGCATGGTATTCTTTCTCCCTTACCTTGATTTCTTCCTTATCCCTGCATTCTCATTCCTCCTTTCCTACCATCCATTTTCCCTTATCACTCCACTCCTTTCCTCTCCCTATGCTCGCTTCCACCTCCCACTCCACTTCCTACTCCTCTGTACTCTCTAATCTCCCCGATCTTCCTCCACCTTCCCTTTCCCACTATTGCGCATGTTCTAAGCCTATATAAGGTTTATTATAATGTAAATATCATGTTGATTAGTTTTATGAATAATTTCAACTTTGTATATTTCATGTCAATTATTACCTTGGCTAATGTTAATCTAAGGCTAATTTAATCTTGGAATCACACTAGTATCATAGCAGAGGGGGAACTGATCCCAAGGGCCAAGGTAAGGTATGAAATCTAAAGCGCAGTGAATCCTGAGGTGTGACTGGCAAGAGACTAGCGCATGGATCCCAAGGAATGGCTATCGCATGAATCCCAAGGAGCACATGGATTTTGAGGAGTGATAGAGAGGCTGTCACACAGATACCAAGGAGCACATGGATCCTGAGGTCTGATTGGATGCTGATAGTAGGCTTATGTGGCGATGAAGCTAGGTGGAAGCTGCTGATGTGGAATGAAGCTGGTAGTATATGGATCGAGGCTAACCAGGAGCTGACGTGGACGACATGGTAGAGCACGAGATGACATGGCAGAGTGCGAGCAAATGTGGATGAGTGCTGATGTGGACGACGTGGACACTTCGTGTGTGTGCAACATGGAAAATTTTTTTTGGCCGACAGACGGGAAAAAAGGTTGGCGAGATCGATTACCCGAAGGCAATCGACCTATAGAGTGTTCGCAGGCTTTGATAAAGCCTGGACACACTCTCTGCCCACTGAATGTGGGACTAATTTAAAAAAAAAAAATGTATTAACCGCCCGGTAGAAGTACTTTTGGATACCTTCATTCTCCCGTCCACCTAGAATGGTCTAGCAGTCAAGTCTCCCGCCTTGCAGAATAGAGACCTGGGGTTGAATCCCGTCGGGGTTAAAAAAAAAAATTATTTTTTTGTTCTTCACCGATAGTAAGGGTTTAACATTGCTCTATTTTACTCTCCCTACCACAACAACCACATGGTGCAGTGGCTAAGTCTGTCGGATAGACGACGGAGGTTACCAGTTCGAATCTCATCTGGGATTTAAAAAAAAAAAGGTTTATTTTTTTAATTAAATTTTTATTATTTGTTTTTTCTAAAAGTTAAAAAAAAAAAATTTCTATATATATTTTTGATTATGTTTTTTTAAATATCCATTTCATTTAAAAAAATAATTAAAATATATATAGGAAATTGTTAATTTTTTTTTAAAAGGTCTTTATTAAAACAAATTTTAGAATTTAAAAAAAAAATAAAATAAAAGGGTGCAAAGATATTTTGATATAAAAAGTTTTTTTTTTTTGGCATCATACTAAGTTGTAACCCAGTTCATACGGTCTGATTCTGAGTAGATGATTCGGTCAGCCGGATACTATAATGCATTACTCTCTCTATTGAGAAGAGAGACTCCTGATTCCTTTGATGGGAAAGTCCAGGGGTATGGAATTCATACAGTGTTTTACCAATTAGAGAATCAAGTGATTGCTCATCTGAGGAAATCAGATTCTGGATACGAGGTAGATTCTGAAGATAATATCTTTGGGCAAAGGATAGTTGAATTCGAGATAGTTGAAATAGTACCTGAAGGAAAATCAAGTGATAGTTATTCACCTGCAGTGCCTGAAGTAGAAACAAGTGAGAGCTATACACCACACTCTCCTGATTCAAAACCAGAAGAAGAAGAAGAAGAACAAGAAGAAGAAGAAGAAGAAGAAGAAGAGGAAGAGTGGAGGTGAAACCTGCAACTAAAGAATGAAATGTTCTCAAAAGAAGTTATGAACTAGCAACAACACAAGAAGTCATTATAATTAGTGATGACGAAGCAGATAATTTCACCTTTCCAGTTTTGGGTGATCCTCGAGAAGAAGAATGCCAAATCAGTGAGCATATTAAGAAATATATATTTGATTTAAATCAATAAATCAGTGATCTATTTTGTACTTCTTTGTACTAAGTGTTTGAAGTTGCAATAAAGTTTGCTTTCTAAAATGGCTTCCAATACTAGTCTACCAATTCTTGAGTTCAATGGTGGTGATTACGAGTATTGGTCAATTAAAATGAAAACTCTTTTGATAGGCAAAGGTCTTTGGGATGTGATTGAAGAGGGATATACTAAACCTACTGCTGTTGATTGGGCAGCTTTGAATGTTGCTGATAAAAGGGCTAGAAAGGAAGCACATAAGAATAATTCTTCCACCCTTTATCATATCCAAGCTGCCCTTGATAGAAGTATTCCCTAGAATAGCTTATTTTATAACTACTGAATCTGCTTGGAATGCTTTAAAAGAAAGTTATAGGGGTAGTGACCAAGTCAAACAATTTAAACTACAAACCTTGAAATGAGAGTTTGAGACTCTTAAAATACAAGAGAGTGAAAAGGTTGGTGATTACTACGTGCGTGTGAAAGCCGTAGTAGATAATATGGTCACTTTAGGAGAAGCTATAAATCATGAAGTTATAGTGAATAAAGTGTTGAGGACACTTCTTCCTAAGTGGAATTCAGTTGCCATAATTATAGAAGAATCCAAAGACCTAAATTCTTTGTCTTTTGAATCCCTATTTGGCTCACTTCTCTCATATGAAGAGAGGTTACAGCAAACTCCTTCCACAATTTACGGAGGAGATGATAAAGCCTTTGCTTCATAAGAAGGCAGAGGTAGAGGCCGTGGCAGAGGACAATATAGAGGTAGAGGAAAAAATAATCAAAGAGGTGGAACTCCTAACAGAGGAGGAAATCAGAATAGAGGAGGATTGTCAAACAGAGGTGAACAACAAAATAGAGGTGGACAAAAAAATAGAGGAAAACAATCAGGCAGAGGAAAAGGAGGAGATAAGTCAAAAAAATATTGCTACAACTATGGCAAAATTGGCCATTATGATCATGACTGTTGGACAAAGACTTCACAAGGAACTAGTAGCAGCCAGAGTAGTCAGTTTGGAAATTTTGGAGAAGAGGAAGAGGCCACAAATATCTTTCTCTCTTATGGTCAGGAAGATCAGAACATGAATGATACATGGATCTTGGACACTGGGTGTTCAAACCATATGAGTGGAAAAGAAGAGCTCTTTGCTACTCTAAAATCTTCATACAAATCCAACATCAAATTGGGAGATGATAAGTCATTGGAAGTTGAAGGCATTCGAGCCATGTTCCAACTAAAGAAGGCATCAAACATGTAAGTGATATCTATTACACACCCCATATTCAACACAATCTTTTAAGTGTTGGTCAAATGTTAGAAAAGAACTACAAGTTACATTTTGATGAGGGTAAATGCACTATTTTTGATAAAAATAACAGTAATAGAATCATTACACAAGTGCCAATGTCAAAGAATAGATTGTTTCCTTTAAAGTTTGGCCATCCAGGGGGAGATAAGTTAGCAAATATTGCTATTTCCAATCCAAGTGTACTATGGCACTTGAGATATGGTCATTTGAATTCAGCTAGTTTGAAAATGCTAACTTCACAAGCGATGGTAACTGGAATTCCTAAGGTTCAGGATAGTAAGGAATTCTGTGAAGGGTGTGCTCTTGGGAAGCATGCCAAATCAAAATTTCCTCATGGACAAGCATGGCGGGCCAGCTATCCACTCCATCTAGTGCATACAGACATCTATGGTCCAATGCAGACCAAGAGTCTAGGTAACAACTCTTACTTCCTACTCTTCATTGATGATTTTACTACAATGTGCTGGATATATTTTTTGAAATATAAGGATGAAGCATTTGAATGCTTTGTCGATTTCAAAACAAGATTTGAAAGTGAGAGTAGATATTTTGTAAAACATCTTAGATCAAATAGGGGATGAGAATACTCCTCTAATGAGTTCTTGAATTTTTGTAAGCAACATGGCATTAAGAGGCAGTTCATAACTGCCTACACTCCACAGCAGAATGGTGTCATAGAGAGGAAGAATCGCACCATTGTGGATATGGCCAAGTATATGCTTTAGACGAAGCATTTGACTAATTCATACTGGGCAGATGCATCCAGGACCAGTGTACATATCTTGAACAGAAGTCCTACTACAAGTTTGGAAGGATAGACACCTTACCAATATTGGTATGGTAAAAAGCCAAATGTTAAGTATTTTAGAGTGTTTGGCTCATTGGCATATTCTCACATTTATAATGAGATAAGAAAGAAGCTCAATCTAAATATTCGGGCATGCATCTTTGTAGGATATTGTGAGAATACAAAAGCTTACAGACTCTACAATCCCAGGACTAGAAAGTTTGTGCTTTCCAGGGATGTGATTTTTGATGAAGGGGGAGAACGGGGTAAGCCCCAGATTTTTAGTGATGATGAATCTAGTGATGTAGGTTCTAAGAAGGTGTAGCAGCAGACACCACAGAAAAGTAAGCACTCTCCTCCCAGAGATCTAGGTTCATATTCTGATTCAACTTCTTCACCAAGTCCTTCTCCGTAGAGATCAGTAAGTTCCTCATCAATGGACATCGATTATTCATCTAGAGGTAAGAGAACTCTATAGAATCATCCATCATATCAGATGTTGGATAAGAATTTTTCAAAAAGATACACTAGGAGTCAAGCTAGTGAAATGAATTATGTTCTACAAATATTTGAAAATATGCACTTGTATGGTGATGATGTTTCCCAGTAGGAACCTAGGGGAGATTTAGTTAAATATGCTTTGTTAACTAATACACAGCTTGAAACTTCTAGTTATGAGAAGGCTTGTACTCAAAATATTTGGCAAGATGCCATGAAAGAGGAGATCACCTCTATAAAAAATAATGACACTTGAGAGCTGGTGAAGCTTCCTAAAGGAAAGAAACATGATGGATGTAAGTGGGTTTACAAGACCAAGTTTAATGCTTATGGTAGCATCGAGAGGCACAAGGCGAGATTAGTTGCAAAGGGATTTACTCATAAATATGGAATTTATTATGAAGAGACTTTTGCTCCTGTCACCAGACAGGAGACTATCAGAACAGTTCTTGCCTTAGCTACACACAAGGGATGGACAGTCCAACACATGGATGTAAAGAGTGCATTTCTAAATGGTTACTTGACAGAAGAAGTGTATGTTGAGCAACCATAGGGATTTTAAGAGAAATACAAGGAACATATTGTTTACAAACTGAAGAAGGATCTTTATGGCCTCAAGTAGGCACCAAGAGCTTGGTACTCACGCATTGATGGGTACTTTAAAGATTATGGGTTCATCAGAAGCAAAAATGAACCCATGCTCTACTATCTGAATTAAGGAAATGACATCCTCATAGTTTGTTTGTATGTGGATAATCTCATTTTTATGGGTAGTAATGAAAAAGTTAACATGGAGTTCAAGCACTCCATGATGCAAGAATTTGAGATGAAGGATCTTAGATTAATGAAACACTTTCTTGGAATGGAAGTACATCAGACAGATTCAGGTATCTTCATCTGTCAACTTAAGTATGCTTGAGATATGATTCAGAAGTTTGCTATGGAGTAATGCAAATCAGTTGCAACTCCAATTGGACATGGGATCCAATTAAGCAAGGATGATGGAGCACCGAAAGTTGATGTGACCACTTTCAAAAGTATTGTTGGGAGTTTTATGTTTCTTGCTAACACCAGACCAAACATTCAGTATGCTATATCTCTTATTTCTAGATTTATGTCTAATCCATCTGAGTTGCATTTTCAGGAAACTAAAAGGATTTTGAGATATGTGAAGGGTACATTGGATTTTGTAATCCAGTACTACAAAAGTGATACTATCAAGCTTGAAGGCTTTAGTGATAATGATTGGGGCAAAAATATTGATGATAGAAAATCCACATCGGGTAACTGTTTTAGTCTTGGTTCGGGCCTAATAACTTGGAGTTCCAAGAAGCAGACAGTAGTAGCGCTATCTTCAATAGAAGCTGAGTATATAGTGGTTACTCATGCTAGTACTCAATTTCTATGGCTATGAAAGGTATTAGAAGAGATTGGAGAGCATCAAAATGGTCCAACTTGAATTTTCTGTGACAACATCAGTGCCATTCAGTTGGCATACAATCCTGTCCACCATAGTAGATCAAAGCATTTTGATATGAAGTACCACTTTATCTGAGATATGGTGGAAACTAATATTGTTGAGCTTCACTATTGCCACACTTTGGAGAATGTTGTTGACATATTCACCAAGGCGCTGGATAAAGCTCAATTTGTAAAGATGAGAGACTGTATAGTTAGTTCTCTCAACTTTAAGGGGGAGAATGTAGCAAGTGTGAATAGGACTTAGCTTGAAACGGCTTAGAAAAATCTAGTTTTTCTAAGCCCAGTGTGAACACACTTACATTTTGTTGACTAATCTTATCGGATGGGCAACATGATATTCTTTCTCCCTTACCTTGATTTTTTCCTTATCCCTCCATTCTACTTCCTCCTTTCCTGTCGTCCATTTTCCCTTATCACTCCACTCCCTTCCTCTCCCCACGCTCGCTGCCACCTCCCACTCCACTTCCTACTCCGTACTCTCTAATATCCTCGATCTTCCTCCACCTTCCATTTCCTACTATTGTGCATGTTCTAAGACTATATAAGGTTTATTATAATGTAATTATCATGTTGATTAGTTTTATGAATAATTTCGGCTTTGTATATTTCGTGTCAATTATTACCTTGGATAATGTTAATCTAAGGTTAATTTAATCTTGGAATCACATTAATCCTATGTGCCCTAACACTATTACCTTGACCTCTATCTTGTTTAGCAGGATCTGTGAGATCTACTACGAGTTTCCCTTGATTGAGATAAGTCACATTTACTTGATATTCTCTCCTAAACATATATTCTTGATATATTTCTAGAGCAGAGGCACATCATTCTTGCATGGAATGATTCAAGTGAGGATACTCAAGGTCCTCCTTAGTTCTTCCCTTATAAAAAAGGAAAGGTAGGGAGGAATTTAATCACCCATTGCGATGAGTATCATACTCAAATAGGTTTTGGTACCTTGGGGAACGGTTATTTGAAAGCATAATATGATCATTTAACCCTACCCTCAATGAGAAGTATTGATCCTATACAATAGTACATGAAGTATACCGACCAAGCACATGAATACGTGGTATTAATCTATTTGGAGGTGAATCATTACACGGTTGCTCTTCTAGAAAGAAGGCATTTGCAGTATCCATATTAAGGAAATGATTTCCTAGATTGGGACTATGACTTATGGGGGTACCCCTATAGGAGTCCCTTGTAGGCTAGGTTCCCTTTTAGACACTCTAGGACTAACCATCCACTCGTCTACCGCTCGACAACTTGGGAGAGTAGGTTTCCACCAAGGAGGAATAACCATGTCCTTGGGGTCAAAATGAAGATGTTCTATGTCCTCTTAGCTACTCCCTATAATGTTCATACTTAAGTGGGCTTAGCTATGGGTATATACCATATCTACTTATTCTAAAATTATATGTGATTATCTCATTTATAATTTTTATAATTTCAAACACACAATCAATAGAAACACACAAGAATACAAATGATTATCTCTTTTAAAATTTATGTGTTCCTAAACTATTTGATGTGTTTCAAATTTATTGCTTTTGTAAAGAATCTCTTTCACGTGTTTTGAATATTTATGTAATTATAAATTGTTTAAAGGTTTTCACATATACACTCACAGCTCGACAACTAGAAATGAAAGTCTGGTCACGTGAACCAAAAAAAGTATGTATATGAAATCGAAACCCGATCAGGGAGCATAGGTCCTAGCAGTCCTCACCCAGTACTTACTTGATCAACATTATACTCTCCAAAGAGGAATACATACAAGTTTTCCAAGCTGTGTCGGATCTTGGAGCTGGCTTTGGCTAAACATAAGGGTACATGGAAATTGAGCCATTGTATGAAGATGAAACCCACATTCATTGAACTCTATCAGTGGTTGGGGATGAAATCCAACTCACTAATGTTAAAAATAAGTGTAGTGTGTGTGATTCCTTTTAAAATTATTGAAATAAAGTAAGATAACATTCAATTATTGTTAACTAAATGTATGAAATTGTATTTCACTTTCAGAATTATAAGCATATATATAAAATGAAACTAATAAATTTGTAAACTGTATGAAAACCTAACCCTTAGGTAGGTCATACGCAGACAAACCAAACAAATGTGTTTTGAAAGGCTATTATTTTTCCTATTTTTCTTTGATTTGTTAAAGCAAAATTTATAAATATGAAATATTACTTTAAATTACACACAAAAGACAAGAAAGCCTAAAATTTAAGCTTTTTGAAACACCCTAGATGCAAATTGAAGGTTTGGAAGATTACCTTTTCTGTTTTGAAACTTGCTATTTCTAGAAAATTTTGTAGAAACCCCCTGGTTTGGTGGCCATCCCTGGGTGGTAGAAATACCAATTTGGAGGCCATAATTGGGTGGTAAAATTACTAATTTTGGGGCCATCCCTAGTAGGGACATTTACAGTGGTCGTCCCTGGCAGTTCCAACCAGGAATTCTACAGTTATCAGAACGACCAGAACCTGCAACACAAAAAACAAAAAAAGGATGTCAAAAATGAAAAAAATGAAAGGGAACAAAATACAAGGTTCCCATCGTGATCACCACCAAATAAGCATGAAAATGGTATGCCTAGATGATTGAAACCGAAATGATATCTATTGTTTCTAAGCAAGCATGCAAAGGAAAGATGCAAAAGATGTAAACTATTGAAATGATGAATAATTTGTAGTAAAAATGGGGGATTTATCCTTGTATTTATAAATTCATCAATTCCAAAATGTTATAATACATCCCCTTTGAGGTCTTAACATTTTTATACATTGTATATTACAAATTACAAGATAATGAATCCCTCCATGGGCTTAATGGTGTGTTTCAAAGTTCTTATCGCAACCCACAATTGACAGCTAATATTGGTCTTGTTTTAATCTACCTCTTAGCTCCTACCTTATGCCTAGAATACCTACACTTATACATAAGAGATTAAAAACTGTTAATAGCATATGTGTTTTATATTGAAAAACTTGAAAGGATGTAATAGAGAAATTAAGACTTATTCATGACAAATAAAAACAACTCCAAATGATTTAAAAATATAATATGATGATATTAATATTATTTTGGAATTATTTGAGCATAAATTAAAGTGCACTCATGATCATAACCTGTGGCCATCCCTGGTAGGAACAATTAAGATTACAATCACAAAAATATAAATTGACCCATAAAATAACCAAAATTGAATATAAGGCTAATATAATGCTTTATGATTGATCTATCATAAAATTACTCAAAATTGTTAGCCATTTGGTGGTCATCCCTAGCAAGTGCAACTAGGACTGTTATCCGTCCCTGGTAGGGACAATCACACAACTAGGTGGTTTTTACCACTAATTCCAAGGGGATATAGTTTAGAACTATCCTAAATATGTTGTCATCATATTTGGTCAAATAACTCTTAGATTTGATAGGTTTTGGAATTGATTAGCATATTTTGGGATGCCCCTAAAAGTACCTTCGAATGAAGAGGTTTTCAAGAAAAATACTTGTGCAAATATGAGGAAAAATTTGAGCAGCACTTTGTGAGCAATGCTTGTTATTGTATCTCCCTGAAATTGGGTAGAAGCACCCAAATTTATAGCTAAAATAGGGAAAATGTGAAAAGAATCAAGTTATAGCATGTAGGGCAAGTGTTACCACTTTCCAATACCCTTGCCATGCATAGGGTGGGAAAGCTTACCCATTTGGAACCTCCAATTTGTAGGTCTTGATGTTTATGACATCCTCCTAATAAATTTTGGGTGATTGGATGGGATAAATGGCAGGAATTGATTACCCTTTTTCCCACCCTTTAACTTTGGGGGGTCTAATTCATGGTCATCCCACCTAGGAATGACTACATGTGGCCATCCCTGGGTGGGATGGCCATGAACTATGGTCGTTCAAGGGTGGGATGACCATGTCTACATGGCCCAAAACCTTCCAAAAGTGGGGTGAACCCTCCAAAAAGGGGTTGGGCACCCTAATTAACCCATAAGGGTTGCCCAATGGGGCATATGCTATCTATAAGAGTGGTGTATAGTAGTATTATCTTATTTTAATGATTTTAGTGTCTACACTGGTTAAAAAATTTATTACACGCTCTTCATATCACTCAAAAATGTCCTACAAGACTACATGTGGATAGCCAATCAACAATATGCATGGCAAAAATTATTGTGTTTCATGATAAAACCAAAAACATCAATACAAAAGTCCATAGGATCCAAGAACTTGTTCAATATAACACAATATAAATGCACTACTATCTAACAGTAGTTCAGATTACTGAAATATTTGCCAAACCACTATAGAGGGTGAAATTTGAACAGTTCAAATAATAGATAGGCTTGAGAGCCTCCATCTCCCCCTAACAATGGAGATGCAACAAGACCACCAAGGCTAATGGTTATTCATAAAACCACCTTCATGTGGTAAGAAAGTATTGGTTGGTATTTTCTCTATCCCATTCATGAAAACCCCTTGTGGGCATGAAAGGATAAGGGTTGTACTAGTTTTGGAAAATCAAAACCTATGAAAATGTGAAAGGGCATGGGGGATGACCAGAAAGTATATGGAGACCTAGCAGATTGGAGCTGCATTTTATTGACAATTGACCAATAAGCTACACAAAGAGCCATATAAGCCTTATATTGAAATAAAATGACCTACCATTAAGGATGGGATTGAATACAAGTTAATGCTACAAGGTCATTTTTATTTATTAGGTTCCCAATTAATTGTTATAAGTATTTAATACGACCTCATTAGAATATGTTATTTAATGTGTAATGTCATTTCACATTTATTCAAATTTCATGTAATATAGATTTGAGAACCCTAACCCTAATCTTATTTTTTTCAATATATAATTCCATAACACAAAGGGAATGATGTGATTTTTAATTCTCTCCATTGTTGAAAATATTCTCATTTTTTCTTGTTTCATGTGGTTGAGCTTGGGCACATAACATTGATCCTCTACATAAATTGCATTGAAATTTCATTTATTAGAGCTTAAACATCAAGCCTTTTCCAACAAGCAAAGGTCATCAAATTTTTATACTTAGAAAGGAGATGTTACAATTTATTGGTTTTTACCAATATAAAAATACAACTCATGCCACTACCATTGTTGTAATCACATATAACTTCCAACTCATTTAATAGATTTTAATGTTATTTTTATTGAAAAATACATTTTAATTATATGTCTATGATCAATTTATTTCTTAAATAGTTTTAGATTGATTGTTCATAAAACATGTACAAATATATTTTTTCTATTTAAAAGTAATAATGTTGAGCTATAATAATAAAAGACTAAAATTTAAATATTTCATATTAAGTTTATGAGTAACATGACACCATAACATAAAAATAGACCATAGGATAATTTGATATGAGAACCCCTTCTATTTATGTGTAAAATAAATTTATAATGCATTATACATACTTACTTTCTATAAATGTATGAACTACTAGAAATATAATGTAGATCCAATTTTTTATTTCAACTATTTGATGGTAATGTTGTCAAATTATTGTATCATGATTTTAATCTAAAATTTAGAAAAACTATTTTAACCAGGTCCTCAACAAGACCAAATTATGGTATAAGAATATACAGTACTAACGAAACCATCAAAACATCATGCTTACTATCAAATAGGATTAATGTTGATATTACCTCATGTTTATTCAAAATATTTTTATCCTATATATCTACATCTAGTTTGAAGCATATATAGTCTTGTCTAGTTGTTTTGTACCTCCTCATCTAGTCTAACACAAATATAGTACTACCTATTCTCTTTATCCTTTGTATATTTTATGTCTTCTAACTTAACATGTTTACAAAAATAATAATTAAAATATTTTTACTTTACTGCTATCTCTAGATGTTCCTCTAATTGGAAGCATAAGTGTTTATATTATTTAAAGAGATTATAAAATAATATCAATCACATTTACTTATAAAGATAATTTATAGCTTCAAGTGATATCTTAAGTAAGAAGGTATTTTATAAAGACAATGAGGTTATTTTTATATAGTTGAAGTTTCATCATATAAACAACCAATTCCATTCATTTAGTTTATCAATATATAATTCAATTATAGTGGGAAATAACAAGTTTCTTTTATCATGTTATTCGTTCTAAATTATAAGAGGTATTAAAGTGAAATGAAATTCCAACATAGAAATATGCCACTGGAAATAAACAACATTCCTTTACTATGTTATTTAGTTAAAAATTAGAAGAGGATAAACAACATTCTTTTACCATGTTATTTGTTCTAAATTAGAAGAGGTATTAAAAGTGGAATTTGTATGGGAACAACATCACATGAACATGTTAGAAAGCAAGAGGGCCAACTACCCCCACACACATGTCATGACTCGATGTTAATAGGGGTGAGGAGTCCCACATAAGCGGGACCAAGGGCTTCCACCTTTAAGCCTTCTAACCCATTGGCAAAGAATTTAGCAAGTGTTGGGGCTCATAAACCACTCAGGTTCCACAACTAGGTCAATGTGGGATTATTAACACACGCACACACTACACTAACTAAGTAGAAGAGGTATTAAAGTAGAATAAAGTTCCAACATATAAATATGCCAATGGAAATAACATATTGTATGGGAATAACATCATATGAACCATTTAGAAAGCAAGAGGGCCAACTACCCCACACACATGCCGCCACTCGATGTTAATTAGAAAAAACAATAATGTATTTTATTTTTTTTTGTTAATATTTGGTTATATGGTGTGTGGACTATTTTTATATAGCCCATAAATGTAATTTACTTTTTTATTCTCTTGTATGATATGCTTTTGCACATTATGCTAAAATTGTTTTGAAATTTAACAAAACAAAAATTAAAAGCTCCTTTCCTTGCTTATTCCATACTTTCCATGGCTAAGTGTGACATAATGAGCTAATATTGAATCTCTTAAAAACTATAAAACCATCATTATTTATATTTCTTTAGCTAGAAAAGTTCGATCATAACTATTTGGTTATTTGATGTGTTATTAACATCCAATTTTCAATTAAAGATATTACTATTTGTCCATTTCATTGCAAGTGTTTTTTACGTGGAGTTGTTGAAATAGTCATTTGATGTTATTAATATCCTATCTTCAATTAAAGATACTACTATTTAACCATTTCATTGCAAATGCTTTTTGAGTGAAGTTGTCGAAGAAATGCATGAACAATGGTAATATTTTAGTCTATCATTCACATTTTCACTCCTATGTCTTATTTTTATCTTGGGTTATCCTTTTTGCTAAGTTGCTAGGCTTTTAATACCTACATCAACCTAATATCAACCTAATTTGTGTTTTTGGTTACAAGTGCTTGGATTGTTTTATTGATTTTTGGGAGATGTTTTCTCTAATTACATTTATAAAATTATTTTAAGATGTTAATATCACCTTTATCTAGATCGTTAAAATTTAAAGTTTCTTCAAAAACATACCTTTAAATTTTATTTTTTAAATACATCTTACTCACCCATGTTCTTCGTAAAATTCTCATATATCACTCTATTTACTTTTCTACATCCATATTTTCTATATTTCTTCTTGTTTTATACTCATCATTTCATTAATTTGCTAAATCAGTAAGATTTCCATGTTTTCTCTAAAGCCTTTACAACCTTCCATCAATATCATACTTATTAAATTGTCCCTATCTCAAACTCCATCATTACAAGGGATAATAGAAGAGAATCTGATTGTCTCAATGTTATATTTCTATGACGGAATGAAAGTACAGGACTCCAATCAACTTCTCCACTGAAAGGTGCAGCGTGAATGGGACCACTGAAAGGTGCAGCGTGAATCAGACATAATAGGGACCACTTCCCGCCTCCCATATTTCCTAATTGAGGACACCAAGAATCTTATTATTGATGCCTGCGTACTAAGCCCGTCAAATCTGTCGTCCTCTTCTCCTATTTGGTTCGGAATCCAATAATGTAAAGCACATATCCATTTTAGGTTCACCCAACGCAGGAGTAGCACCCTCCCAAATTGAGATCCAGAAGTCCATCAGACTTCCATGAGGTGTGTGGTCTTTAGTAAGTTTTCGTTTTTATTAAGAAAAGATTTAGTTTCAAACTTTAGAGTATACTTGTGTAAAGTAGTCCTCCTCCTCCAACCAGATTAAATAAAAACAAAGTGAATAAGTATTATTAGAGGCAATCCTAGAATTTGAATCCTATTTCATAATAAAAAAAAGTATGGATATAACCAATTCTTTTATAAACTAAAAAAAATAAATAAAAAATTTAAGGTTGATGTGAAAAGCAATAAACTTCCAAATTTCCAGAAATGGTGAGTGTATGAACAATCGTTTAAGTAAACGAGATCCACAAACTCTTCACATAGTGGGAGGGGGGACATGTATCACAAGCAGTTTATTGAGTTTGTTGGAGTAAAAGGACACAGATGAATATAATCTGTATCACAAGCAGTTTATTGAGTTTGTTGGAGTAAAAGGACACAGAGATAAATATAATCTGTATCACAAGCAGTTTATTGAGTTTGTTCGGAGTAAAAGGACAGAGAGATAAATATAATAGATATAAATATAAACATAGAACAAGTAGTTTATTGAGTTTGTTTGAAGTAAAAGGCCACACAGATAAATATAGTGTATATAAACACAAATATAGAATAATAATGAGACACAAACTTTATTTATTTATATAAATGTAGATATAATACACTGCCAATTTTTTACATCAATATTTTTATACAAATTTTTTAGATTTATTATTACGATATTTTATATTAAATATTATAAAAATATTTAAATTTATTCCTAATTAAAGAATACAAACACGATTTGCAAACATAATATATTCTTACCTATAATAAATTTAGGTGCAGTTGCAGGGCTCACATATTTCATCAAATCATTATTGTTGCATAGTAAAGGTGCACTTCAATCTTGCAGTTTTATACTATTTCTTATTGATTGTGTTGTCATCTCCAATTCCATACAATATAATCTAATTGCGAAATATAAGTAGGTCGGATGATCCACCCAAACGGCTATGGATTACAGTGAAATATATACTTTATAAATCTATTGGATTGTTTTTGAAGAAGACAGGAATGGTTCAGGGATGTGACCTAACCACCTTATAGGGCATAACTATACACATAGGTCTATGTTTTAATCCATTCAAAATATGTTGAGAAGGTTAAAAAGAGAATAAAATTTTTTATTAGAAACTTATGGCATAAGATGGTTTCTTGTAACTTTTTGAAAATAAAAAAGTCTTCAAAATATAAATTAAAATAGTTGTTAAAATGGTAAGCATTTAAAATTAGATTTGCATATACAAAGTACATCAGTAGCCATGTATACACATCATTAGAAGATAAAAATCGAAATGATAAATATACTAAATCAATATCTTGGCTAGAGAACATATTTATTAATTGAATGCATATTTGTCCAATTTTTTTTAATAGATAGAAACCAAAATTTTAAAATAACTTTGGTTGCATAAAAGCCTTTCACATTGAGGTATATTTCAAAAGTATAAATTTAACATTATTCATCTAACCATACTGTTGGATCAGTAAGGTGCTTGCCAAGATTGTATTGATCAAAATTGTGTATATATAATGAAGGTATAGGTGGTTGGTTTGTATAATGAACTATCAACCATCTTGTTAAGTACAACTGTCAAATACCCAATTTTAACAATATTATATGATGTAATAAATTCCTAACATTCCCCCTTATTACATCATACTTTAAATAGGGGAAACAATCAACAACTTATACAATTCAAAATTCATGGACTAGGATGCACATTAGTTCATAAAATACATCATTGTGAATAAGGATAAACTCAACTACTCATCTTAGTGGGACTAACCACATTGTCCTCCATCAAGGATAGGGATAAACACATCTATCCAAGATTTTACATCATAAGTGGATAGAGATACACACATCCATCGATGCAGTTACAAATAGGAACACACTTGTTTCTCTATAGACTTTTGTGATTAGGGATACACAACCAATCACAACTATAATACTTTACTTATGATCAGGGACACACAACCATTCACAAAATTATATGTAAATAGGGACACACTCTACTATCCACAAAAAACAAGGTCTCCACTTCTCTCAAATGTAGCATTACCTCTAGTAGATAATGTAGTCTAATTTGATCTTCCAAATGGATCACAGTATACCTATGTTCTAGAACAAGAGAGTAGGATAAAATAATTAATCTTATCTCTTATCAAAGTCTCAAAAAAATGCAAAAATAAAGGTATCATAATTTAAATATTTGACTTTATTAATATTCAATTAATTAATCAATCAAACCTCAAGGTCTATGCCAATTAGAATATTCAAGCACCTCACTTCAATGTGAGTGAAATTAATCCTTTACCAAAGTACCATATAAAGGGCCAAATATATATTTGATGCGATCATTATTTTGGCTTTTGTGCATATAGGTGTTGTATGTGGGTGTTGGTTTTGTGGATATAGTGTTGTGCACATGGTTATTGGTTTTATACACATGGTTGTTGTGCACACAGTATTGTACACATGGTTTTGACCTCTTATATTAGCTATAAAAGGTAATATAAAGGGACATAACTCTCCATATTCTAGCATTTATTTTTATTACTAGAAGATCATGAGTGCAGATGTTATTAATTACAGTGTGTAGACACAAAAACAACACCAATATGATTATGTGACAATGAGCGTTGATTGCATTGACACAAAAAGCCCCTAGGACATCCCCCAGAGGTTAAACAGTGGTCCTAACCACTTCCAAAAGTAGTTTTAGAGGTTAGAGGTCAATTTGGCACCTTTTTGGCACCTTACTCTCTGCTCGTCCCACCCAGGGACAAATACAAATTGGCATTCGTCCCACCCAGGGACGAATACCAGCATTCGCCCCAGGGTGAGGCGAATAGCAAGTTTGACTAGCAAAAAGTCAAACCTCGGTAACTCTGCCAGTTAACTGAGGCTTCAGGCCATGCAATTGTGAGGAATAGCTTTTATTCAAGAAGAGAGACTTCAGTGATGAGTTTCTTTATTTTAGAAACCTCTTGCAAGGAGATTCTAAATCAAGAACTTAGTTTTTCTCTAAAAATAGGACAGTTAACTCAAGTGGTGCCCTCGCATGCACAATTCAAACAAGGAGACCCTAAGGTCTATAAATTGGTGAGTTTTCTCACCCAAAAGATATACAGAGAAGGAGAATTTGAGCAATGAAGTGCTACCAATTTACATACCTACTTGCAATTTGTGCCTTCACATCCTTAATCTCTCATTCGAAAGGGAGGTTATTGGGTGACTATTGGAAGCACGAATCCGGACCCAAAACCCAATTTTTAGCCACAAATATCCACAAAATTTATCGACAACACCTCATAATAAGTTTTGGACCCATCCCAAGTGGATTGGTGCCAAAATAGTGTCCCAAACGGTGGGCGTCCTGCCCCCGCGCGCTCCCCAAACTGTCACAGTCCTATTCACCCCACCCTGGGATGATTAGAAATATGTGATATATTTCTCTAGTTTTTCTTTTGCATTTTATTCTAGATATGTTAAATAGGTTACAGTTCAAATTTCATTTCATTATGAGCAATTTTGACTAGGTTTTTGTCATTTCCCACCTTCACTAACTTGCAGATGGCACCAGCAAAATTTGGGTCCTAGAGGCAAAAATTGGAGAAATATGATCATATGGGTCTTCCCAAAACACCCCAAATTAGCTAACCCCAACTTTGCAAGTCATTTAGAGCTTCCTAAGCAGGACATTGAATAGGGTGCTTTCTGACAAATTGTTACAGGCCTATTCATCCCACCCTGGAGCGAATACAAATCTATGAGGAATTTATAGAATGTTATCTTTGTAGTGGTATTTTGATAATATATTTATGCTTCTGTCAAAATTTTAGGTCAATCCGAGGTCATTTGATAGTCGTTTTAATATTTTCATGCATACACTGACAGTAGGCCTTGGGAAATACATGCTTTATTTTATCTGCAGGTGCTACTAATCTTTTCTATTTCTTTGAACATAGGTTTCTGACAGAATATGAGCATGAAAGAGCAAATAATCACATACACAAGTGGCAGCAACTTTTTGGTCCGTCCATCTTACATGTGGGCACGTGGAAGAAGGATTGTTATCCATGGATGTTGTGACGAGAAACATATTTGACGCTCCTATCCCATAAAAAGGAAGGAGACATATTGTAACACACTTTAAAAAGTGTATCAATAAAGAGAATGCCACATTTCATATTGCTTTTATCTGGTGTCAATTTGTATATGTTCTTTCTTGTTCTTTCTTGTGGTATATTCCTTTTCGTTTACGTATCCTCGTGCTTTCACAGTGACTAAGAAAAGACCGAACAAGGCCTCAAGGAGAAAACAAAGGACCAACAAGGAATGGTAAGATATTAATAGGGAATTGATAAGATACTATCAAAGGAAGTAAGCAAATATTCAAGATGATTTGCAAAGGGTACTAGAAGCACTAGACATGACTGATAAGGGATTAACAAGGAATCGATAATGACCAATAAAAGGGGTTGGTAGGGGATCAACAAGAGATCAATAAGGGAGTCAGTAAGGATCTAAGATGACCAAAAAGGAGTTGGTAAAACCAGCAAGGAGATTGGTCTTATGAGGAGTACTTGCAAATATGTGATTATTTTATCAGAGCAATTATGAAGTTTATGGTAACAATGGTCATATTGTTATTTGTCATAAATGTATCTATGATAATTGTGGCCACTATGGAAATATATAATGGCTTATTTTACAATTAATATATAGAAATAATGTTGTGTTACTATTTTTTTACTTTGTACTCTGATCTTGCAGATTAAATTTTTGTTACTATTTTTTTTTGTGTTAGCGTGGATATTTTAGCTTCCAGAAGATGTCTTTCATTAGACCCCCTCCTCTAGATTGCATCCCTCTTCTTATAGATAATGTGGGATATTAGTGATTTTATATATCTAAAATGAGTCTCCAACTCATCACAACTCAATAGGGCTACAAACTACATAAAAATCAAACTACTCTTGTTCATAAGGGTCTTTGTATAGAGCAATTGATGTCCACTATAAGATGTTGAAACATTGTGAAAAACAAATACAACATAAAATTTTTAATATACATTCTCCCTTGCATGTGGGGTAAATAGATTAAGCGGGCTCTAAAATAAATACATTCTAAACCACTCAACTATGGCCAAAAATATTTATTTTTTGTCAATTTTCAATTATAGCATTTCTTTGTTGTTTATCAATATAATCATACAACTATGAGTCTACTTCATTTTCAATGACCAATTACAAAATTTTGTCTCTCTAAAAAATGAACAATATCACCTAGATTTAATAACAATACAAATAAAAATATATATTTATTTAAATATGTTGGAACCTTCTTTCCATTTTTGGATGGTTTATTCTTTGCATTTAATAGATCATGCACAAAAATTTCCTCCTGCTAAATTGTACATAACATTTTTTTTAATGTGCAATATAAGCCTTTAGCTAGTAGCACTTTATTAGAAGTTAACTTGCAGATGACCCATGCATTGATTAGATAGCAAATTCATAATAGACAACCCTCATACATCTTTAGATGGTCTTGTTGCCATGGTATGGTCAATGGAAAATATGGTCAAAGTTCATGTTAGATAGTCATTTTTTAGATGATAATATTAAATTCACCTCAAACAACAATATATAATGATGGTAACTCTAGATGGCTCTTCTCCAAATGATAACTTTAAATGGCAATATTTATCTAGATAATAGCTCAATATCTAAACAATACTTTTTCTCAAGATGGTAGCTTTTCTCTAGATGACAACTCTTCTCTAGAAATTATCTCTCGATAACAACTCTTCTCTATATACCATATCTAGGTAGAATGCTAGGAATACTAGCATGTTTTTAGAATATTAAATGCAACATTATCTTCACTTTATTTGAATCATATGGAACTTTGAGGATGTTAGGGAACTCCTTGCATGAATACATATTACTATTGAAAGAGATGAAAATGTATTTAAATTGAGGGTATTCATAGGTTATTATTAATATTGTAAAGAAAATAGATCTAGATATTGGAGCAATGATAAAATTATTTTTGATGTCTATCAAATATTGATGGAGGTACTTCCTTGGAAATGTAAAATTTGAAAGAGAAAGTGGAATATAGCGAGTCTCAGATACCATAGTGCTAAGTATTTAGGTTTTCATTTAGGTGACCCAAGTTCAAACACCAATACAAGGGACCCAAGACCCCTCATAAAAGCTATTTTTCAATTCATCATTTGAGTCCTCTAAGGGATACCATAGTATAAAGTCTTTGGGTTTTCATTCAGGATATTCAAGTTCAAATCTCGGTATGAGGGGACTAGGACCCCTTATAAGCACTCATGCTTTTAAGTATTATAAGTCCCTTGAGAGATACCATAGTGGTATATATTTGGGATTTCATTCAGAAGATCCAAGTTCAAACCTTGAGGGGACCCAAAACCCTCATAAAAAACCATATTTTCTAAGTCTAAATCTTGATGGAACAGGGACCCCTCATAAAAACCCATATTTTAAAATTATATATCCTAAGGGATAACATACAGGTAAGTCATTGGGTTCTCATTCAGGAGACCTAAGTTCAAACCTCGATACCCTCATTAAAATTATATTTTTTACTTAAAATTTTAGCTAATGAGGCCTTAGTGTAATAGTTGCAATATATAGATGATGTAGCCCATACCAAGGTTCAAATATTGATGCACCAAATAGGCTATATAGCTCAATGTGACTAAGTTTATGTAAAAGGAAAATGGCAACCCTTTCAAAACCCTACTTAAAAATAAAGTGTTGTATAGTGGAAAATATATTTGATAGAAATACAAGCTATAAAACATGTTTACATAATATATATATATTAACATTTTAATGAGAATATCCCAATAAAAGCCACATATAGTGTATTAATTCAAATATTTATATACTTACACAAGTATATCATAAAAACTCTACATTGTAATCTACCTATGCTTATGATATCAGTTTCAAGATTACTAATTGGAATAACCTCTATAGTTGACCAAGATTCCATGATATTTTCTTTGGATATTATTTGAGAAGACATTTAGTTTCTTGCTTTGTAAATAGGATAGAAGATATATATATATATATATATATATATATATATATATATATATATATATATATATATATATATATGGATAGAATAAGGGGTTTCGAAAGGAGATCCAAACCTATTACAAGAGAGAAAACACAAACACTAAGAAAAAACACTTTCAAAATAAGCATACATAGGACAACCTATAAAACTAAACAAGCTAAAGTACAACAATCAACAAAGAGAAGTAGTCTACCAAGACCATACATAATATGAGCCAAAGAGAATAAAATAGCCATAAGCACCTAGAGGGAGACCTGAAACACACCATATCAGACTCACCTACTAGCCATAAAGTCCACTCTACTTTTAATATCTTCTAGCTAGGAGATATACTCCTCAAAATTATGGGCTAACATATAGCTCAATCTCAACCCAAATTCCAACATGTCTTTAAAGATTAATTTCTAAGGATAGAGTTTGATATTAAAGGATATTGGTGGGTTAGCCTTTTAAAATTATATTCTTATGAGTTTGGTAACACATATAAGATTGCAAATTATTTAAAAGACAATAAAAATGTTGGACAAAAATATTCTTTTAAATGCATATAACATTTGTAGATATGGAAAATTTAAAAAATAAATGAATACTACCTAAGGGATAGACAACATAAAATTTTATATCATAGTTTTTATAATTAACTAAAATGCATATTAGTTGGTTTTATTAATAAATGGAATCATGCAATTTTTTTTGTCTGATGCTTGGTTGAATTCTTATCCTCTTATTTTTAATTTAAAATGACAATCATTGGTTGGGTAATCTTTGCCTTGTATAGGTTCAAAAGTAAATATTTATATTGATAAGATCAATAATCTAGGATTTTAGATTTTTATTAGGAATTTTATTAAAAGAGGGAATCTCAAAGAAGCAATGGAAGAGCTCTCTAAAATATGCTGCAAGAGTTCTATTTATCCATTTTTATGATGGATAAGTTGGTTTGATATATATCAAAATATAGTAGATATTTAATCAAGTTAGAATATTAAGCTTTAAAATATTAGGATAATTTTTTCCTAATATTTTCCTTGGAATAATATTTGTAACTTAAACCCCCCTTAAGGACTTGTCATTCCATTGGTTAATAGTTCTATATATTTTTTTATCAATGATAATTTGTATAAAAGATGATATCATGAACCTTTTAGGTATGCTTTGTGTAAGAAAGAGGTAGAAACATTACATCATCTATTTCTTTTTATTTTCTATTTTCTTTTATTACTTGGGTTATTTTTATGATATTATGAGAATATGTTAGGTTATTCAGTCAATATAGTTGAGTGTTTCTAGGCATAATGCTCATTATGGTAAGTTCAAAGTTTTGAAAAGATATTCTAGCATCCTCATTACATTATTTGAATATACAGGCAAGGGTGATCTCTAATTAAAGTTTATGCATTAATCCATGGTGTCCAAAATTTAGGTTTGTTGAGCTTAGATGGTACTACAAAAGAAAATCCAAACACAAGCAAATATTTATAATACTAAAAGTAATTTTTCTGAATTGCTTTGAATCAAATGGGATTTTAAGGATGCTTTTTCACTTCTTGCATTAATCAATATTACTATTTTTTAACTGGTTATACATTAAAGTTGAAGAATCTAACCAATGGAGCTAATACCATTTAATATGAATCAATATTACTATTAAAAAGGGATGAAAATATATTTTAAATGAGATAATTCATAGATTATTATTAATATTGTTAAAAAAGAACCTAGAGATTGGATTAAAAATAAAATTAATTTGGATATCCATTAATTATTGATGGAGGCATTAACTTAGAAATCTAAAGTTTGAAAGAGTAAAAGTATAGGTTAGTGGTAATATATTTGATTTAAAAAAAAAGTTACGAAATATGAACTACTTGATATAATAATTTTTGATTAGGTAGAAAATAAGGAATTTTGAAAGGGTCCTCGAACCTTTTACAAATTTATAAATTAGAACCACAAAGTAGCCATAACAAAATCTAAGAAAAATGTCAGAGTATAGGGGAAGTACTAGCCCACAATAGAAACATGGGATAAGTGACAGATAGAAAACGCATAAACAAAACATATCAGTAGAGAACCAGAGATAGAACCCACCAATTCCAAATCCAACAAGAATAGAGTAAATAGATGAAACTAAGAATCAAAATGCCAAATAAGAGAGAATAATAAAATATTGTTATTGATGTGGATAATATTATTTCTCACCAAAGAAATAAGGTCTTGTGAGAAATTCTATTTCCGGATAGACATACCTTCATTTTGAACTCCTAGATTGGTAAGGAAATCTGCAACCTTGTTACCTTCACTACAAATATGCTTACTTTGATAGTTCACAATTTTTCTTAGAATTTTTTTTTATTCATCCATAAGATTACCAATATTCCAATTGGGTGAAGTCTTTTCAATAAGGATATTGACAATGTATAAAGAATCCTCTTCTATAATAATATTATTAGAACCCATTGAGTTGAGCAAGGATAAACCTTGGAAGATAGCCCTAGCCTTTGCAAAATTACTAGTTTGGTGACCAAGGTTATCAGAAAAGGCTAGAATAATTTATCCATTGGAGTTTCTAATCAATCCTCTAGCTCTTGCCATCCCCGTATTTCCTTTGGATGGTCCATAAAAATTCAATTTAATCTAGTCTAAAGGGGGAGACCTCCATTTGGTTTACAACCTACTCGAGCTAGCATGAGGGGGCTAGGGACCCTAATGAATAAAGCCTCAAAAGGAGGAACATTAGAGGGGGATAAAAGAGATAACCATGATGTTTTTAACTAAAGTGCTAAGAATTCTAAAACTCATTTGAAATGCCCTATATTTACTTACTTTCCAAACCCCCCAAAAGAATTGAGGGAGGTAGAGCTTCCATAGGATGTGATATTTGGGGTTAAGGAAGGGAGAAAAATATCAATGATAAAAAATATCTTGTAGAGAATTTGGGGCTACCCAACTGACTCCCCAAATTGAAATAAAAAAGCAAAAGATATCCAAGGAGAAAGAACATTCTAAAAGGAGAGATTGAGTGTTTTCCTCATGAGTCCCACATAGATAACACTAGTTAGGAATGTCCATTCCTATTTTTTAAGATTCTCTAAAGAAAATTTTTTGTTTTGGAGGACAAGCCAAAGAAAAAAAATTAACTTTGGGGGTAAGTTCCTTGAACTAGACCAAATTGCAAGGGAACCAACAAGCATTCTCATCAACAACAAGGTAGTAGGAAAACTTCATTGAAAAGGTGCCACTCCTCCTTTTTCTATATTAATGCATCTAGGCAAAAAAAAATCATGAGAACCTGGGATTTTAATGTAAGATCAAGGGTTTTCAAGGGAATCTGCACTCCTTGAGCTGGGATAAACCTCATAATATCTTTTCATTTCTTAATGCCATTTACTTATTCAATATAGTTTACCACTTTGGGACCAAAGTATTGAGAAATTTTAGGCCTTAAGATAGCAAAATAAGGAGTTTTCATGAGAGGCATGTCCTCAAGCCATGGGTCTTCCTAGAAGTCAATACGTTCTCCACTACCTAATCTCCATTTAAGACCTTTTTAAAAAGATATTTTGTTTTAACAATGTTGTTCCAAAAGGTTAATCCATGTAGGGGGTTTTGATATTCCATGAAGCTTAATCCCCTATTCAAATATTTAGCAGAGACAATCTAGGTCCATCCATTGTTATCTTGAGAAACCAATCTCTAGCTTTGTTTTGTTGGTAAAGCTTTGTTCATATGTTTAATATTTTCAACCCAAGGCCTCTTGTACTTTTCTTGGAGTACACCTGGTCCTAGAAAACAAGATGGAAATTTGTTTATCCTCTGTCCCTGACCATAGAAAGGTTTTTTTGAAATTGTTCTAATTTTTATGTGATTTTCCATAAATTTTCAAAAAAAAAAAAACACTGACAAGCTTTGAAGAGTAGATTTGACCAACTCGATATTTTCTCCTTGACTTAGAAGTTTTACCTTCCAAAAGTGGATTCCATAGTTCTTCTTGGATCCTTCCTTTGAACAAAGGCAACCCTAAGTAAATGGAGGGGAATTCAACAATGGTATATTTCAAGATTCTAACTACTTACATAATAATAAATAATATAGTTTGATACATTTTCTTCGTACTACTTCTTCTAATGTATTAATAAAACCACACATAGTTATATATCACCACATACACACAAGATACTTTGTACTCTATGCATGTTTATAATATCACTTTCTAGATCACATATAGGATTAGTCACTAAATTTGACCAATATTCAAACTTGTTTTCTTTAGAATATTTTGAAATTATGTTAGGAGATGTTCATTCTTCCTTTGTAAACAAGATATGATTTTATATGAAAGGATATTAGTAGGATAACATTTTAAAAGTAAAATTTTATGAGTTTGATAGTAAATATAAAGAGTTTATAATTAACTAAAAATCATATTAGAAGGTTTATTAATAAAGGAAATCATGCTTATTTTTTGTAATGATTATCCTCTTTTTCTTGATTCACAACCGTAATCATTGCTTGGGGTCTCTTTTGCCTTTGTATAGTTTCAAAAGTAAAAAATTACATGATATGAGTAATAATTTAAATATTTGGATTTCCATTTGAAATTTGATTGGAAAAGAGGATGCCAAAAAATGAATAGAAGAGGATGCCAAAAAAGCAATAAAAGAGCTCTAAAAGATGCTTCCAGAGTTCTATTTTTCCATTTTTATGAATGGATAAGTTGATTTAAAGCATATCAAGGAGAGTATATATTCAATCAAGTTAGGGTATAAAGCTTTAAATAATTAGGATATTTTATTCCCAAGTATTTTTCTTGGAAGAATATTAGTTACCTAAACCCCTCCATAAAGCCTTGGATTCCTTTGGTTAGCAATTCAAAGAAAATTATTACCAATGATAGTTTGTATGAAGGATGATATCATGAGCATTTAGGTATATTTTTCTTGAGGATGTAGAAACATTAAATCATTTAATTCCTTTTTATTTTCATTTTAATTTTACTATTTGTATTACCATTTAAATATTACTAGAACATATTCGGTTATTCATTCAATATTGGAAGAGTTAAATGAACAATTGATTTAGTTGTTTCAAATGTAAATATTGACTCTCTTGTTGAATATTTATAGGTATGGTGAACACCATAAAATACGGTGTGGAAAAATATATGGTGGCATCCTCATTACATGATTTTAATATACATGTAAGGATCATTTATAAAAATTAAGTTTGCACAAAGTATCTACATCAATCCATTGTAAAATATAAATGTCTAGAAGTTGAATTTATCAACATTATATTTGATGGTATTTCAAGAGGAAACCCTAAGAACACTAGCATGAATTCAAAATATTAAAAGTAAAATTCTCCTTACTTGCTTCATATCGAACTTCAACTAGGGCACTTATTACATGAATAAAATTACTATAAGTATGGTGAGCACCATAGGAGGTGTGGAAAAAAGCATGGTAGCATTCTCATTACATGATTTGAATATACATGTAAAGGTCATTTATAAAAATGGATTTGCACAAAGTATCTACATCAATCCATTGTAAAATATAAATATCTAGAAGTTGAATTTATCAACATTATGTTTAGTGGTATTTCAAGAGCAAACCCTAAGAACACTAGAATGTTTTCAAACTATTAAAAGTAAAATTCTCCTTACTTGCTTTATATCGAACTTCAAGGATGCTAGGGCACTTCTTGCATGAATAAGATTACTATTAAAAAATTATAAAGATATATTTTAGTTGAGATAATTCATAGATTATTATTCATATTATTGAAAAACAGTTCTAGAAAACTAAATCAACAATAAATTTTTTCTAGATGTCCATCAATCATTAATAAACACATTTAATTAAAAATATAAAATTTAAAAAATAAAAAATAATATTAGTGACAAATATGTTTTAAAAAAACACAAGCTATTAAATCTGAACTAAATAAATTATGAATAGATAATATATTTTAATATTTAATAATAAAAAAAATTCCAATAAAAACCATATAATATATATAAACATACACAAAGTATATTAATTCATATAGACAAATGCATCTAATATAGAGTATATTAATTTTATATAATATCTATCGATATATAAGTACACCACTTGAGCATATCCTTTGAGCCAGGACTAGATGAAGATAACGTTTGGGTTTTCCTTTCATTATTCAAAGGCAAGTGCCCACTATACGTTTGGGTTTTCCTTTTATGATTCAAAGGCAAGTGCCCACTATTTTTTCTGTTCTTATTTATTCGACTTAATGTCAAGACACAAATAAATGAAGTTGATACCACACCTAGTGAGCGCATCTCCTCGTCGGCCGCTTCAAATATCATAATCTGTAACAACCTCTCAGCTTGTTATAAAATAATAAGCATGGATATAATAAATGTCAAAAGCATGATAATCTTATCATCGCCATCTCAAGCTTTACAATCTATCACTTTAAGAACCTTGGCATTTGGATATGTTCGAAAATGTATATACCTTAACTGTAAGGAAGTCTCGTTGTCTTGACCGGTTCTTTCTTTGATGAATGCTGTTATTGGTCTCTGGGAATCATGAATCACTTTTTATTAAGCACAAGAACACATTAACATAATTTGAGATTGAAATAAGCTCATTCTCATATTAAACGTCCTCATACCTGCCTCACCTGTGGATGCAACTTACTATTTTCCTCCAATTGTTGCATTTCCTGGCCACAGCTAAGTTAACGTCAGTGTAAACTTCTTAACTCTTAGTCTTTCTCTCCAAACGTACTCCCCTCTCTCTAAAGTTTCTCTACCATCCTTAATCTGTATGACCTAAGCATTACAAGGAAGGAATGTCGTTAGGGTATAACCTTTTGAGTGTGCTCATCCATTTGCATCAAAAGCATTTCGCCCTGTAAAATAAAGGCATCACATGTTCTATCTTACAGGAGAATAATGATACGCCAATTGTGATCTATAAATTAAAAAAACAAAATTAAAGTTTTTGCTTTTTGAACTTTAAAGAAGAGTATATTTTGCCATTACAAATTTATATTAAAAAAACAAACTTATATGCTTTGCCTTAATTGATCTAATGCGTTTGAGTCCTCGTTCTAGTCCATCTTCTAGCCCTTCTAGCTCTTTCAACTCTATGCCTTCCATCTCTTTACCATTCATTTGTCTGAAAATGAAAACAATTGGACTAGTATGAATCCACGTATCCATGATGTACTTAATTTTATTTTTTTCCTCTTTCTTTCTTCATTTATTTTCTCGACAAAAATAGGCTATCAAATCGCTTATTACCTGCATAGACTACTCAGATTTTCATAACGGTCGTTCATCTTTACCAACTCGATGTTATTAACCTGACAGACAATAAACATCTCTTTTTCAGAGCCTACATTTCTATGATAAAGTTTCTACCTAGCTTAAATAATATATAATAAAACATTATGTTTACAAACATAGTTTAAGTTAGTATTTCTAACGGAGTATCTTTGGTGCAAAACTATGTCATAAGGTTGTTCTGCACTTTAAAAAAGGACCAATTAGAGCATCTTAAGGTTACGAAGAGAGGTAAGTCTATATGCATTTAACGAATAGATCAAGTATCTATTTACTAATTATAAAATTTAAATATAATTGTTTATCTGAAAAATAAGAAGTTATTTTCTGTTAGATTAATTTTTAAGTTTTAAAATATTTAGTTTTTGTTTGATATTTACATTAAATCATAAGCCTTGCTTAAAATACTATCTTAATGTTTATGTTATATGACTTTGGCTCTAAATATCCTCTTCTATTTAGGAATAATGATTTAAAATATTTTTTTAGTCTGCTTATACTTATAGTTATATATTATTTTCATTATTTTGTTTTGATTAGTTGATTGGAAGGGGTTTTGAAAGGGTTTGCCAACCTTTTGACAAACGGAGAAACCCACAAGAAGAGGATCCATGATGTAAGAGCATCATCGGGTGAATTGGATCCTGCACACTAAAAAAAAATATAGTATGTTTTAAATTTTCCTTTTTTTTTGCTGTAGCTTTTTGGTTTGTGGCCAGCATTTAATTATTTATATTAAACAAATGGTCTATATTTAGTTTGTAGGAAAACTAAGAAAAAACTAGCAATAAACAGTCTGGATCCATTTTATTGGGAGAAAAAACAATATAGTTGGATGAAATCAAATGAGAAAATATAATATAGTTGGATGAAATCACATCTATTGGTATCTTCTATGGATAAGCGCTAGTGTAGTAGGCTTGAGGCAATTTTTTAAAATTAGAGTCACTTAGTTGCTTAGAACTCCTTGAATGAAATCACATCTATTCGTATCTTCTATTTGTCTCCAATGTGTCTCATTAACTCCTATTTTTGGGCTTGAGGCAATTTTTTAAAATTAGAGTCACTCAGCTTCCCCTTTATCTTTTAAGGGCTATATTGTTGCATGCACCAAAGACAATGTTTAATGAAAAATAATATTATATAAAGTTATGCAGAGAAAAAGAAAGAAATTTTATTCTATGTTTTACTTATATGTTCACCAATTGAATTATACGCCATCAAACGAATCATTCGTTCAATATCTAAGGGATGAAGCAACAATTGGATTATTTACAGTTCCATCATGTCATATCAAGTTGAATGATAGAAATTGGTGATAATAAAAAATATTATAGTGAATTAAATCTCATAATCTTTATCATAAAAAATTTATACAGTTCCCTGACAATTATTAATGAAAAATTGGAGCGGCTCATTTGCACTAGGGTTTACCATAGGCGTTTGAATTGCAGTGTCATCGAATCTTATTGCACAGAACATTTCTTATATTTTTAAATATAAGGTGATAATGAAAAAATAGAAGCGGCTCATTTGCATCTCTGTTTATCATAGGCGTTTGAATTGTAGTGTCATTGAATTTTATTGTACAAAACATATTTATATTTTTAAATATAAGAAGGTGATAGGTGCAATTAATTTATATGTTTTACTTATCAATAATAATAATTATTGAATTTTATAATTATTATTAAATCAAAGAATAATTTTTATAATTAATATAAGAGCTAGACTTTTTTTTTTACAATGAAAGATTGAAAGAAAATTATATTTCTTAAGTGCTTTGGCATAAACAAAATTTTATATAAACTATATTATTCAGGGTCAAAATATGATTACAGTAAAAAATAAAAACCATGTTTAAAACAAAATGGGAATAATAAAGATAAAAATCATTACATATCAATACATAATCATTAAAATAATCTCTATGTGCACAACCAAGATAGAAACTAGTAAAACAGAAACCACCACAAAGAAGAAAACAACAAAAAGAGAAGAAACAGTTAAAATTTCCCATAATGTTTTAATCAATGGAGAGACCTACAGTAAAAACCCAAAGCTAACATAGAAACTTGGGGTATGATATGTGAGTGAAAGAAGAAACTCCATCCTTGATCTCTTCCATTTGCAAGAAACCTTTCAGAACTTGTTCACCTTCTTTTGGTAAACTATTTGCTTCCTAATTTAATTCTTTGTAAAGATAAGTAAAAGAATTATTTAAATAAAAAAATAAAAATTACCTCTTGTAGTTCATCTCCCATGTCTGAGTAGAATATTTTGTAATTGTGTAGATCTATTTATCCAGTTGATGATTCGAGTAAAATCTCCAAAAAATTATAATTTTTTTACATTTCTCTCCAAAGCACACTTCATTAGTAATCTCAACCCCTGAAACTCATCAAAATTGTTGGAGCATATCCCAAGGCCTACTTTAAATTTGATATAGTGGGTATTTTTACATTTCTCTCCAAAGCACACTTCATTAGTAATCTCAACCCTTGAAGCTCATCAAAATTTTTGGGGCATGTCCCAAGACCTACTTTAAATTTGATATAGTGGGTATTCCAGAAGTACAAAATATCTCCCACACTACTAAAATTTGACTATCTCTGATTGGACCCATCAAAAAAACCCCATGGTTGAGACTTTTCAATGAAAAACTATCTACTAGTCGAGGTTTCTTACATTTGCAAGGATCTTCATTGATTGAGACCAAAGTCCTCATCTGAAATATGATCTAGGGATATTAAATTCTATCAATCCTTTTTGTTCTACATTTTCATCCTTATAACATTTGAATATAGGTAGTGCCATGTACAGTATGCTTCCATATTCTAAAGGAATTTGAATGTCATTTGTTTCATTACCAATTGCTTCAGTGAGTTGTGCATGTAGATAATGCTCCATTATTTCAAACCTATCTTTTAGAGTTTAACTATGGATCCTTTTTGAACTAGGATCTAAGTTTCCTTCTGAATTTATAAGTGAAATATTTAATTCCACATTTTATGATACTTGCTCTTTTATTTATAATAGTCTTGTTCATATCATTATTTACTTAATTACTTGAGATAAATATTTATCTTAATTTTAGCTTTTTATGTTTAACAATAATTTGATAAATTCTTTGTATTTGACTTCCTTATATGTCCATAGTAATGATATATGCTAAAAATATGATTCACCTCTATCACTTGCAATAAATTATTTGTAGATAACTATTTGAAAAGTAATATTCAATAATAAGAATTCAATATATTTAGTTGGAGTGTCTAAGTCCTTCTATGTTAATATTTTAACTATAATTTTGATGCAATGATAGGTTCTAAACTTCTAGAAATTCAATTGAAATAGGATTCCTTATATCTCCCTAATTAGAAGTTTTAGAAATACTAAGTATTTTCAAACTAGATTTTTCTAATCCTTATATCTCCTTGTATTTAATTTTTGTAAATTTTCTTGAAGCAATGGAAATAATTTAAATGCTTCTACTTTTAATATTTTCTTTAACATAATAAATATCTTCTTTAGAGATTCCTTTCAACACATTATTAGTCCTATTACTAATATCTATAGAATATATAATGTGCACTTGATATCAAACTTACAATATCATTATGAATGTTTCTCAGCTTCTTGATGCTTGATTTTGGTCTGCAAGTTCATTGGAATATATATGTTGTCTGTAAGATTGATTACTTGTTACTCTTCATCTTGCTTGTGCATGTTCTCCTTCTTGTAAATGGGCTGGTTTGTATTCCTTTCTCCAATTGAACGCTTGTTGAATATGTGCTTTAATCTGCACTCTTTATCCTTGGATGTTATGTGCACAATATGGGGCTTGGACTCTCTTCAAATCTGGTATTTCATTTGTAAGTAGTAGTCTCTCTATTACTAGTTTCTACGTACTCTTCAAAACAACAACCATTTAATTACCTTCAATGTTTCCATATGACATGGGAATGCCAAGTGGCACTCGTCCTTTTCAACATTCTTGAAAATGTTCCTTCAAATACCTCCTTGTAGTGCCTATAACATGTGGCCCTTATCTTTTTCTCTCTTCCTGGAAATGTTTGTTGTAGCTCTTTCTTTTAGCGCCTATGACAAGTGACACTGAATTTCTTACTTCTTGGTGGTTTATGACTATTATAATTGCTTTTACTATCTTCCTCCATGTTGGATGCTCATTTGTCTTGTCTTTGCTGGAGTTTCAAATATGAGATGTTACACTATGATGTTGGGCACTCATTTATCTTGTCTTTGCAAGAGTTTCAAATATGATATGTTACACTATGATGTTGAGTGCTTAACCTTCCTGTTCAACATGGAACTCTTTACTTTGGATACATGGAATAAATTCTTCCATGTGGCAATAGGTTTCTAACTCCTATTCAACTTCCTTGGATCTTTCCAGTATTTTCCCAATGCTCAACTCTTACAATTTCACTTGTTGTATACATCTATTCCTTGGCATAATGCTTTGACTATCTTCTATGGTATTGTTGGATGTGTAGACTCGCTAGCTTCAATGGTGGTAGTGCTTCCTTTGTGATGACTAATAACTTGCACTATGACCTCACCTTTTACCCTTTTATTATCACTTGTTTTCTCTATTGTAGTTCTTGATTCCTTACTACTCACCTATCTTGTATATCCAGGACCTTCATATTTTGATTTTATTTCTGGTATAATTGGATCTTTCATTCCTTCTCCATGTTTTTCCAAACCTATATCTTTATATCCCATTTTACTTAAAAATTTTGAACCAATTCCTTTAGTATATCTTTCAAAATAATCAAAAATATCATTAGACTAATCCATATTATTATCAACACAACTCTAGGTATCACTATCTCTATCATCATTTAAATAAATGTCAACATCAATTATAATAGCTTAATATTTTTCTAATCAATCATGAACTATACTCAAATCCTTTGTGTCACATGTATCATCTATTTTTGTAATAGGTTCTTCTATCTTTGTCATGAATTCTAAGTTACAAGTATCATTGCTTGCATCACAATTTTTCCTTTCATTTTGATGAGAATCACAACATGCATCTTTTTATTTTTTATGAAAATCACTAGTATCACAACATGCATCTTTTTCTTTTTTATGAAAATCACTAGTATCACAACATGCATCTATCATCATGGTACTTAAATGATTTGCATTACAAGGAATATCTTTCATAATTATCTTATTCCCTAATTCTTCAACATTTTCTTGCTTTCTTATGTTAGAAATATTTAAAGTAATTATTCCCTTGTATATTGTCCTCCATAGACTAACAAGTACAATAACAAAGTTTTCATAATAAATATTAGCATCATTAAACACACTTTGCATGCATTTTTAAAGCATTAGAAATTATCCATGTTCTGCTTTACTGGTAATATCAACAAGCTTATGTTCCAAATCTATAGTTATTTACTCTTGCTTTCTATTCTTACCTTTGACTATTTCATTATAAAGTAGTTTCATATATATTATCTTTCCTATATCATTAGGTAATGTGAAAACATCTTTAGACTCTTTGATTGCTTTATCATGTTTAAACTTAGATAATTTCCTAGCATTTAAAAACTTTCATCTTTGGCTTCTCTCATGATTGATTGTAAGACTCTCTTTTCCTTTATTGATGTATTCTCTCAACTTTCAATTTTTGTTAACACGTGTTGAGTACAACATTTTAAATTTTACAATATTTTCTTTGTCTCTTCTAGTAAGTAATCTTGAATGTATATTTATTATTTTTAAAAATTAAAAAAAATTATTTTAATTGTTTTTAACAATTCATGTTTTTGTAATTCTATTTTTTATCACTTGCTTATTCTTTGTCATGCTCCTTTGAAGCTAACAATCTTATGTCTCCCTAGCTTTAAAAAATCAATGTTTCTTAATTATGTCATATGAGATGGAAAAAAGTATATCTCCCTAATTTCATAAACTAAGAATAAATTCTTTGCAAATTTATATATTCCTAAGGTTTAAGGCTAAAATCCTTTTGTCTCTCAAATAACTAAATCCGTAAAAATTTACTAATTCAATAATTTTCTACTTATAAAATTTCTCAAAAAATATGAAATCAATATAATCTTCAAATGTCAAATATCAAAGGTTTTATCAAAAAACTTACGAGCAAAAATCCTTATTTTTCCCTAGGTTTTGAGTAATAATTTTCAAGTTTCTATATTTTTCAAAAAATCTAATAGATCTTATAAGTGTACTTAAGGTTAGTAATAACATCGATAAGATCATCCATCAACAATTTGTAGATGATACAACCTTTTTTTGGAAGGGCAAGGATAAATGAGGCCAAAGCTTTGAATAAATTTTTAAAAGAGTTTGAAAGAGCTTTAGGGAAAAAAATTAATAAGAATAAATCCAAAATTTACTTTCTTAACACTCCTACTAATATCAAAACAAGAATTTACAAATTGCTTCAAATGGAGGAGGTAAATATATATTACAACAACTATGTAAATATATATTACAATTTTACCAATAATTGTTCTACCCTCAATACTTATGTAAATAGGTATATTAATATTAAATCTTCATCCCTTATCTCGGAGACCCAGAGAACCAAAATCAAACCACCATAGGGTATGCGAGTGTGTTTTAGGAAAAAATCTTCACCCCTCTAATATCTATTAATATTTTGTTAATATTCTTTCTTATTAAAATTCCTTGCTGTGAACCCCATGATAAGGTATCATCTAGTCTATGAGTCCTCCATGATTAGACCCAAAGCCTTTTTATAGGCCTCTCAAATATACTTGTGAGTATTTTCATAGATTATATCCATATATGATTAGTCATTAAATTTGACCAATATTCAAACCTGTTTTCTTTGGAATCTTTTTAAATTATGTTAGGAGATGTTCATTCTTCCTTTGTAAACAAGATATGATTTTATATGAAAGGATATTAGTAGGATAACATTTTAAAAGTAAATTTTTATGAGATTTATAGTAAATATAAAGAGTTTATAATTAACTAAAAATCATATTAGAAGGTTTATTAACAAAGGAAATCATGCTTATTTTTTGTAATTATTATCCTATTTTTCTTGATTCACAGTGGTAATCATTGCTTGGGGTCTCTTTTTCATTTGTATAGTTTCAAAAATAAAAAATTACAAGATATGAGTAATAATTTAAAGATTTGGATTTCCATTTGAAATTTGATTGGAAAAGAGGATGTCAAAAAAGCAATAGAAGAGATCTAAAAGATGCTTCCAAAGTTCTATTTTTCTATTTTTATGAATGGATAAGTTGGTTTAAAGCATATCAAGGAGAGTATATATTCAATCAAGTTAGGGTATAAAGCTTTAAATAATTAGGATATTTTATTCCCAAGTATTTTCCTTGGAAGAATATTAGTTACCTAAGCCCCTCCATAAAGCCTTGGATTCCTTTGGTTAGCAATTCAAAGAAAATTATTACCAATGATAGTTTGTATGAAGGATGATATCATGTGTATTTAAGTATATTTTTCTTGAGTATGTAGAAATATTAAATCATTTAATTCCTTTTTATTTTCATTTTAATTTTATTATTTGTATTACCATTTAAATATTACTAGAACATATTGGGTTATTCATTCGATATTGGAAGAGTTAAATGAACAATTGATTTAGTTGTTTCAAATATAAATATTGACTCTCTTGTTGAATATTTATAGGTATGGTGAACACCATATAAGGGGGTGTGGAAAAATATATGGTAGCATCCTCATTACATGATTTGAATATACATGTAAGGATCATTTATAAAAATTAAGTTTGCACAAATAATCTACATCAATCCATTGTAAAATATAAATGTCTAGAAGTTGAACTTATCAACATTATATTTGATGGTATTTCAAGAGGAAAACCTAAGAACACTAGCATGTTTTCAAAATATTAAAAGTAAAATTCTCCTTACTTGCTTTATATCGAACTTCAAGATGCTAGGGCACTTCTTACATGAATAAAATTACAATAAGTATGGTAAGCACCATAGAAGGAGGTGTGGAAAAAAGCATGGTAGCATTCTCATTATATGATTTGAATATACATGTAAAGGTCATTTATAAAAATAGAGTTTGCACAAAGTATCTACATCAGTCCATTGTAAAATATAAATATCAAAAAGTTGAATTTATCAAAATTAAGTTTGATGGTATTTCAAGAGGAAACCCTAAGAACACTAGCATGTTTTCAAACTATTAAAAGTAAAATTCTCCTTACTTGCTTTATATCGAACTTCAAGGATGCTAGGGCACTTCTTGCTTGAATAAGATTACTATTAAAAAGTATAAAGATATATTTTAATTGAGAGAATTCATAAATTATTATTTATATTATTGAAAATCTGTTCTAGAAGACTAAATCAACAATAAAATTATTCTAGATGTCCATCAATCATTAATATAAACATTTAATTAAAAATATAGAATTTAAAAAAAATAAAAATATATTAATGAGAAATATGTTTTAAAAAAACACAAGCTATTAATAGATAATATATTTTAATATTTAATAATAATAATAATAAAATTCTAATAAAAACCATATAATAAATATAAACATACACAAAGTATATTAATTCATATAGACAATGCATCTAATATAGAGTATATTAATTCTTATATAATATCTATCTATATATAAGTACACCACTTGAGCATATCCTTTGAGCGAGTGAAGGACTAGATGAAGATAACGTTTGGGTTTTCCTTTCGTGATTCAAAGGCAAGTGCCCACTATTTTTTCTGTTCTTATTTATTCGACTTAATGTCAAGACACAAATAAATGAAGTTGATACCACACCTAGTGAGGGCATCTCCTCATCGGCCGCTTCAAATATCATAATCTGTAACAACCTCACAGCTTGTTATAAAATAATAAGCATGGATATAATAAATGTCAAAAGCATGATAATCTTATCATCGCCGTCTCAAGCTTTACAATCTACCACTTTAAGAACCTTGGCGTTTGGATATGTTCGAAAATATATATACCTTAACTGTAAGGAAGTCTCGTTGTCTTGACCGGTTCTTTCTTTGATGAATGCTGTTATTGGTCTTTGGGAATCATGAATCAATTTTTATTAAGCACAAGAACACATTAACATAATTTGAGATTGAAATAAGCTCATTCTCATATTAAACGTCCTCATATCTGCCTCACCTGTGGATACAACAAATTATTTTCCTCCAATTGTTGCATTTCCTGGCCACAGCTAAGTTAACGTCAGTGTAAACTTCTTTACTCTTAGTCTTTCTCTCCAAACGTGCTCCCCTCTCTCTACAGTCTCTCTACCATCCTTAATCTATATGACCTAAGCATTACAAGGAAGGAATGTCGTTAGGGTATAACCTTTTGAGTGTGCTCATCTATTTGCATCAAAAGCATTTCGCCCTGTAAAAGAAAGGCATCACCTGTTCTATCTTAAAGGAGAATAATGATACGCGAATTGTGATCTATAAATTTAAAAAAAACACAATTATGTTTTGCTTTTTGAACTTTAAAGAACAGTATATTTTGCCATTACAAATTTACATTAAAAAAACAAACTTATATGTTTTGCCTTAATTGATCTAATGCGTTTGAGTCCTTGTTCTAGTACATCTTCTAGCCCTTCTAGCTCTTTCAAGTAGAGCATCTTAATGTTACGAAGAGAGGTAAGTCTATATGCATTTAACGAATAGATCAAGTATCCATTTACTAATTATAAAATTTAAATATAATTTTTTTTTGAAAATAAGAAGTTATTTTCTATTAGATTAATTTTCAAGTTTTAAAATTTTTAGTCTTTTTTGTTAAAATTTACAATAAATCATGAGCCTTGCATAAAATAATATCTTAATGTTTATGTTATATGAGTTGGGCTCTAAATATCCTCTTCTATATTCCTAATAATGATTTAAAATAGTTTTTAGTCTGCTTATGTTTATAGTTATATATTATTTTCATTGTTTTGTTTTGATTAGTTGATTGTAAGAGGTTTTGAAAGGGTTCCCGAACCTTTTGACAAAAGGAGAAACCTAGAGGAAGAGGGTCCAATAGACCAACCATTTAGGGTTTACTAAAAAACACACAAGAAAACAAGGGAAAATTTTGAAATAAATAGAAATCAAACCATTATTGAAAGAGCCAAGATGGAACATAATATCTTGGTCAAGATGGAGCAACCATAGCTAAAAACTAAAGAATATAAATAGCCGAAGGCTAGAAATATAACAACTATTAGCTTTTGAAGCATTAAACATAAAGGAAATGCATTCATGAGTATTGGAATAAGAATGCAATGAAATAACTATGATAATGGAAACTTAACATGCATAAAAATATGATGGAAAACTTGACGCAATGCTCTAGAAATACTCATATAATAAAGCTCATAAAAATTACAATGCTTCTCTCATGGAGTTTGCAACTCCTCCATGATAGCAAAATGAAGCTACATTGTGTCTACTACTACTCTCACCTTTGCACTCTAAAACACTACACACAATCACTCACAATGAGGCCTTTATATATAAATATAGATTCCTTACCTCTCATTCAACCCTAAGACTCATGTACATGTGGACTACATGCACATTTACATCATTGCATATTCTAACACTTGTGCATTTGTTAAATAACTCTAATAAACTATTTATTTTCTAATATAATTCTAACCTAAATATGTACCCAAGGTACATTAGTAAAGGACCAAATGATGTCATATTCATATTTTCCAACACCCTCTTGTATTACATTATTTGGTTTTGAAGACTTTAGTCTTCAATATGGATATTTGTCTTTTGCATGTATTTCTGCTTGAGTGAAGTTTTCTTGAAATGTCTTTAATTTACTCTACATTGTATTCCTCCTTGACTTGCCTCTTCATCTTCTTCCTCTTCACTCGATTCCTAGAGTAATTTTCCTTTGCTTTTCTCCTTGTCATCATTTTTTGTGTTCTAAACAGAAGCTTCTAAACATACACTTAGAGCATCATGATAATACTTTGAGATAGTAGAACTTGTAGTACTAATGGTGCATGAGGAATAAAATATCCTTGATAGGGTTGATTAATCCATTTCTATTTTAAGCTTAAGTACATCTATTATTCCTTTTTGTTCTAGATTTTTCATTCTTATAACATTTGAATATAAGTAGTGCCATGTATAGTATGCTTCTATATTCTAAAGGAATTTGAATGACAATTGTTCCATTATTAATTGCTTCAGTGAGTTGCACATGTAGATAATGCTCCATTACTTCAAACCTGTCTTTTAGAGCTTCACTATGTATCCTTTTTGAAGTACGATCTAAGTTTCCTTCCGAATTTATAAGTGAATTCTTAATTCCACTTTTTATGATACTTGATATTTCCTTTCTAATAGTTTTGTTCATATCATTGTTTACTGAATTACTTGAGGTAGACATTTCTCTTAGTTTTAGTTTTTTCTATTTAGAAATAATTTGATAAATTCTTTGTAGTAGACTTCCTTATATCTCCCTAGTATTGATATATGCTATAAATATGATTCACCTCTATCACTTGCAATCAATTATTTATAGATAGCTATTAGAAATACAATCTTCAATAATAAGAATTCAATATATTTAGTTAGATTGTTTAAGTCCTTTTATGTTAATATTCCAACTATAATTTTGATGCAATGATAGGTTCTAAACTTCTATAAATTCAATTGAAGTAGGATTCCTTATATCTCCCTAATCAAAAGTTTAAAAATACTAAGGATTTGCAAATTAGATTTTTCTAATCCTTATATCTTCTCGTATTTAATGTTTGCAAAAGTTCTTGAAGCAATGGAAATAATTTAAATGTTTCTACTTTTAATATTTTCTTTAATATAATCAATATATTCTTTAGATATTCCTTTCAACACCTTATTACTCCTATTACTAATATCTCTAAAATATATAACATGCACTTGATATCAAACTTACAATATGATTATGAATATTTCTCACCTTCTTGATGCTTGATTCTAATCTACAAGTTGTTTGGAATATATTTTTTGTTTGTAAGGTTGATTATTATTCTTACTCTTCACCTTGCTTGTGCACTTTCTCCTTCTTGTAAATGGGTTGGTTTGTCTTCCTTTCTCCAACCGAACGCTTGTTGAATATGTGCTCTAATCTACACTCTTTATCCTTGGCTGTTATGTACACTATATGAGGCTTGGACTCTCTTCAAATCTGGTCTTCCACTTACTGGTTTCTACGTACTCTTCAAAAAAACAATCATTTACTTACCTTAAATATTCCTTTTGCTCTCCACATTTATGTTTATGTATGTAGTCACCTTCTTAGCTTGATGCTATATGAGATGGAAGTGCCAAGGCATTCATCCTTTTCAACATTTTTGAAAACATTTATTCTTACACGTTATTTTAGTGCCTATGGCATGTGGCCCTTGTCTTCTTCTCTCTTCTTGGAAACATTTTTTATAGCTCCTTCTTTCAATGCCTATGACAAGTGGAACTTGGTTTCTTACTTCTTGGTGGTTGATGACTGTTATAATTTCTTTTACCTTCTTCCTCCATGCTGGGTACTCATTTATCTTATCTTTGCTAGAGTTTTAAATATGAGATGTTACACTATGATGTTGGGCACTCCATTGTCTTGTCTTTGTCGGAGTTTCAAATATGAGATTTTACACTATGATGATAAGCACTTAACCATACTCTTCAACGTGGAACTCTTCACTTTGGATACATGGAACAAATCCTTCCAAGTGAAAATAGGTTTCTAAATCCTTTTTCAACTTCCTTGGATATTTCCAATATTTTTCCAATGCTCAACTCTTGCAATTTCACTTGTTGTCTATGTCTATTCCTTGGCATAATGCTTTGATTATCTTCTACGGTATTTTTAGATGTGCAAACTTGCTAGCTTCAATGGTGATGGTGCCACCTTTCTGATGACTGATGACTTGAACTATGAACTCAAATTTTACCCTTGTATTTTCACTTGTATTCTCTCTTTTGCAGGTCTAGTTTTATCCTCTATGTAGGCAACAAATTTGGTGGTTATGGCATGGGTGTATTTTGACACCTAAAATTTAGAAATATTTTACTAACCCTTTCTTTTGCTTTCTGAAGGACTTCTTTTAGGGATTTGTAGAATACCCTTCTTAGATTTTAAATACTTTTTTTCCTCCTATATAAGCTTTCCTTTTTGACAACACTTGTAGAGTCCTTTGGATAACTCTTTAAATGTAGATTATGACTGGTCCCCTATGCTTGGAAACCTATATTTTACTTTTCTCGGAGTGTGGGCTTAAATTTTCTGATTTGGGTCTTTATTTGTATGGTCCAACGTTACTTCCAAAAAACTATTTTTAATCCTTTCCAAACCCGTTAACAAATACTTCTTGGAGATGTAGACTCAAATTGTACTTTGAACTTGGGATTTCTTCTTCCTTTCAAGCTCTTCTCTTGCTATAATATGTTGGATTTCTCCTCCAAATTTTGAAGGTATTGTTACCATTTTGATGGCTATTACTTACCACAAAATTCTGCCTGTAACTTCTTAAAAAGAGCTCTTGATAAATATACCTTTGAATCCCTGACTAGGATGAAATAAATCTGGTATTATTATTGCCTTTGATCATTGGCAATATCTTTCTTGCTTGGTTGTTATTTCTCTTATCAATCCAAGATTCTTACTGAAATATTTGCACTATTACATATGCAAATTTGTAATCTTCTTTTGATTAGAATGAGCAATAGAATTTTGATATACCTAATTTCTATTTTCTTCTATTTGGAGGTTAGATCCTTGTAAGCTATAAAATATGCACTATTTTAAAGACTTGAAATGAAAATTTTGGTGCAACCCTTAAGCTTTGTAATTGGTTATTTAAAAATATTAATAGAAATACAAATATAAAATGCTCAACTAATGAAATTTTGTACCTTTATATTGCATATCTTTTCAATATTGTATATGATAAATATGATGGTAAGTCAACTCACCTCAATGGCTACATTTTATAGATGTTATTGCAGATCTTATAGGTTGTCCAAAATAGCTCATTTGCTCACATTTTCATAGATTCAATACTTGACTAATATACTTCCCAATACTGTAAACTGGTGGCTTAAAAACTCCTTCAGAATGTGCTTTTGAAATCTGATATTTAGCAATCACTAACACTGCCCAAATTGCTGCCTTTTTCTATCCTCAAATCTTAATAATTTTAGATTGTAAAACAATCAATACTGTCACTAAAAATCTATCCTTGAATCCCAAAAAATTAGTAGGATTCTTCCCAAATCTTAGCTGAGATGTTTTCTAAAGAACCCTTCAATGATGGTCCCCAAATATCTCATATTTGGTGGTTCTTCTATCACTTCTATCTTGCCAAATTTTGACTTCAAAGTATATCTCCTCCTCAAAAAATCTATCAATATTGAGATCTATTCAATACTACCTTTCGATTTGACAATATTCTTGCCAAATATTCTCCTTTGGTCTTGTTTTCGGATGGTGATAATTGTCCCAATTCATTAGCTTCTTATTTTGTAGTAATTTCTCCAATGAGTCCTTTTAGGGTCTCCTTTAATAAGGCTCACCAAGCCTGCTTCTTGTTCTTCCTTGAGACGTCTCCAAGGTTCTCAGTCTAGCAGCTTCAAAATCTTCAATGAGACCTTCCTTGGTCTCTTTAATATTCAACTATGAAAACGAGATCTCCTTGTAAGATCTCTTAAATCTATTTTTTCTAAAATATGCAATAGAAATTTTATTAGTTCTTCTCAATGCTCAACCTTCCACTATGGAAGTTCTTCAATAGGGTCTTCAATTGACCTATTCTTCATTTTGAACTTTTCAATCTTCAATGGAGATCACCAATCTCCAATATTTTTCTAGGACTCGTCTCCATGAGTCTCTTTGATCTTCAATGGGGTCTTATTTCTAGGACCTCCTTCCTAGATTTACAATCTTCAATGTGGATTCCTTGGCTACTAGATCTCTCCTCAATATATTAACTAGGAGTATTCAATCTGCAAATATTTCAATGGGACCTTTATCCTTAGACCTCCAAATCTTCAATCCTAATTTTTCTGCAACAAAAAATTAATCCCTGCACGAGGAAAGTAACGTCGAACTTCAGGCAATGAAGATGAAGATCTTCTATATTTGTTGTAGGAAACTTCCCACCTTCTCAGATTTAATTTTCTGCAACAAGAAAAACTTATATGAAAGTAACCAAATGGTTCTCCTAAAAACTTATTTTTCTATATTTCAATGGAATATTAGAGATAATAAAATTTTTTACAACTCTATGAAAAAATCTTCACTAGTTGGATTTATAATCTAGTGGATACAATGTTGAGTTCTAGTCTTCACAAGTGTTACAACTCTTGTGGAAAACTCAAGCTAAATCATATGGCTTTCTCTATTTTCTATTCTTCTACCTAGAGCTAATTCTATCAAAAACTATTGCGATGGTATTTTCATACAGCAACACACTATGTTGGTCTGGTTTGCAAATACTCAACAATAGCAATGGTGATCACTAATGAATTTCCTTGGATACATCATGGATTTGATACCACTATTAGCTTTTGGAGGCTTAAACATAAAGGAAATGCATTCACAAGTATTGAAATAAGCATGCAATAAAATAACTATGATAATGGCAATATAACATGCATGAAAATATGATAAAAAACTTGATGCAATTCTCTATAAATACTCATAATAAATATCACAAAAATTACAATGCTCCTCTCATGGAGTTTACAACTCCTCCATGATAGAAAAATGGAGCTACATTGTGTCTACTACTACTCTCACCTTTGCACTCTAAAAAACTACACACAATCATTCACAATGGGGCCTTTATATAGAAATATAGATTCCTTACCTCTAAATCAACCCTAAGACTCATGTACATGTGGACTACATGCACATTTACATCATTGCACATTATAACACTTGTTAATTTGTTAAATAACTCATATAAACTATTTATTTCCTAATATAATTCTAACCTAAATATGTACCCATGAAGATACATTAGTAAAGAACCAAATGATGTAATATCCATATTTTCCAATAAAAATAAAATAAGGTAAATGAAATAGTAGTAGATACAAAGCTGAGATAATTATTTAGCTTTAGCACTAGTAGGGGAATCCAAAAACTGATCATCAAATTCCACGAGCAAAATTTGGAAGAAAGAAGCCTGCCTTATGTTTTCTTATTTTGTCTTAAGTTTTTCTTCATGGAAGCAAGAAGCTCAATCTGAGGAGGTATCATTGGCATGATTTGAGGCCTTGCTCTCTTTTCTAGAAGAGCAATTCCTATTACTAGTATTTTTAGTTTTCAAGGCGTTCACACAATCCTCTTTTGAGTCTTGCATCTTGAATCTTGGCTCCTCTTTTGAATATTGCATCACGCATCTTGGAAAAAATGCATCCTAGTTCCAAGCACATTTCAAACAATGTTTACCATTCAAAGGATCCAGCCTCTACTTTTTTTTTTTCACTATCAAGCTTCACCTTTCCTTCTTCAACCTTGAAAATATATTGAGATCCATTCGTAATTTAAAAGTCAATTTCTCTTCTTCTTAGAGTTTTAATTAGGGGTTTCCCCACTTTTTTTAGGCCCCCACATCATAGGACCCTTTCTATGACTACGTATTTTAGGACATGGGTATCCTTTATCCATGTAATACTTTTGGGAGCCAATCGAGGACTCATTCTCATGGGCCACCATTTGGACAATAGGTTCCTCTATATTAGAATCTAACCCTAACCAACCAGAGGAATTTTAAAATTCTTTTGAATCTAGAATATAAATTAGAAGATTCAACGGACCTACCTCTTTCACAAGAATCAAAGGGGCTTCATAGCTCATCAGAGCTTTAACCTCCTTCGAATTCTCCTCAATTTGTGTTAAATCAAGGTTAGAAGACTTCTTTAATACCAAATGATTTTCCAACTGAAGCTCATCACCAATATCCCTGGGCTTTATGACTCTGTGCCAAACTCCTTTTGAGCATCAAGGGTAATAGCACTTTCCTTTTGAATATTTTTCATTACCATTTTATGTCTTTCATTACCCTCTTGATTTTTTCTTAACAAGCATTGATCCGGGTTATGGCCAGCTTTTCCACACCCATAGCAAATTGAGGGTCTATTTTCATAGATAATGGGTTGGATCCAAGAGCCCAGATACGAGGTAAGCTTAATAGAAGAGGGAAGATCCAACTTTGGATCTGCCAAGATGCACATCCTCGCAAGAAGAATTCTAGACTTAAATCTAGTAGATGAATCAATATGAATAATATCACCCACTGCATTTGCCACCCATCTTAGAATATCATCATGCCATAGTGAAAGCACGAGGATACGGAAGCAAACAAAAGGGAAATGTAACGCTAAGTCCTACGAACGAGAATGCATGAAAAGAGGGAAAACAAATGAACTGAAACGAGATTTAAAGCAAATGTAAAAGTGCAGCCCTTTATTTTATTAATTTTCTCGAGATCGGGTTACAATACGTCTCCTCCCTTTTCAGGGGCTAGGAGCGTCGGACATAGTTTTGTTACACCACAGATGATACATTCCCCTTGGGGATCTTCCGCGTGCCCACATTGAAAATGGGCGGACCAAACGTCACCGCCGCTTGCGTGAATGCATCTATAGTTCCTTGCTGCCCCTCCGGTGTCGAGATCCTGCATTCAGAGAAACAGTAAACGATTAGTAGCACCTACGGATGGAGGGAAACATGCGATCCCCAAGGCCTACGGTTAATGCATGCATAAAATAATTAAAATGATAACTAAAACATATCAGAATAAGCTAAAAATTTGACAGAAGCAAGAAAACATTACCAGGAACACACTGCAAAAGGAACAGTCGAGAAATCTACCACATATTTCTAATCGCTTCGGGGTGGGACGATTAGGACTGTCATAAAATGTCAGAAGGTGACCTCCTAAATGTCCCATCCAGGGGCCTCCAAAACACCTACAAAGTTGGGGTTAGGCAAAACGGGGCATTTTGGAATGACCCAGAAGGTCGGATTTTGCAAATTCGGCCTCGATCGCCCTATATCCGATGATGCTCCCTGTATGTTAGTGAAAGCGAGAAATAATAAAATCATAGCCAAAACTCATCAGAATCACATGAAACTTGAATGGCAGCATATGTAAATAACCTAAAATCAAATGCAAAAGAAATAGTAGGGAAATCTGCCATATATTTCTAATCGCTCTGGGGTGGGGCGATTAGGACTGCAATAGTGCGAGGGGCGCCCGGGGGCAGGACGCCCATCGTTTGGGGCTCGATTTCGGCACCAATCCACTTGGGATGGGTCCAAAACCTCTTATGGGGTTGTGTCAAAAAATTGGGTGGGGTATTGTGGCCAAATGTTTGGGTTTTGGGTCCGGATTGCACTTCCAATAATCACCCAATAACCTCCCTTCCAAAAGAGAGATCAAGGATGTAAGAAGCACAAACGATGGGTGAGGATGTAATTCGGCAGCACTCCGTTGGTCCAAATGCTCTCGATATTTCTTTTTTGGGGTGAGAAGACTCACCATTTTATAGACCCTTCGGGTCTGCTTGTGAATGAGCATGCAGAGGCGCCACTTGGCCATCATGCCTTGCCAGGGGGAAGAAGATTCCTCCCTGATTAAGGGCTCCATGACTGCCTCTTTGAGCTCAAAAATGCTCACTCGCACTCCCATGCATTGAAGGTGGAGTTAAGTGGCGGATCTGAGCTACCATTTGTCAAGGTTTGACCTTTTTCCCGTCAAACCTGCTATTCGCCCCACCCTGGAGCGAATGCTGCTAATCGTCCCAGGGTGGGACGAATACCAGTTTGTAATCATCCCAGGGTGGAACGAATAAGGAGCAAGGTGCCTGAAAGGTGCCAAATTGACCTCCGACCTTCCAAAACTACTGTGGGAGTGGTTAGGACCACTGTTTAACCTCTGGGGGCTGCCCTAGGGGCTGTGTATGCCAATTCGGTCAGTGTTTGTAGCCACATAATCGGATTGGTGTTGTTTTGGTGTCTATAGATGCCCCTTTTTGGGATGCGTTGTGCGTGGCGCAGTGCTGAGCAAAAATAGATAACCAAAGCACTAATGATTAGGGTTTCTCAGTAACCTAACCAAATTTTGATGCCCCAAGTATGGAAAGGGCATGCATTCTTGAATCCTTGCTTTCGACGAGCTAAGGAGCTTAATTCAAGTGTTAACCTTTTTTGGTGAGGTGTTACTTGATCTTGGACATTGTTCGATCATGAATAGGCAAAGGGCGCAACCTTTTGTCAGTGGGAACCTTGAGTTCATGATTCATGAATGCCAAGTGTTTGATCAGCTTGTGATTATTGCTTGTTTACTGCCCCAAGCGGGAGCGTGATTGTCTTTGTCAATGATTCTTTGAATGCATGCCATTTCCTTGATTGGGTGTGTATTTGTTGATTGGTGACTAAGTGTGACTACCCCCTCAAGCGACGAATCGATGAGGGAATGACCGACATGAGAAAAGCGACGAGTCGCTTGACCCAAGATGACTTTTGTAAGGGTGCCTTCAGTTGTTTTCCGTTGAATGCTTATGCAGTTTCCCAACAATTTGACCTATTTTTGGTGGGTTTTAACCCTTTTTGTGACGCATTTTGGGGATGAAATTGTCAAAAATTCGTCCTCCCGTGGAGCGGTCCGGCTATGGTAGCCTTCTTAGGAGTAATTTTGAAAAATCCTATGGGTCCTATGGTAGCCTTCTTAGGGAGTAGGATAGTGAGGATTTGTGACCCCAACATCAGTTTTGTATGCCAAGAATGTCAGTGCAAAGGCCCTTTATTCGGCAAGTTTATTGTTATTTTTGGTGCATTTTGGATGCAGTTTTTGTTATTTTTTATTTTCTTGCTCTGTAATCGTCCCAGGGTGGGACGAATACCAGTTTAGTAATCGTCCCAGGGTGGGACGAGTGCTAACTAGAGTGCTCATCCCAGGGTGGAACGATTACAGGCCTAAAAGCCTATTTAAGGGCCAAAACTAGGTTTTGGGCTCATTTGCATTTGTTTTTTTGGCGATTTGGAGTTGTGAGGAGGAGGAGGTCGAGTTCGCGTAGCGGAGCGCTATCAAATTTTCTTGGACACCATGAGTTCATGGACCGGATCATCAAGTGGTGGAGCCGAAGCGAGACCGGTGAGTGCTCCTTCTCATTATTTTGTTTGTTTTATTTTACAGTTTAAAACCATAATTTTTTTCTTTTGTATTTCATTTTTCGATTTAAACTAAAATAAAAACCCTAGTTTAAATTTTTTTTTTGTTTGAATTTGTGCTTTGTGTTGCTTTGTTAAAACTAAGATCGAAACCCTAGTTGAAACCATTTTATTTTTCTTAAAAACCCTGGATGTAAAAAAATTGTGTTGATTTGGTTGTTTTTCTTTTGCAATTTAACTAAGGTTAAAACCCTAGGTTAAAAATTTATTTGTGGTTATTTTGTTTTTTAAACTAAGGTTAAAAACCCTAGGTAACTAAAAATTTTTATTTTGATTTTTTATTTTTATTTATCAGTTTAAACTAAAGTTAAAAACCCTAGGTAACTGACAAATTTTTATTTTGATTTGTTTTTTTGTTTTTTTATTTATCAGTTTAAACTAAAGTTAAAAACCCTAGGTAACTGACAAATTTTATTTTGAATTTGTTTTTTTGTTTTTTATTTATCAGTTTGAACTAAAGTTAAAAACCCTAGGTAACTAACAAATTTTTATTTTGAATTTGTTTTTTTTTTGCATTGCATTGTTTATTTGATTTTTTGAATGTGTGTACTGTACATTTTGTTAATGTTTTTGTTGTACATTTATTAAATGTTTTTGTTGTACAATTTTTTTCTTTCATGTTTTTAATGTTTTTGTGTTGTTTTTTATTGGTGGTGAAGAGCCGGTACCGTCAGTCGACGGTATTCTCTGACGCACGGGAGGCACTGACTGTGGACTGGGATTGGCTTGATGCCCTTGGGCTCAAGCATGTGACTCGGTTAGAGCCTGTGGTGGGGGATCAGGCATATCTGACTGCCCTGATCAACTTATGGGATCCTCGCACCAATACCTTTCATCTCCCAACAGGGGAGATGACGATGACTCTTGAGGATGTCTATCGGATTCTATGGATTTCGATAGACGGGCTTCCTATTCGGACTACTCCACGTGATCAACGGATGATAGTGCTGACACGGTGCTTCGAGCATGGGGTGGAGATGGGGGTGGATAGTCCGATGGAGAGGGCAGAGGGGGATTTCTTGATTGGTGGTATTTTGGTGTGGTGGTGGGTGGAGAAGGGCGTGTTGGGGGTGAGGCATGCATTACTGATGACCCTCATCTCCAACATGCTGCTGCCCGACTCCTCGAGTGCGAGGTTCCCGTGGAACCTTTGGAGGTAGTTTTCAGGATTGGTTGAGTGTCCGACCTCTGAGCCACTGATTATGAGGTGGGGTCAGACACTACTGGACATAGCTCTATGATGAGTTGTACGAGGTCCGCTGTCGGAGGCAGAAGGGGATTGGATGCAGCTACCTATTGCAGTGTTGGGGATGGCAGCACATAGCTATGGAGAGGCCACAGGGTTTGTCGTGGACTACTCGAGCAGAGATGGTGGACAGGGAGATTCGGGTATGCGGCGCTATGGCAGAGGTCGAAGGAGCATGGGAAGAGTCGATGATGGGTAGGTGACGTAAGTCACTACATTGATGCCTTCTCACGGCTTGCTCTAGGGGAGGTGTTCTGGCATCCATACTGAGACTGTCCAGCCTAGCTTGAGGCTAGGGAGTGGCTCGATGGGTGCACAGGGGAGGTGGCTGATCGGGCGACATGGGACCGAGGGAGTACTTCCCGTACGTCTAGGTGACTCGATAGTTTGGGGTGCACCAAGGATTTCCTGGTGAGCCTTTGATCTATCGACGTGGGGGACGAGAGGACTCTAGCCTGGCCGATCATTGAGCCATTGGGTGAGGAGTCGGATGTAGTGATTGATATCCCTGACATGGACAATGTCGGGTGACTAGAGTACAACCAGTGGTGGACGATGCGGTGATGGTGGGGTGAGGGGCCTCTAGGAGGTCCGGATGCAATAGCAGGTGGGGAGGGTGTAGAGGCATCAAGGGAGGGTTTGGGGGCTCCGCTGGAGGATGCGGACATGGTGGAGGTTGATGATTTTATGGGGGATGATTTTGGGGTTTCGGAGCAGTCGGATATATAGGACGTCCCGGAGTAGTGGGTGCCAGAGCAGCATGCCATCTCGAAGATGCCCATGCCTCAGGCAGTCCCAGAGGGTATGGAGGTGAGGCTTCACGCTGAGATAGCATGATTGGAGGATCTACTTTAGAGATGGGATGAGGAGCTCGAGGATGCTCTATAGGAGAGGGATCTCCTACGGACTCAGTTGGTAGAGTGGGAGAACGCATTGGCTACGTACCACCGGTGGGATGGGGACACAGATGCTTCATGGGAGAGGGATCTCCTATGGACTCAGTTGGCATAGCATGATGATGCATTGGCTATGTACCATCGATGGGAGATGGATTTGGTTCGGCATCGGATGGAGTTGGAGGCAGAGATTATCCACCTCGATGGGTGATACCTGTGCTCACTGGAGGTGGATCGTCGCGTCGCATGAGAGGTAGCGATACTGAGCAGTCAACATCCTCTCATCGTAGGTGGCTGGATGAGGGGGGCGCTAGTGGGCATGATGTGGGGGCTAGCAGCAGCCACCCTGAGAGGTCCCATAGGACCCACACCACTGGGGGTAGTTCCAGTCGCACCGATCCTACGTGATCATGGTGGTCGATGCCCTAGGCTTGGGGGTTTTTGAGTTTTTGTTTTTTTGTGAGGTCAGAGGACCATTTTATTGTAGCCTGAGGGCATTTTGATGATATATATACATGACGTTGCTTTTTTTATTATACACTTGTCATGATTTATTGTTATTTTTATGCACATTTATTGATGTTGATGTATGTATGTTTATTTACATTGATGTATGCATATGTTATGATGAATGCGAATGTTTCTAATTTATATGATATGCATATGGAATGGATGAAATGATTTGTTGATATTTGGTGGTGGCACCATAGACTATATAGGACTTACTGGATTTTTGTACTAGGTGATTGCTTTATGAAATGACTTTGCATGTATATATTTTTTGTTTTGTATTTTTTGATGGTGATGTAAGAATGGAATGTATCACAGTTGGTTTAGAATGTAGTTAAGGTTTTCTGAGACTCAGATGTTTTAACTAACTAGCCAAGACTGTACTTTTATCTTACAAGACTTTTGAACAAGGTACGAATCGGACTTGAGTTTGACCAAGTTATTTCACATCCCTGTGTGTGCAATTGAGTTTGTTTATGTGGTATTTGTCAGGATACCGCCAATGCCAGATAGGCTGTCAACCAAACCTATACTGAGGATCACCTAATTAGCTCCACTAACTCCTTTGTTGTATTTAGTAAGATTAATCTGCGGTGCTATCTAGGATACCATAAGCTAGCTCATCCACATGCAAACATTGATCTGCACACAATTTAATGTGATAGATATATCGTCATGCGGGAGGTTTGCCACCAATGACCGATAGGCTATCCACCAAACCGATACTGAGGATCACCTCATGACCTTTCGAATGCTGAGAGTTCCAAGGATTCAAGTTCGACTCCCTTCTTTTCTTCAATTGTATTGGGATACTTGCTCTTATATAGTGATAAAAATCACTATTTATTTTTGTTTTTTCTTTTGAGCAAGGGATTTAAATATTGAGTGATGAGAATCACTATTGCTTGTGCTTTTTGATGTATGCACTTTGTGGGTTTTGATGTCAAACTTTGGAGTTTTGACTTTTGCAAGTTTTTTTATGTTTGCAACTTTTTGAGAACTTGGGATTTTTGGGGAATTGGGTAGGGAAGATGCTTGTCCTTTTGCCAACTCTCAACATTCTTGGGGTCATTCGCATAGGGGGATGAGCGAGATAACCTTTTCACTGTATGGTATCCTGGATTGCTTTGCAGGTTTCATCTTTCATTTACACAACTTGGGAATTTTTTATGTGTTTTAACTTGTGTTGGGATGCTACGTAACAAGGTGTGATCCAAGTAGAACTCTACCTTTGTAAAATCTATCTGACTTTATACATTTTTGGCTAGAAATCTAAAGACAGTTGAATGACGAAAACTCTAGATACATTAGAAGACAACTGACTATGATATGGTGAAAAATGTGGATGGCGTTTATTTTTGATGGACTATTTACAAAGTGGAAAATGTGGAAAATGATGGAATTGCCAAGTAATTACAGTCTATGGTGCTTATGACTTGTATGATCAACAAATATGCAATGTATGTATGCGATGCCTAATGTATTTTATTTTTTTTGTGTTTTGATTTTAAGAGTATGCATGGAAGTGAGATGCAATTTTTTTGTTATTTTTTATTATTTTATTGTTTTTGAATATTTATTTTTGACCAAGCGATTGTGGGAACCCTTGGAGCTTTTGGTTTGACCAAAGGGTTTATGGATACCTTTGGGGCATTTTGAGGTTGACCAAGCGATTATGGGAATCCTTGGAGCTTTTGGGTTGACCAAGCGATTATGGGAATCCTTGGAGCTTTTGGTTTGACCAAAGGGTTTATGGACACCTTTGGGGCATTTTTGGGTTGACCAAGCGATTATGGGAATCCTTGGAGCTTTTGGTTTGACCAAAGGGATTATGGACACCTTTGGGGCATTTTTGGGTTGACCAAGCGATTATGGGAATCCTTGGAGCTTTTTGGTTGGGCTATGGCTCTTTTAAATATGGAATGGCCTCAAATGACTGATGTTCAAGGGTTCTAGTTCCTTGATTCCATCAAGAGAGGCTAGCCGGTATGTTCTAGGTCCTATTTTACTGTCAATTACATAAGGACCTAACCAGTTTGCCATGAACTTGTCCCTTAGATGGGGCGGCAAGTTAGAGTTTTGTTGGTTCTCTTTTAAGACCAAGTCACCAACCTGAAAGTCCCTCAGGTGAACTTTCATGTTGTATGCTTTCTTAAGTCGCTCTTGGTAGATACGTAAATGCTCGAGAGCATTGATGCATCGTTCATCAAGCAACGTAAGCTGGTCTAACCGGGCCTGCCATGTAGTGTCATCATCGATGAACTCTTGCATTGATATGCGTAGGGAAGGTATTTCCAACTCGAGAGGCATGACTACCTCGGAGCCATACACCAGCGAAAATGGAGTTGCCCTAGTGGGCGTCCGAATGCTAGTGTGATAAGCCCAAAGAGCAAGTGGTATTTGAATGTGCCAATCCTTATGACTATCTATGACTATCTTTTTGAGGATGGCAACTAGCATTTTGTTTGATGCCTCTGCTTGCCCATTTGCCTACGGATAATAAGGTGTCAAAAAATTATGCTAAATTTTGTACTTTGTGGTCAAAGCATGCACGTCTTTGTTCTTGAATGACGTCCCATTATCCGAGATGATCTTGGATGGAATACCAAAATGACATATGATGTTATGTAAAATAAACTCCGCAATGCGGGTTCCAGTCGTAGAGGTAAGCGGAATTGCTTCCACCCACTTGGTGAAGTACTCTATGGCCGTTATGATAAACGTGTGATGACTTGACGACGTAGGGGAGATCTTTTCGATTAGATCTAAGCCCCACTATGAAAATGGCCAAGCCGATTGGATCGGCTGCAAGGCCTGAGAAGGTACGTGTGTCAAATTAGCATGGTGTTGACACTTCACGCACTTCCTTACATACGCGCAACAATCTCGCTCTAAATATGGCCAATAATAGCCCATGCAAAGAATGCGCTTTGCGATGGCCATACCGCTGAAGTGGCCACCGCATGTACCATCGTGCGCTTGGGTGATCACCCAAGTGGACTCTTGCTGGTCCAAGCAACGGAGGAGGATTCCTTCATAGCTTCGACGGTACAAAATGTCTCCTAGCAAGACATGTTTTGCCACTTTCTATTTGAATGATATTTTTATGGCATGCGTCAATCCAAGTGGGAGGTTACCTAGCTTGAGGTAGTCTCTTATGGGTGTGTACCAATCCTGCTGATCAGAAACCTCGATGGTATGAACAACCAATCCCTCTTGAAGTTCATCCCTAGCAAAAGTTGAGTGGGAAAGAACCTGTAAGAATAGCATTGTGTTGCTATTAAGAGGGATAGGGGAGAACAAGGACCCCTAGTTGGCATGATTCAGACTATCATGGATTCGAGAGAACTTATCCTGAGATGGTTCAATCTGGATCAAGTGGATTCCTAGCATTAAGTCAGAGCTTGCACGCTCCATCATGGATTGTGATAGTGTTTTGACTTGAATGGTTGTCATATCACCAGAAATGTCTTGTGGGATTAGTGACCCCAAGGAGGCCATAGTGTCCGCAAAATGATTCGATGATCGAGGGAGTGCCTCGATGTCGTACCATTCAAGATTTGCCAAGAATTTATCCACAAGGGCTTTGTAGGCCTACAGAACTGGGCATTTACATTGGAATACCCCTTTCACTTGGTTGACAATTAACAATGAATCACCAAAGATGTTCAAGCATTTGATGTTCATGGTGATGGTTGTCTGAAGACCTATGAGCAAGGCTTCATATTCGGCATTGTTATTGGTGCACGAGAAATCAAGTTTAAATGATAGAGGCATTGGAGCCCCTTGTGGTGTGAAGAATATGATTCCCATGCCACCCCCTTGCTCACATTTAGAACCATCAAAAAATAGGGTTATGTCGGCCTGTGACTCAGGCTCATCAGAATCTAGCGATTCTAAGACATGGAAGACCCCATCATCGGGTAGCTCTATGGTCAGAGGCTGATCATCTTCGAGAGGAGCCTCTGCTAGTTGATCGGTGATGACTTGACCTTTGATGGACTTTTGTCCAATGAATTCGATGTCAAACTCCATCAACAACATGATCCATTTTGTCATGCGGCTACTATGATAAGTATGACTCATCATGTACCGCAATGGATTCTCCTTAGACACAACATACGTCATATTGCTCAGCATGTAATGGCATAGCTTTTTGGTAGCAAACACCACTGCCAAGCATAGCTTCTCAACGTATGCATAGTTAAGTTCATAACTGACCAGGGTGCGGCTAAGATAGTAAGTAGCATGTTCTTTGTGTAGTTCATTTTTCTGGGCTAGCATGGCACCCAGTGCCACCTCAGTAGCTGAGATGTATAAGTAGAATGACACTCCTGGTCTAGGTGGTGCCAATATTGGTGGTGAAGCCAAGTATTGTTTGATGTCATCGAAGGTAGACTGGCACTCGTCATCCCAATGAAATGCTACCCCCTTGTGCAATAATTTATTCATGGGTCGGCACTTGTCAGATAGCTGCGCTATGAAGTGCTTGATTGATGTGACCTTTCCTTGTAGGCTTCTGAGCTGCTTGATGGTAGTTGGGGGAAGCATTTCAAGGATTGCCTTGAATTTATTTGGATCCACCTCGATGCCTCATTTTGAGACTATGAAACCCAAGAGTTTTCTAGATGTGATGCCAAATACGCACTTCTTGGGGTTTAGTCTGACTTTGTGTTCGATGAGGTGATCGAGGATCTTGCTTAAGTCATCGAGATGATCTGGGCGCAAAAGAGATTTGGCCAACAAATCATCCATGTAATCTTCCAAAGTTTTATGCATGTGATCATGGAAGATGTATGTCATGGCACGTTGGTAGGTGGCGCCAGCATTTTTAAGGCCAAAGGGCATGACCTTATAACAAAATGTCCCCCAAGGCATTGTGAACGCCATTTTTAGTTGGTCCTCGAGATTGATACGAATCTGATTGTATCCCGAGAAACCATCCATGAGGGATAGCATTTCATGGCCCGTTGTAGCATCTACCAATGCATCGATGCTAGGCAAGGGGAAATCATCCTTAGGACTCGCTTTGTTTAGATCTCAAAAATCAGTGCATATGTGAATCCTCCCATCAAGATTTTTGATGGGCACCATGTTGGACAACCATGGTGGGTAATCCACGTAGATGACAAACTGTGCATCCAACAACTTTTGTAATTCATCTTTGACCATTAAGGCCACTGTTGGGTGCATCTTACATAGTTTTTGCTTAACTGGCTTGACTATCGGATCAAGCGTTAGATTATGCATGACTAGCTATGGGTCTAGCCCCGACATGTCTTTGTAGGACCATGCAAAAACCTCCTTCTTCTCTTTGAGAAGGGCAATGTAGTCGGCTTGCTCTTTGGGGGATAGACTTACCCCCAGCTTGATGATCTATGGATTCATTGGATCAGAGTCGATGTCTACGTCAGTCGTCTCCTCGATCGACATGTGGGACCCGTCCTCCAACTGGTGTGGAGTTGGGATCAAGTGGATATCATTCGCTGAATTTAGATCTACGTTAGGAACTTTGGGTCCCTCTTCAGCATGGAAGATATCCTGAGTTGGTCCTGGGGTGAAATGAAGCATCTCACCGCAAGGCCAGTACTCTGATGGGGATGGTGGTGAATTAACATGATCCCAGTCTATGGCATCTAGGTCTAGATACAATGATCATGCTGGATCGGCTGGATTGCGGATGGGGGTGGTTAAGTCAATGGAGATCATGTTGATGAAATGATTTTGGTCTCCATTACTGTGGGGTGGTGACTCGGACTTCCTTGATGATTTTTGTGCTCCGGATCTGGCTCTGGGGGTATTGGCACAAATGGATCGGCCCTATGTGTGGATAGAAGGATAGGGTCTACCCTTGGCACTAATAACTCTATAGGGTCTCTGGGCGGAAGGTGCTCTCTGTATGCCCAAAGTGGTGGATGCAACACTTGGTCCAACTATGCTGGGTTTAGGTGCCACCTATGCCTTGGCCCCATGTTTAGTTGTTGAAACATGTCATCAATGTCCATGGGGTATTGTTGTTGCCGCATATGATTGAGATATGCCATCTCAGTTTCATCTTCATAATCACTGTCGGAGATCCATAGGCCTTCGTTGGCTCTGACAACTATTTGTGACATGTGAGGCTCGTCCTGCTCGAGCAAATTGATCTGGTCCCATCGGGGTTGTTCCGCTCTCTGCAGGGGACCTAATTTTCTTGAGGTGGCACTTGCTCGATTGGAGCATCCAAAGGGAACATTGCCAAGAGGCTTTCTTGATAGTCATCCATGGGGGTCACTTGTGAGTGATTGCTATCAGATTCGAAAGGGTCCCATGGTGCTACCTCATACTCTGACTCATCTTCTGAAGATCCTTCCTGACCTTGTCTATATCCCTCTTGTAGGTGAGTTCTCAAACTTTCTCCTTTCTCGATCGAAGGGAAGGGGTTGTTAAGGTCAACAAGGTTGGTTGTCAACAATGGGAGATAATCCCCCAATGTATATGTTGTGTTAGGATTGGCATATGGATCTAATGCCAACCCATCCTTGTTGCCTATCCCTAGGCCTTGCATGTTCTCTACCAAGATGTCAAGGGGCAGAGGGTGGTTGAACCCTACTCCTGACTTGTCGTATGGCATCTGATATCTTGGTTGGCAAAGAACGTGCACTCCTTGCTCATATCTGCCCAACCCATATCCATGCCAATTGCATTGGCCAAGATATCTCAAAGCGAAGTCTGGGTTGGACAAATAGTTGACGTCCTCAACAAAGGGCTCTTCATCTTCTTCCTCTTGCATGTAAGGTTCAATGCCATTATCGAGGCCCCCATATACAAAGTTTATCTGATTTGGTGGGTAGCCTAGAGGAACAATAGTGTCGATGGGGAGGCGAGGTCTCCCCATGTCCTGCATGGACTCAAGTGTGGGTGTTGCTACAATGTTCCACACTAGATACTCCCCCAGGCCCGTATTGGCCATCTCAATGGTGATTGTTGGTGGTTGAGGGGGAGGGAATGGGAGTTCTTCCTGAGTCCACTCCATGTCGGGTGAACTAGGCATCTCGACTTCCATTCGGCTAGGCATCTCCTCGGTAGAGATGGTTGAGACTGATGGTGGTGCCTCTTCCAGGGGTTTCTTCCCATTGTCCTTCGATGTGGCCACCATAGGTGGCATCATTGGTGAAGGACCAGATGATGAAGATGGACCCGATTGGGGATTTGATGGACTTAACAATGGGGATGTATGCGGAATCGGACCCTGTTTAGATGGATTCAACTAAAAATCCAAATGTGTTGATGGAAGGGTCGATTGCGGCATCAGCTGCACCGCATTGCAATACTTGAAGGGTTCTAAGTCCGTCGGGACTACATGCACTTGCCCTTCGAATGTGTACTTTAGGCATTGGTGGGCTATCGAAGGGACACACTTCATGTCCCTGATCCAAGGTCGGGCCCAGCAAGATATTATAGGCCATCTCACCTTCCAAGATGTGGCACAATGTAGGAATAGTCTTTTGTCCCACCTGGATGGGCAGGACAATTGTGCCAACCGTCGAGCATATCGCATCATTGAATGCTCAAAGAGTATAGGTGGAGGCCACGATGTGAGATGCTGGCAACTTGAGGTGTTTCAATGCCACTATTGTAATTATATTACTGGACGAGCCAGTGTCCACCAACACCCTCTTATACGGAATCCCGTTGACCCGCGCAATGACGTGCAGGGGTGGATCCGCCATGTCACCAGTCACTGATTTTAGCTCATCCTCTCTAAAGGTGATGACTGGCTCGGTGCATCATTTGACATGTCCCACGAAGTTGTTGAAAGAGTTTGCTTCATGGGGCTGCAACTCGATGGCTTTTAGTATCTCCATTAGAGCCTCCCGATGGGGTGATGATTGTTGTATGAGCTCATAAATGGAGAGCCTAGCCGACGTGGTCCTCAAACTTTGGGTAAGTTTGGTCTGAATCATGGCCACTGGTCTAGGTGGAGGAGGTTGTGTAGGGTGTTGTTGAGGTTGTGACATTGATGGAACCTCTCCTGTAGCTACAGCGGGGGCAGCTGTGCTTGGGTACCTCTTGTTCCTAGTCACGATGCTTATCATCCCTACATACCCCTGCATGGGGCAGTTCTGTGTCACCTCATTGACTTGTAGGGTTTTTTCCTATGCATCATGGGCAGGCAGGGGGTCTTTGAAGACCTCCATCTATTGGTTGCTTGGTGCCATGGGATTATCCACCGCTAATGTCTTGTTGTCTATTAGGTCTTGCACTAAGCTTTTAAACTTCCAACATGCATAAAGGTCATGTCCCTTCTATCGGTGAAACCTACAGTACAAGTCTTCCCTATAACCTTTGGGTTTTGGCACGTTGGGGTCTACAGGTCGACTCTCTAGCAGGTTTATCAAGTTTGCCACTGACAAACGGTCAAACAAGGAGTCTTTAGACTCTGTAAAGGGTGTGAATTGTCGCCTAGGGTGATGCTGCTGATTTTGCTCTTGTCGATGATTTTCTCTTTCATAACTATCAAGAGGGACCGCCTGATAGTTAGCCTTTGGGGGTTATGTTGCTTGTGTAGGCTTAGGCATGTTTATAGCAACCTGATTGACCATAATGGGTTTTGGTTGTGTGGTCCCTATTTTGGCATTTTTAGGCCACTCTTTCTTTCATGGCTTGGCAATCTCGCCATCCTGTATCTTGATCTCCTCAATGATTCTGGCTTGTGCCAGGGCTTCCTCAAGAGTGGCATATTGTTGTAGCTACAATAGCATGGAGATCGACCTCAAATAGCTCTTTGAGAACATTTGGGTCAGGTCGGCCATGGGAGGGAGGTAGGGTAGCTTTGAAAGCAACGTCCTCCATCGATTTCCATAGGCCGCCATGGTTTCTTCCTCATACTACCTGAGGCTAGCTAGGTCGCTTAGTGATGCCTTCTTCTTGGTGTTGAAGGTGAAGCATTCGAGGAACGCGTCCACTAGCTGATCCAAGTTACTGATGCTATGCTTTGGCAACTGAGTGAACCAATCCGAGGTAGGGCCTACGAACATGGTTATAAATGTTCTTAGCAGCAAAGCATCATTGTCCTGAATGCCAAAGCATTGGCTCAGGAATCTAGTCACGTGCTCTTGGGCATCCTCCTCCCCTCTAAATATTGCCAACTAGGGTAGCTTAAAGTGTTCAGGGTATGGGGGTGCCGACATTGATGGATGCATAGGGTGACTATGGAGCTGGCGTAAAGTGGGCTTTTGGGGCCCAGAAGTCTTGGTCTCCATAGACTCTAAGTGCTCTAGCAGCGCTTTATATGCATCGAAATATTTGATCTCTTCCTCCTTGGTTTGTTCCCGCTGCGGGTTGCGGGGAACTTGAGGCCTATGGAGGGGTGGCCGGATAGCACCCCCTCTGCCTTGGTAGGGCATTTCAGCCCGCTCTTCTTCTTGCTCATACTCCTCATAGGCTTCTTGAGGAGTTCTTGGGTGAGACCTATAAACATGGGTGGGTGCCCACGGAGGGTGCCCATCATTGTTTCTAGGAGTGGCCTCCCGCTCAGGTCTAGGAGGTCTCGGAGGCAACACTTGGTAAGGTCATGGAGACCTGTCTCGCACCAAGGGGTTGTGCCTCTCATACAGCTTTGCCCTCTACGTGCGAGGGGTTGGAACCCTCTCAGGCATAGTGTTCTAGAGTAGCTCATCTATTTGACGTCGAATGCGCTCTTTGCTAAGGTGATACAGGTGCTCCAACTATTGTTGGTCTTGCTCAAGCTGCATGATTTGCGCTTGGTGGGTGGCATGTCTGGAAAATTCCAAGTCGATTTGTTCCATCGTCTTGAGTCTAGGAGGCCTAGATGCCTCTCCTACATATTTATCTTGGTCATGATGATCCGAGATCTCTATAGGTCGCTTCCCTCTATCGAGGTTAGCGGCATTCACCCGAGGCTCTGGCCTCAGTAGGTGATCCTGATAGATAGCAAGTGTGGAAGCGCATTGCTCCCATGTTGTGTATTGCTCTTGAGGAATGTAATGGTCTTCCTCATGCTCCCTTTCGTATATGTGAAAGGGGGGGCAGAGTTGGCTCGCCCTGTCTGAAGAGCCTTGTGCTCTGGATTTGGCCTATTGTTTCTGATAGTAATAAGGGGTAGAGGAGGGATGATGTAATCATGTGGCCCCTCCTTATGGACCCTATGTTGTTCTAGCACTTCATTGCATGGTGGCCACTCATAACGAGCATCTAAGGGAGCCTTCCCATCTATGTTGAGTGCCACGTGTAAGGACTCCTCCTGAAAGGGTCTATGTTGAATGGGAGTGCCCCTCGAAGGGGTGCCTCTATAGTCCCATTCTATCATGGTATGATGTGGACTATCTTGTGGGTCAGGCCGCCAAGGTGGTATGACCAAGTCCTTGGGGCTGTAGCGGAGGTGACTTGTGCCCCCTTGTACACTCTCTAGGCCTCTGCCCGTGATTGGGCTTGGCTACGGGTGTACACCATGGTGGTGTCTCTCTACAAGCTATGTAGGTTTTTATCTTCTTTATGATTTTTTTATTCTACACTAAACAAAAGGAACCACACAATCAAAGAAGTGATTATCTCGTTTATAGATTAAAGGTGTGCCCTAAATCTGGTTTAGTGTGTTTTGATTTTTGTTTTGAAAGCTTTGTAAAGAACGTGTTGTTGTACATGCAATATGATGGCTCTTATGTCTCCCAAAATGGTCGCCCCTTCAATATACCACTGCCAGGGCATTATACCAAACCTCTCAATATACCCGCCCTTACGTGAGGGAAACTATTGGTACGCGAGAGCAGAATGGTACGTGGAACATAGGCGGTACGGAAGGGGAATCACCCTATTTTTGACACCTACCATAGAAGACTTATCCTCATGCACTGGGAATCACCCCAGCTACACTTGGTCAGCTTTCATCAGGATTTACGTCTAGCAATAGTAGCGATCGGGGTTATGTATGCAAAAATTCAAGCCAAGGTGGTGATGAAATCCACCGTTGGTCTTGATCAAGGGTTGGGGTTTTACGACCAACTCCTTGGTGTTTAAATTACCACGTGGTGTGTGGGGTTCTTTTTATTTGTGCAAAGAAAGAAAAACATGCAGTAAAACTCTCCTATGCAAGCAAAGAAATAGGAAATGACGAGAGACAAAAAATAGAAAATGACAGAGGATGCTCAGAACCCCTACCTCTTCTCTGCCCAAACCGGATGCCTCTGAGTTTCTGCTCTAAAACTGCACAGAGAGCTAATCATCCCGGGGTGGGATGAATATCAAAACTGTATTCATCACAGGGTGGGATGAATGCCCATTCGTCCCTGGGTGACACGAATTCCAGCTCCGTACTCGTCATAGGGTGGAACGAGCAGTAGTCCAACGCTTGAAATATTGACACCTGCAAGCAAAAACACACAACTTTTGATCAAAAATTTGATCTCAAAATCAGGGGACAGGGTCCCACCGTGATCGCCACTGAAAGCACGAGGATACGAAAGCAAACAAAAGGGAAATGTAACGCTAAGTCCTACGAACGAGAATGCATGAAAAGAGGGAAAACAAATGAACTGAAATGAGATTTAAAGCAAATGTAAAAGTGCAGCCCTTTATTTTATTAATTTTCTCGAGATCGGGTTACAATACGTCTCCTCCCTTTTCAGGGGCTAGGAGCGTCGGACATAGTTTTGTTACACCACAAATGATACATTCCCCTTGGGGATCTTCCGCGTGCCCACATTGAAAATGGGTGGACCAAACATCGCCGCCGCTTGCATGAATGCATCTATAGTTCCTTGCTGCCCCTCTGGTGTCGAGATCCTACATTCAGAGAAATAGTAAACGATTAGTAGCACCTGCGGATGGAGGGAAACATGCGATCCCCAAGGCCTACGGTTAATGCATGCATAAAATAATTAAAATGATAACTAAAACATATCAGAATAAGCTGAAAATTTGACAGAAGCAAGAAAACATTACCAGGAACACACTGCAAAAGGAACAATCGAGAAATCTACCACATATTTCTAATCGCTCCGGGGTGGGACGATTAGGACTGTCATAAAATGTCAGAAGGTGACCTCCTAAATGTCCCATCCAGGGGCCTCCAAAACACCTGCAAAGTTGGGGTTAGGCAAAACGGGGCATTTTGGAATGACCCAGAAGGTCGGATTTTGCAAATTCGGCCTCGATCGCCCTATATCCGATGATGCTCCCTGTATGTTAGTGAAAGCGAGAAATAATAAAATCACAGCCAAAACTCATCAGAATCACATGAAATTTGAATGGCAGCATATGTAAATAACCTAAAATCAAATGCAAAAGAAATAATAGGGAAATATGCCACATATTTCTAATCGCTCCAGGGTGGGGCGATTAGGACTGCAGTAGTGCGGGGGCACCGAGGGCAGGACGCCCACCGTTTGGGGCTCGGTTTCGGCACCAATCCACTTGGGATGGGTCCAAAACCTCTTATGGGGTTGTGTCGACAAATTGGGTGGGGTATTGTGGCCAAATGTTTAGGTTTTGGGTCCGGATTGCACTTCCAATAATCACCCAATAACCTCCCTTCCAAAAGAGAGATCAAGGATGTAAGAAGCACAAACGATGGGTGAGGATGTAATTCGGAAGCACTCCATTGCTCCAAATGCTCCTGCTCTATTCTTTTTTGGGGTGAGAAGACTCACCATTTTATAGACCTGAGGGTCTCTTGTGAATGAGCATGCAGAGGCGCCACTTGGCCATCATGCCTTGCCAGGGGAGAGAAGATTCCTCCCTGATTAAGGGCTCCATGACTGCCTCTATGATTGCCTCTTTGAGCTCAAAAATGCTCACTCGCACTCCCATGCATTGAAGGTGGAGTTAAGTGGCGGATCTGAGCTGCCATTTGTCAAGGTTTGACCTTTTTCCCGTCAAACCTGCTATTCGCCCCACCCTAGAGCGAATACTGCTAATCGTCCCGGGGTGGGACGAATACCAGTTTGTAATCATCCCAGGGTGGAACGAATAGGGAGCAGAGTGCCTGAAAGGTGCCAAATTGACCTTTGACCTTCCAAAACTATTGTGGGAGTGGTTAGGACCACTTTTTAACCTCTAGGGGCTGCCCTGGGGGTTGTGTATGCCAATTCGATCAGTGCTTGTCGTCACATAATCGGATTGGTGTTGTTTTGGTGTCTACACATAGATGGAACGAGAGGCTAGGGATCCAGAACCAAAGAGATGCTGAGTTCACCTTCTAAGTATGCAGGTTAAATTTAGGCCCCCATTTTCAAAAAAACAAACACCTTTTTTCATAAAACCAAGGGCCTCCTCTTATATGCGGTTTGAATCTTCCACACAATTCAACTTGATTATAAAGAAATATTTGAGAACCACTATAATTTCCATAGATCCTATAGATTTCCATTTTGCCAAGGCTCACCTTCTAATTGAATCCAAATATAACCTTCCACCCTAGAATATCCCCACAAGATTACAATTGCCTCCATCCATACTGATTTGGATAAGATATTTTGGAATGCAAATCTCATTATTTACTAGGGAGATGTTAACCAAAACTTTGGATCCAAGAGAACAGACACCATTAGATGCTATGGCAGCAAATGAGTTACTAGGATCGAAAGGTCAAATAATAGTGTGGTGGCCTTGGTTAGATACCTTGCACTTAGTTTTACCTTTTAGTAACCCGTGATCCCTCAAAGAAACCTAGGAACCAACACTTCTAACCAATGGAAACCTCATTTACCCGTAATATGTTCATCTCCACCACCTAGCTCCTCTGCTCCTACAACTTCTCCACACTCTCGCAAAAACGTAATTCAAGATCCATAAAAATTTCTAGCTCCACTCTGCTATGGTTATTGCCACCTCTGCATAGAAACCAAACCCTAATCCTCGTAAACAAAACTTTTAGGTTAGAACTCTAAGTAGGATTTAAACAAATTTCATTTGACAAATTGTTTTCACTGTTGTCATTCCTACTATTAAATATTTGTTGTCCATTGGTCTACCCAGCTGAAACCATATCTAATGTTTGGCCTACTCAAAAGGCCATAAGACTTCAAGATGGCAAACACCAATCTAACATAGTATTTCTTTAATCAGTTTTTTTTCTATAATGAACTGCGGCCAGGATTTTAAAAAGATCCCAATTTTCCAGTAACGTGCTTACATGTTTATAACATTATTTTTTTGTAATGTCTAGATTCGCACTACTATTTACAGATTTCAGTCTGACTGCTCCATCTTTCTAGTAAACTTGAAGATCTAAGTTGTAATTAATTCATAATCAATAAAATGAAGTTCCGAAGACATGGAAGATTTTTATGTCTCCCAAACACACATTGTTAGGTCTGTCTAGCTCCTAAGACATGGCAGAAGTTTTTCTCTCATACACACATTGTTAGGTCTAGTTAGCTCCTATTTTGGCTTGAGGTAATTTTTTAAAATTAGAGTCGCTCAGCTTTCCCTTTATATTTTAAGGGCTATATTGTTGCATGCACAAAAGATAATGTTTAATGCAAAAATAATATTATATAAACTTCTGCAGAGAAAAAGGAAGAAATATTATTTTACATCTTACTTATAAGTTCACCAATTGAATTATACGCCATCAACCGAATCATTCATTTAATATTTAAGGGATGAACCAACAATTGCATTATTTACAGTTCCATCAAGTCATATTAAGTTGAATGATAGAAATTGGTGATAATAAAATAATGTTATAGTGAATTAAATATCATCAATATTTATCATAAAAAAATCATACAATTCCTTGACAATTATTAATGAAAATTTTGAGTGGCTCATTTGCACTAGGGTTTAGTATAGGTGTTTGAATTGTAATGTCATCGAATCTTATTGTACAAAATATTTCTTATATTTTTAAATATAGGGTGATAATGAAATAATTGAAATAATTGAAGCGGCTCATTTGCACCTCTGTTTATCATAGGCGTTTGAATTGTAGTGTCATTGAATTTTATTGTACAAAATATTTTTATTTTTAAATATAAGAAGGTGATAGGTGCAATTAATTTATATGTTTTACTTATCAATAATAATAATTATTGAATTCTATAATTATTATTAGATCAAACAATAATTTTTATAATTAATATAAGAGCTAGAATTTTTTTTTACATTGAAATATTGAAAGAAAATTACATTTCTTAGGTGCTTTGGCATAAACAAAATCTTAGATAAAACATATTATTCAGGATTAAAATATTATTATATTCAAAAACCCCATGTTTAAAACAAAATAGGAATAATAAAGATAAATATCATTACATATCAATACATAATCATTAAAATAATTTCTATGTCCATAATCAAGATAGAAACCAGGAAAACAGAAACCACCACAAAGAAGAAAACAAAAAAAAGAGAAGAAAAAGTTAAAATTTTCCATAATGTTCTAATCAATGGAGAGACCCACATTAAAAACCCAAAGATAGCATAGAAACTAGGGGTATGATATGTGAGTGAAAGAAGATTTTCATCCTTGATCTCTTCCATTTGAAAGAAACCTTTCATAACTTGTTGACCTTATTTTGATAACCTATTTGCTTCCTAATTTAATTCTTTGTAAAGATAAGTAAATGAGATATTAAAAAAAAAAAAATCACCTCTTGTAGTTCATATCCCACATCTGAGTAGACTATTTTGTAATTGTGTAGATCCATTCATTGAGTTGATGATTCGAGTAAAATCTTCAAAAATTTATAATTTTTTCACATTTCTCTCCAAAGCACACTTCATTAGTAATCTCAACCCATGAAGCTCATCAAAATTATTGGAGCCTATCCCAAGACCTACTTTAAATTTGATATAGTGGGTATCCCAGAAGTAAAAAATGTCTCCCACAATACTAAAATTTGACTGCCTCTTATTGGCCCCATCAAAAAAGCCTCATGGTTGAGACTTTTCATTGAACAAATTGTCTACTAGTTGAGGTTTCTTACATTTGCAAGGCTCTTCATTGATTGAGACCAAAGTCCTCACTTGAAATATGATCTAGGGATATTAACTTCTATCAATCCTTTCTGTTCTACATTTTCATCCTTTTAACATTTAAATATAAGTAGTGCCATGTATATTATGCTTTGATATTCTAAAGGAATTTGAATGTCATTTGTTCCATTACCAATTGCTTCAGTGATTTGCGCATGTAGATAATGCTCCTTTATTTCAAACCTGTCTTTTAGATCTTCACTATGTATCCTTTTTGAAGTAGGATCTAAGTTTCCTTCGACTTTATAAGTAAAATCTTTAATTCCACATTTTATGATACTTGCTCCTTAATTTCTAATAGTGTTTTTCATATCATTATTTACTGAATTACTTGAGATAGATATTTATCTTAGTTTTCGATTTTTATGTTTAAAAATATTTTGATAAATTATTTGTAGTAGACTTCCTTATATCTCCCTAGTACTGATATATGCTATAAATATGATTCACCTCTATCACTTGCAATCAATTATTTATAGATAGCTATTATAAAAAGCAATCTTCAATAATATAAATTCAATATATTTAGTTGGAGTGTCTAAGTCCTTCTATGTTAATATTCCAACTATAATTTTGATGCAATGATAGGTTCTAAACATCTAGAAATTCAATTGAAGTAGGATTCCTTATATCTCCCTAATTAGAAGTTTTAAAAATACTAAGTATTTGCAAACTAGATTTTTCTAATCCTTATATCTCCTTGTATTTAATATTTACAAATGTTCTTGAAGCAATGGAAATAATTTAAATGCTTCTACTTTTACTATTTTTTTAACATAATCAATATCTTCTTCACAAATTCCTTTCAACAAATTATTACTCCTATTACTAATTTCTCTAGAATATATAATGTGCACTTGATATCAAACTTGCAATATGATTATGAATGTTTCTCACCTTCTAGATGCTTGATTTTTGTCTGCAAGTTCCTTGGAATATATATATTGTCTAAAAGGCTTATTACTTGTTACTCTTCCTCTTGCTTGTGCATTTTCTCCTTCTTGTAAATTGGTTGGTTTGTATTCCTTTCTCCAATCGAATGCTTGCTGAATATGTACTTTAATCTACACTCTTTATCCTTGGATGTTATGTGCACTATATAGGGCTTGGACTCTCTTCAAATCAGGTCTTTCATTTGTAATTTGTAGTCTCTCTATTGTTGGTTTCTATGTACTCTTCAAAACAACAACCATTTACTTACCTTCAGTGTTTGTTTTTCTCCTCATATTTGTGTTTATGTACATGGGCACCTTCTTAAATTGATGCCATATGATATGGGAGTGCCAAGTGGCACTCGTTCTTTTCAATCTTCTTGAAAATTTTTCTTCAAAAACCTCCTTGTAGCACCTATAACATGTGGTCCTTATCTTCTTCTCTCTTCTTGTAAACGTTTATTGTATCTCCTTATTTCAATTCCTATGACAAGTGGCACTTGGTTTCTTACTTCTTGATGGTTTATGACTATTATAATTGCTTTTACTATTTTCCTCCATGTTGGATGCTCATTTATCTTGTCTTTGCTAGAGTTTCAAATATGATATGTTACACTATGATTTTGAGTTCTTAACCTTCCTCTTCAACATGGCACTCTTCACTTTTGACACATGGAATAAATCATTCCATGTGGCAATAGGTTTCTAACTCCTTTTTCAACTTCCTTGGATCCTTCCAGTATTTTTCCAACGCTCAACTCTTGCAATTTCACTTGTTGTCTATGTCTATTCCTTGGTATAATGCTTTGACTATCTTCTATGGTATTTTTGGATATGTAGACTTGCTAGCTTCGATGGTGATGGTGCTTCCTTTGTTATTACTAATGACTTGCACTATGACATCAAATTTTACCCTTTTATTTTTACTTGTTTTATCTCTTGTAGTTCTTGCTTCCTTGCCACTCATCTATTTTGTATATCCAAGACCTTCACATTTTGGTTTTATTTCTTGTATAATTTGATCTTTCATTCCTTATCCATGTTTTTCCAAACCTATATCTTTATATCCCATTTTAATTAATAATTTTGAACCAATTCCTTTAGTATATCTTTAAAAATAATCAAAATGATCATCATACTAAGCCCTATTAATATCAACACAACTCTAGGTATCACTGTCTCTATCATCATTTGAATCAATATCAACATCAATTATAATAGTATAAGATTTTTCTAACCAATCATGAACTATACTCAAACCCTTTATGTCACATGTATCATCTATTTTTGTAACAGGTTCTTCTATCTTTGTCATGAATTCTAAGTTACAAATACCATTGCTTGCATCACAATTTTTCCTTTCATTTTGATGAGAATCACAACATGCATATATTTTTTTTTGATGAAAATCACTAAAATCACAACATGCATCTATCATCATGGTACTTAAATCATTTGTATCACAAGAAATATCTTTCACAATTATCTTATTCCCTAATTATTTAACTTTTTCTTGCTTTATTATCTTAGAAATATTTAAAGTAATTATTCCCTTGTAGATTGTCCTCCATAGACTGAGAGGTACAGTAACAAATTTTTCATAACAAACATTAGCATCATTAAGAACACTTTGCATGTATTTTTAAAGTATTAGAAATTATCCATGTTATGCTTTACTGGTAATACCAATAAGCTTATTTTCCAAATCTATAGTTATTTACTCTTGCTTTCTATTCTTACCTTAGAGGATTTCATTAGAAAGTAATTCCATATATATTATCTTTCCAATATCATTAGGTAATGTGAAAACATATTTAGACTCTTTGATTTCTTTATCATGTTTTAAACTTAAATAATTTCCTAGAATTGAAAATTTTCATCTTTGGCTTCTCTCATGATTGATTGTAAGACTCTCTTTTCCTTTATTGATGTATTCTCTCAAATTTAAATTTTTGTTAACACATGTTGAATACAATATTATAAATTTTACAATATTTTCTTAGTCTCTTCTAGTAAGGCGTCTTGAATGTATATTTGTTCTTTTTGAAAATAATTTTTTATTTTTTTTTTAATTTTTTTTTACAATTCATGTTTTTGTATTTCTATTTTTGATCACTTGCTTATTCTTTGTCATGTTCCTTTGAAGTTGACAATATTATGTCTCCCTAGTTTTAAATAAATCAAAGTTTCTAAATTATATCATATGATATGGAAAAACTTATATCTCCCTAATTTTAGAAACTAAGAATGAATTCTTTGCAAATTTATATTTTCCTAAGGTTTGAGGTTGAAATCCTTTTGTCTCCCAAATAACTAAATTTGCAATAATTTACTAATTCAATAATTTTCTACTTTTAAAATTTCTCAAAAAATATGAAATCAATATAATCTTCAAATGTCAAATATCAAATATTTTATAAAAAACTTACAAGCAAAAATCCTTATTTTTCCTTAGGTTTTGAGTAATAATTTTCAAGTTTCTATATTTTTCAAAAAATCTAACATATCTTATAAGTGTACTTAAGGTTAGTAATAACATTGATAACATCACCCATCAAAAATTTGTAGAAGATACAATATTTTTTGGAAGGGCAAGGATAGATGAGGCCAAAACATTGAATAACTTTTTAAAAGAGTTTGAAAGAGCTTCAAGGCAAAAAATTAATAGGACTAAATTCAAAATCTACTTTCTTAACACTCCTACTAATATCAAAGCGAGAATTTACAAATTAATTCAAATGGAGGAGGTAAATTTACCAAGAACTATGTAAATATATATTGCAAATTTACCAATAACTATGTAAATATATATATATTGTTCTACCCTCAATACTTATGTAAATAGGTAGATTAATATTAACTCTTCATACCTCATCTCGGAGACCCAGAAAACCAAATTCAAACCACCATAGGATGTGTGAGTGTGTTTTAAAAAATATATTCACCCCCCTAATACCTAGTAATATTTTATTAATATTCTTTCTTATTAACCCCATGATAAGGTATCATCTAGTCTATGAGTCCTCCAATAGGCCTCTCAAATATACTTGTCAGTATTCTCATAGATTATATCCATGTATTTATACTTTTTAAGGCCATAAGTAATATACTAAAATCAACTAAGAACAATGTTTTCCTAACATAAAATAATGGTTCAATTTATTTAATAATATGAGTAAATATTAGAATTCATATAGGTGAAAAATGAAGAGATATTCATACTCATATAAAAAAATATTTTCTAGATTCAAGACCAATGAAAGTAAGGAAATCAACACTAACATCAACTTCATCATATTTGAATTGAAGAGTCTACCACACTATACAAAGAAAATCATCATATCAATTTGAAATGAATCCTAATAATTTAAATAGAGATGATAGATTATAATTAAGTTATTTATGGGTATTGATTGTATATTATGTAATATGTCATAGGGATCTATACCCCCTACTACAAATATATAATAAATTTATATAGTAAACTATATTATGTCATTTTTCTTGATGATGGGTAGGACGACTAAACTATTTTGTTAGTGCCATGATTTTTCATAATTTTTCCTAAAGAAAATTTCTAAAAAAAAGGTATTTGGTTCTTCCAACATTGAACATTGTCCAATTAGTCTATATAATTAATAGAACTTGATTATGCATTATTAATTAAAAAATATTTAAGTATATATGCACTAGTTTACAACAATATCACAATATCAACAAAATAAAAAATATTATTTTTCATAACATCTCAATTTAGAATACAACAATAATAAAAGTTGTTTGTATTATACATTAATATTTTCTATAGTTTTATAATTTGTACATGTATATAAGAATCTAAATAGTTTTTTCTAGAGTGAAAGGCAATCCAATGTGAAGCCTAGACTTTTGAAATATATTTTTTATATTTTATAAGATTTTTATTTTAAACATTTTTATCCATGATGTCATAACACTTTAAATAATTTTATATAAAATAAAGATGATTAAATTGGATGCGATTGGAGCTAGGGCTCATTCCCCATCGAATTTTGGACCCTATTGCGCTCCTCCTCTCCTTGGTCTCCAATCCTGTGGTTCTCTCAGCATTTCTATCTTCCCTTCCATACCAGAACCTATTCACCCTTCTCCTAAACAAACCAAAATAAAAAGTGATTAGCTTTCCAACCCACCTAAGCAAACATTCAAATATTAGGAAGCATATATCTCCATTCATGAAATATTATCCTCTCCTTCGGTCCTAGAGCAGCTTACTAGCCTGAATAAGCAGACTCCCAATTCTATTGTTGGTATGGACATTGATAAATAAAGAGATAATCCATCCAACCAGTAGAAAATGAGAAAGGAAATTGAAAATTCCATTGCCAATGGACTGCAATGTACCATTATTTCATACCTTTCAGACCTTTCAAATGTTAGTATTTCAACTAAAGAATAAAAATGAAACAAACCACCTCCATCCTAGGGTAGGGGAAGGGGAAATAAATCCTCCTCCAAAAGTTCTAGATGAATATTCTCTTATGGAATTTGAGAGGCCTCAATGTATTAACCAAGAAGAGGTTAGTCGGATCCATGAGGAAAGAGGTCAAACCCAATATTATCCTTCTCCAGGAAATTAAACTAGATATGGAAAACATTGAAAGAATTGGTAATGGTCTATGGAAGAGCAATGAATTTGTCTACAGTCCAACTCAGGATGCTTTTGGTGGTCTTCTATGCATGTGGGACATCAACCCTATCGAAAGTAAACTCTTATCCATCTCAAAAAATATTATCAATATCCTCTTTTCAATAAAAAAACCAAGTACCAATGAATCTTGTCCAACATATATGCTCCAAACAATCCTTTTAGATGTTGTGTTCTGTGAAACACCCTAACCTAGATGAGAAAAAACTTTGAAAATGGACCATGGATTCTTGTTAGAGATTTCAATTATTCCCTCTTTCCTTTTGATAAAAAAGGAGGAACCCCCATCACTTCCAAGTGCTACGAATATTTTTTTTATTTCCTAGATGAAAATGAACTAATGGATATTCTCTTGAAAGGATTAAAATTCAAATGGAGCAATAGAAGACTAGGTAATTAGTTAATTTAGCTTAGACTTGAGAGGTATTTATTGTCCAATGAAGCTATCCAAGGTTTAGGTAATTTCAATCTTCAAGCTCAATATAAAATTGGATCAAACCATAACCCCTTGGTCCTGGACTACTTATTCCTGACACAGATTTTTAAAACCCCTTTCAAATTTGAATAAAAGTGGCTACAACCTCCAAAAATTGGAAATTATATGTCATAATTGTGGAAAGAGGTTTTTCCAGGGTCTCATTTAACCAAGATATATAGGAAACTCTGCTTCATCAAGCTCAACCTTAAATACTGGAATAAAGATATTTTTGGAAACTTATTCCAAAATAAACAACAAATTTCTGAAAGGCTAGGTATCATTGAAAAAATTATCCAACATGGAAGCACTGACCCTAGTATTTTGCAGGAAGAGAAATTCCTACTTTCTAAATTCCACAATATTTTAGTGAAAGAAGAAACTTTTTCAAGGTAAAAATATCATGCTTTGAGGTTGAAGGAAGGGGAATCTAACACTAAATATTTGCATGCATCAATGCTTAGACACATAGGCACAAATATAATTAAGGAGTTGACCAAAATTTAAGGATCAAAGATAAATAACATTCAAGAAATAAGGGCTAAAGTAGTTTCCTACTTCAAAAATGTGTTAGGACCGAGTCCTTTGTACCCCCCACAGGCTGGTCATGCACTCTTGCACAATATTTCTTGCTTGGTTTTCTAGGACCTCAACATGGGCCTCCTCAAAAGATTCACTAATGAAGTGTAGTTATAAAACACTCCAATAATGCAATCCAAATAAGTTTGATATATTAACGACTAACTTAGCTTAGGAAAATTAAGCTAGTTTATATAGATTACATAAAACAACCTTTGTAAATAATGCGCTAACAATACACGTTAAGAGAAATGTGTCGGTAACCACTAACCTAGGTAGAGAGTTCTAAATAAACAACTAACTTAAATATCCGACTTAGGATATTTATGTATTTACTCTAGGTTAACCAATAGATATTTAGGATAGTAAATATCTCATGGTATGTAGTAAAAAGTAAATGTAATAATATATGTAGTATAATGCAATATACTACCTATTTTACCTAGTGGAGTAAAAGGGTAAATATCCCAAAGAATGGAATATTAATATAACATCCCCCCTTATTACATTATTTGGGTAATGTATATAATTATCCCAATACAGTGAAAAAGATGTCGATCTGCTAGTACTTGCTCTATCACAATACTCTGGTTACTTCTAAGCAAAAATTTGGTCAATCCTCACTTTGTCTTCACACCAATGAATGTCCTTATCATAATCACTTCATCCAACCGAATTGCATGGGTAAATAGCCGCTACAATTGCTAGGTGTAGTAGAATATATTACTTCATACGAGGTTCATTCTTTTACAATATGAGTTTGTAAAAGATAAGGTAGCTAAGGTGTCGGTCTCTATCAAAAATGCACCCTTATAAGTTTCCCCCTTATCGTTGCAAAACATGTAATTAATTTATGAAAGAAGTATAACTAAGGTGTCAGTCACTGCTGAAAATGCACCCTTACAAGTCTTCTTCTATTTTTACAAAAAATTGTGAAGAAAAGAAATGTATATCCCCACGTAATTTCAAAATATGTGCAAATACAGTATAGGCAGGCTAGGGTTTGATGAGGAAAAACTACTCTGCTAGGGTTTGATGAAGAAAAACTGCTCTACGGGGATGGCAAAAAATTTCGAAGGAGGTCTAAAAAATTGGGGGAATACCGTGATGGCATCGGGTCCGACACAGAGAGTGCGTTCTCATGATGCTTTTTCATCTGAAAATGAGTAGAAGGAACAATATTTTCCAATTCATGTTGGGAAATGCTTGTTAAATAACAACGGATGTTTGTAACGATGTGAATCTAGGCTAGTTCTAGTGGTTCAACTAGACTCGGTGGCGAAATATGTGGAGTATCTAACCAAACATACCCTTATTGGTAAATTTTTGGGCATCCAAATTTCTCTCCCCTTTGTGGAGGCTTTGGTCGGGAAGACTCTGAATCTTGAAAGCGATGTGGAGGTGATGCTGAGTGCAAACAACTATTTTATGGTGGTTTTATCTTGTATTGCAGATTGTAACAAAGCATTTGAAGGGGATCCTTATTTATATAACCAAGTGGGCCTCTTTATTAAACCCTAGCATGTGGGTTTCAACCCATCAGAGGAGCGGCCATCATAGGTTCTAGTATGGGTACGACTTCCATGGCTCTTGTTGGAATTCTGGAGAACTAATATCTTGCATAAGATTGCTCTTCTGCTTGGGAAGCTGGTTGGACCGTCACAACAGAAAATGGATAAAAAGGTAATCTTTGTTGCTTGTATTTGTGTTGAAATTGACTTAAATAATACTATTCTAGATTCTATTGAAATACAATTTGGATCAACTACATGGGTTCAAAAACTTGACTATGAAGCTCTTCTATTTTATTGCCAGATTTACCATGAATATGGCCACCTGCAAAGAAAATGCCCTAATTTTGTCCCACCCGTGGCTTCAAATATTGGGCCCTCTCGATCTGGACAAAGTTTGGATAAAGGAAAAGCCCCGATAAAGGAAGGATAATGGGATAAGGAAGGGTTTGTTCTAGTAAAATCCTGAAACAGAGGACAGAGAACAAAAAAAGACCTTAAGGATAGCCAGCCAGATGCTTTACTCAACCATTTTGAAATATTATATGATCTTGATCAATGCATGAAGATACCTAAAAAATCGCTAGTTGATGTAAATATAACAATTCTGAATTAGATGTCTCTTCTTGAGGGGGAACTTAAGGAATCAGATCTAGAGGGTTTAAATGAAGAACAAAGGGTTTTGGATCTGAGTATAGGGGACATGGTTTGGTCTAGCCCTATAAGGAAAACTATTTTGGAAAGTGGTACAAATTTAGTTATTCCCTCTCCTACTCAGGAACTGATGCAGTCATCCTTGAACTGTAAAACTCCTACGGTATTGGGATTGCAATAGAAAATAATTAAAAAAAGTTTTTCAGATAAGAATATGAAGGTGGCTCAAAAGAAGGACCAGGATAAAATTAAGTTAATGGGGGAGAATTTGGTGGATTCAGGCATGGTGAGAACATTGGACTCCCATTTTTATAACCCCAAAAGTGATTATCCTCTCATGGAATGTAAGGGGGTTGAACAACATCCCCAGACAAAAAGTTATTCATGATTTTGTTCGTGTGCATTCTTCGGATGTGGTGTTTATTCAGGAGACTAAATTGGCTATTAATAGTATGTTCAATATTGCTCCCAAGTTGTGGAGAAGGGGGCAATGCCAATGTATTGGTGCATGTGGATATGTTGGTGGCATTGCTTGTTTATGGATTCCGGTTAAGATATCCCCTCTTACTTGGATCTCTAGTATATGGTCTATTTCAATGGTTGGGCATGATAATGAATATGGTGAAATCATCCTACTTACAAATGTGTATGCTCCTATTTATTATAATGGTAAAGTGAATTTGTGGGAGTACATTTGCTTTGTGAGAAGTTTGGTTCCCCTATACCCATGGATTTTGGTTGGAGACTTCAACTCTATCACTTTTTTGGAGGAGAAACATGGTGGGGTGGACCATCTCAAGCCTTTTTATTTTATCTTCAGTCTCATATCCAGGCCCTAAAATTGGTTGACATCAAGCCAGATAATGGGATATTTACTTGGCACAATAGAAGGTGTGGGGAAGCTTCCATCTCAGAGAGACTAGATAGGTTTTTGATATCCAGTTATTGGATGGGTAATAATAGAAGTGCTAGTTCTATGATTCTGGAGGGTAGGAGATGTGATCATTGGCCTATCAAACTCTCTGCTTTGGAGTTAGGGCTAAAAAATAATCCCTCATTTAAATTTCAACTTATGTGGCTTTGTGATCCTAAGATTCATGATTTCATGTGAGGCTGGTGGACCACTAGAAAACCTCCTCATGGCACCGCTATGTATTCCTGTATGAAGTGACTACAATTTGTAAAACATAAATTAAAGAGATGGAATAAACTGAATTTTGGAAACCTTTCCTTGGCTAATTTTGTAGCTCTTAGGATGATGGAAGAAGCTTCAAGGAAGATTAGAGATCAGGGATTCACGAAGGAGATTCTTGTTGAGGAATCTGACTGCAAAAGACCTTGTTGAATGGGAACTAAGGGAATACATTTTTTGGAAATAAAATGCTTGAGTAGATTGGCTTTAGGAAGGGGATAAGAACACATCCTTCTTTTATAACTCAGTTAAGGCTAGCTATAATGGTAACCTGATTACCTCTCTTGTGAATTCTTAGGGTGCCCTGCTCTCTTCTTTCAAGGATATTTTAGAAGATTCTAACAGGTATTTTTCCTCTCTCTTCAAGGAGGACTCCCTATCAGATGATGAGAATGAAAATCTTATTCTAAACTGTATTCCAACGATTATTTCTAGAGATATGAATGAGCACTTGATGGGTCCAATTTCCCTTGAGGAGTTGGAAAATGTTGTATTCAAGATGAAAAAGGAAAAGCCCTAGGCCAAGATGGATTCCTGATTGAGTTTTATTAGGAGTTTTGGAATTTAATCAAATTTGATCTTTTGGAGATGGTCCATGAGTCCCAAAAGAACAAACAGATGCTAAGGGCCCTAAATAGTACCTTTGTGGTGCTTATACCTAAAAAATAGGGAGCAAATTACTTGGATATGTTTAGGCCTATTGCTCTCTGCAATGTTGTGTATAAGATCATCATAAAAATTATTGTTGAGAGGCTAAAGATATGGTTGATTAAAATCATCTCTAAGGAGCAAGGAGGGTTAGTTGTTGGCCGATAAATCTTGGATGGGATTGTTATTGCTACAGAATCTATTCACTCGATGGAAACTTCTAAGGAGAAAAATATGTTCATTAAGTTGGACATGGCCAAAGCCTATGATCGGGTCAAATGGTCCTTTCTTTAGAAAGTTCTTGTTGCTTTTGGATTTAAGGAGGAATGGATTAGATGGGTGATGAGTTGTGTTTCTTCTTCCTCATTCTCTGTTCTTGTTAATAATGAGACATCAGAGCTGTTTGAGGCCTCAAGGGAATTGAGGCAATGAGATACTTTATATCCTTATTTGTTTATCATTATGGCAGAAGGATTGGGAATATTGCTCAAGTCTCATGTCATGCAAGGTCTCATTCAGGGGTGGAAGTGGGATAGTAGTTTGCCACCTCTTTTCCACCTTCAATTTGTTGATGATACTGCTTTGTTGGGAGTTGCCACTATCAAGGAAGTTGGAAATATTAGACAGTATCTTGACATATATCTTGGTGCTTCTAGACAGTTGATTAATGAGGACAAGTCTTCTATTTTCTTCTTCAATATTCCTCCTCTTATTAAATCTAGGATTTCTCGCATTCTAATATTCTAGGTTGGGACTCCCCCCTTCAATTATCTTGGTATTCCAATTTCATCTCATCCTCTACCTATATCTTCTTGGTAGTCTATGCTTGATATGTTTAGAAGGAAGGTGAATCACTGGACTTTCAGATCGTTATCCACTGCAAGTAGAGTGTTGCTTTTAAAATATGTTGTTCAAGATTTACTCATATATAAATGTTTTGTACAAATAGCTCCCTCACACTTAATCAAGGACATGGATACTTTGTCCATATAGTTTTTATGGTCTAGAAAACTTGATCAATCTAAATGGATTTTGGTTAGGTGGGATTCTATGTGTACGCAGGTGCAAGAGGGAGGCCTTGGGTTGCGATAGACAACTCATTTTGGGTAGGATTTGGCTGCAAAACTTTATTGGAGATAGTGTACTTCTCAAGATCAAATTTAGGCTAAAATATTATATTGTAAATACTTGAGAGGTATTTATGAGGCTGAGATCCCTAGATTTAGCTTGGTTGGGAAAGGTTCAATTATTTGGGACACTTTGAAAAGAGGAGCTAATTTAATCAAGCAGGTTTTATTTTGGATTTGCAATCAGGGAAGAAATGCTCTTTTTTGGGAGGATTCTTGGGATGGCCACCCTCCTATATTGAATCAATATCCTAGGTTATGTTCCCTAAGCATTTTTTTCTTGGAAGCAGGTTGGTCTCATGTGGAGGACTTTAAAAAAATTCAATATTTTGGAAATATGGAGATGTACAGGTGGAAATATCCACAAGAATAGCCCAAGGGGGGACTGGCCAAGGACAGAGAGGTGCTTACTCTTATTATTATGGGGAGGCCTTGTTTTTCATTGAGGGATAAATATATTCTGGCTTGGAACCCTGATACTAAGGGAACCTACTCAATAGCCTATGGTTATAAGGTTCTTGATAAGCAAAAGTATGGGAGTCTTCCTATCCCTTGGTGGAAAAAGGTGTGGAACAAATTTGCCTGGAAAAAATGTAACTTCTTTCTCTAGTTGGTAGCTCGTAATAAATGCCTCACTTGGAATAATATGAGAAAGAAAGGATTTTAGGGTCCCTATTTTTGTGTCCTTTGCAGTAAGAATGAGGATGACTCTTCTCATTTATTTTTCCAATGCTCCTTTGCCAGAGACATTTGGCACCATTGGTGGAGCACCTAGAACCATCCATGTTTTCATGTGTTGTCCCTGGTGGAGTTTTGGAGTAGTCTGGTCAGACCTCCAGCCAAGGCCCCCTTCCTTCACGTGACTTGGAATTTTGGCCCTTCTTGCGTCATATAGAAAATTTGGCTCAAACAAAACTGGCGCATATTTCAGGGCAGTTATTTGGTTGTTCAACATATCTGGAAAAGGATCCTGTATATGGTTCAGGAAACCATCCAAAGTAAATATGATCTGGACCCTCTTTTGGATTTTAGGGAGGAGAAGGTACAATAAGCCCTTGGTCACTTTGTTGATGGTGTGAACTCTTCTAGCCCTAGTAGGGTTCTTCAACTTAGCAAGAAGGTTAGGATAGATGGTAGGTGGAGGCCACCCCCTAGAGGAGTTTTAAAAATTAATACTGATGGATCATCCAAGGGTAATCCTGGACATGCTGGCATTGGCGGTGTTGGGAGAGATTCTACTGGTGATGTTAGTTTTTTCTTTTCCATTTATAAAGGTGTTCACTCCAAAAATTTTATGGAAGCTCTTGTAATTCTTGAGGCCTTGCGAGGGGGTTTTATCTTGGATGGCATAGGATTATCTGTGAGTCTAACACTCAAATTGTGGTTAATATTTTAAATAGTAAAATGGTGGAGGAAGTTAATTGGAATTTGGTCTTTGTAGCCGTTCAGATTCTAAGAATGAGTGAAGAGTTTGAATTTATATCCTTTGTACACATTCCAAGGGAATGGAATGTGGTTGTTGATTACCTGGTCAAAAGGGCTTCTAAGCTACCGGATCCTTGGAGTATCGATAATTGGGAGAGTCTCCCATCTGGGGACTCTCAATGCCTGTGGGAGTTGATCCACAAGGATGTACAAAATTAATGTGGTTTGTTCTTGTTGTATTTTTTGGGTGTCATTCTAGTCTAGTGGTTTTAACCTATTTGGTTGTTTGTTTGAGTCCTAGTTGGAAGATCAGTTGTACTCTATAACCCAAAATTTTTATCAATAATTTTTTACGTCTTTATTTAAAAAAAAAAAATGTGCAACTCAAGTGTTTTTGTTTTTTTACAAATATTGCCTCCTAGGTAATTTTATACCAGAAAATTCCCTCCTTTTGTTACAAGAACTTCAAAAAATAAGAGTTTTCTATTTTATGAAGCCTAAAAGAGGTACAAACATCCCTTTATTACAAGTACTTCAAAAAAAAACTTATGCTATTTATGAAGCCTAAAAAAAGAGAGATGAAATGGTGTTTTGCTCAAGGTGACAAATGTGTTTTCCTTCTATAATGCTATCTTAGCAATAAGCACCCTGTGTGCTTTTTTTGAACTAGAATTAGAATCGAAACTAGAAACTTCACTAGAAATATTGCCTTTGTTTTGCTTATGTGTTGTGTCTTTGTCTTTCTTGTTTTGTTTGTTTTTGAACCAACATCGATTGGTGTCATGGTTGTCCTTTTTACAATGTGAGAAAAACCTCTTTTGAGATTGATTTCCCTTACCCTTTCAGGATGATCCTCCCTTTTGAAAGTTTCCTTTCTTCTTATCACCCTTATAGTTTAAATAAAGTGCATTGTTTGACACTTCATCAATTTTAAGTTGGTTTGCTTCCTTAGTTTGAAGAAAATTTATTAACTCCACAAAGGTGACAACTCTTTGTGAAACATTAAGGGATGTAATCAAAATTTTGTAGGATTCAGGTAGAGATCTAAAAATTACTGAATTCAAAATGGTGTCTTCTACTTTGGCCCCTAAAGCATTAAGCTTAGACTTCAAATCTACCACTCTGTAGAGGAATAGTTCTACTGATTTCCCTGACTTCATATGGAGTGTATGAAGTTGTGTTTGAAGGTTTTGAACAGTTGATTGATTCTTACCTTAAAAAATGGTACAAAGATCATCCCATGCCTCTTTACTAGTTTTAGCTTCACTTATGTGAGGCTGGATCTCATCAGTAATTTCTAGGAGTATTAACATGAGAAGACGATTGTTATTTTTATCCCATACTTTTTGATCTACTCCTACTTTTGTAGGTCTTGATTTAGTGCCATCAACTAAATCGCACAAGTCCTCTACAGTCAATATGGCTTTCATCTTAGTTTTCCATTCTGAATAGTTAGGACCTTTTAAAAATTGTATATCACTTAAGTATTTATTTATAACTGCCATGATGAAGGTCCTACAATTTGTACTAAGATGATATTTCTTTAAATATACCCTCAAAAGAGTATATGTAAGATTTTATTTTTCTCTTTAATATATTTAATGACACCTGCCTTAAAACCCTTAACAAGGGATGGAAAGTTTGAGGAATTTAAGCCAAACAAATAGAGCCAATTAAAGAGGTAGGTTTTGGAAGTCTTATGATATTGCTATCTAGGATTTTTAATGGCACCTGCCTTAACACCCTTCAATAAGGATGGAAATTTTGAGGAAATTAAGCCAAACAAAGAGAGTGAATCAAGGTGTTTGGATTTTGACCTTTGATGGGGAGTAAGAATTGACTTGTTTAACCTGTGCAAGGAGTAGCACGATTTGAGTGAAGTTTGGGTTTTTGAAATGCTCTTCAATGTTTTATGATTGTTTAATTGCAAAAAACATGATGGTTAGTGCAATAATAAAAAATAAAGCAACCCAAATTATTATCACTATAGGTGTCGGATGCAACCGAAAATGCACCTAGTGTAGTCAATTTTAAGAAAATGTGTTGAGTACAATCGAGAATGCACCTTTATTACTTTGAAATATCCCCCCTTTCTCTTTACAATTTTGTAAATAATAGAATCACAAAATATGACTTCTATCTCCCATTAATTTTTAAAAAATTGAAAATTTGAGCACTCCTTTCAAGACAAGTCGACACACGACCCACATTTGAAAGGCTTCCAGACCAGTCCACACATGACTTGGTTTTGATGGACCCAATATTTCAAGTTCTTCTCAAAATTTGCAAAAAAATGTGCAATTTTATGTCTTATATCCCCCCTTGGAGAAAACAAATGCAAACTTTTTCTTTGATGTTTTGTAAAATGTAGTTTTGGAGCCCTCTTGTTTTCCAAATTTACAAATAAAGAATCAAATGTGTATTTTTTTGTCCCTTTTCATGGTTGCAAATTTAACAAGTTTTCAGAAGAGTTTAAGGGCTTGTAGGATTTCTAATTTGCAAAAAAAAAGTACTCTTTTATGTCTTATATCTCCTTTTGATGAGAAAACAAAAGCACTCAGTATTTGTGGATATTGCAAAAAAAATAGCCTCTTTCTTTCTCTAATTGCAAGTTGCAAAAAAAATGAGCCGTTATTTTATTTTATAATCTTTAATTCCATTTATTTCTAATTAATTGAAGCATAATTAAATTAATAATAAAATAATTTGAAGAAAAATCAATAGTATAAAGAAAAGATGATTTTTAATCAAAAAGATTAAATTATTAATAAAATTTACTAAAACTAATTAAAAATATATACTAAATAAAAATACCTTGTCTTGCCATGGGCGCCAATTGGTGGAAAAGGGCAAAAAAAATAGCCTTGGTAAGGTTGGAGGGAGACGAACTTGTGAATCCCCATCATCCAAAGTTTTAGCCCAACCCCCTTTGCCGGTTGGGCTACACGGCCCGACGTGAAGGGGAGGGAATGTTTTTCCCTTTCCCTTCTTTCCTCATGCAGGAAGGAAAAAAAAATTATGGAAATATACCACATTGCCCGCACAGAGGAGAGTAGAGGCATTTAAAAGGGCTTTCAATCCCGTAATGTGTTGACTGCCTACAGGCAGTCACAATGTTGAGCAAGGAGCAACAACAATATTGTCATTGTTGTCAACACAGTCAGATAGATCGGTTGATGCAGTGGACAGGAGTTCAAAGGTTATTCAGAGTATGTACAATGATTTTAAATGCTTATGAAGATGTTTTTTATGTTTGGTTGAAGATGTTACAGGTTGTTTGTGCAAATTTGCAAAAGTTGAAAAAATCGTCAAAAAGTTGTCAAAGCAGCAAAATAGTCAAAAAGTTGCAAAAGTCGCCATGTTGGACAGGATGGATCATTTTGGAACATTCTAGCATGTCAGGAAATAGTCCAGAACAACATTGGATATGTCAGCACAGTGTTTGGAGTGATCGGTGGTGTTTGTGGTATCTTGGCGGATGATTTGGCAAGTGGTTGTATAGGCTGAAAAAGTGTAGGTTTTGTCAGAAGCACTGCGAACAAATCATAAGGATTTATGCAGAAAAATTTGAAATTTAGGTGGTCATTATCTTCAAGAACATGTGTTCCAAATTTCAATGAAAACGGAGAAATGAGACGAATTTTACAAGCGTCGCAAGACTATCACAAAAACGCTCTTTTTTGAAAAAGTGTGTCAGTAGCAGATTTTATGGAAGTGGTACATGTGAACCATTAGGAGTTAGACAATGAGTTTTTGTTTAGACATAGTCAGTGTTGCAAATATTCTGTGTTTAAAATTTCAGATAAAACTGAGTTACGAGGTGAGATTTATGATTTTTGCAAAAACGTTACAAGTCTCTTTTATGTGAATTTATGCCACTTGGGAAAAATCCTTTAGTTGGTCGTTTCAACCTTGAAAAGTCACCAGAGTTTCAGTTTCAGTGTTGTTACAACTTCAAGGCATCAAATAGATCATATCTTATTTTTGGTTTGAGTTGTCACGTAGCTCGGAAGTATGAGAACGAGTAAGGTGTCAGTTCTTTACATGTGACATGTTTGATGAAATGCCTTCTCAATATAAAAAAAAGGGAGTTATATTATTTTAAGCAGTTTCATTAAATAAATATCTTTGGAGAAAGTGAAAAGTGAAAAGGAATGCAAGTGTGTGCATTTAATTTTAAAGTTTTTTATTGAAGAGTGTGATTTTATTTTGTGCGGAGAGAAGAGTGTGTGGAGAAAAATAAAGAGTGAAAATCCGTGTTTTTGAGAAAAAGGTGAAAACATCACTTTAGTATTTTGGGTATCACTTTCTCATACAATATCATTTTTGGCTGAAATTTTGATATGAGGTCATAGATAATGTTCTACATAATACCCAGAAAGCATTTACTAATTGACAGAACGAGCTAAGATACCAGTCAATTTTTCTATGAGAAGAGAAAATTCATATATGTCATTTTATTATCAATATCAAAATCAATTGGGTGCTTGGTAGAGGGGTTGGTGCTCATTTCTATTGGTGCAGATAAATCAGGGGTTGGTGCTCCTTTCTGTTGGTGCAGATAAATCAGGGGTTGGTGCTCCTTTTTATTGGTAAAGGTAAATCAGGGGTTGGTGCTCCTTCCAGTGGGTGCTGGTAAATTGATTGTAAATTTGGTGCTTTGCAAAGGCTGTATTTGGATGGGAGTCCAAACAATCATTTTGAATATGTAGACAAATAGGTGAACCTCTATATATATTGTGTTGTGTGATATTCTCTTATTATACTTGCTTTATTTGGTTTCAAGTTTTCATTGTTTAAGCTTTAAGAGTTGAAGATTTAAGTTTTAAAAGAGCTACATTGATTCACCCCCCATATTAGTGTCATTGTGAGACTAACAATTGGTATCAGAGCAATGTTTCGAAACAAGCTTAACTGTCTAGGGTGATATTGGAAGTGACACAATGGCAGGTGGTGAAGGCTTCTCATCAAACAAAGCACCATTGTTTGACGAAACTAATTACATATTTTGGAGACTCAGGATGCAGATATCTTTGTGCTTTGGGATACAACATTTGGGATTTAGTAGATAGTGGATACACAATACCCATCACTTCTCCAATCAATGTTGTCGGTAAGAAACTATTTGAGAATGACTCAAAAGCAAAGAATGCTATCTTGTGCGGATTAGTGGATAGTGAACTGGTAAATATTATTAGTTGTAAAATGGTAAAAGAAATATGGGACAAACTGAGGACCATTCATTAAGGAGACGTTAAGATCAAGGAGGCCAAGTTACAAACACATCGAGCTCAGTTCAAAGTATTAAAGAAGAATGACGATGAGAACATAGAGGCATATATGCTAACAGTTAATGAAGTCATTAATGCGATTAGAGGACTCGACGAGAAAATAAAAGTTTTTGTCATCGTGAAAAAGGTATTAAGATCTCTTCCCCAAAGATTTGATTCTAAAGTTTTAGCTATAGAAGAAGCTAAAGATCTAAATTATTTTAGTATGGATGAGATGCATGGTTCTTTGACTACATATGAGATGAGAATAGGAAAATCTAAACCCACAAACAGAGAAGATGCTTTTAAAGCCCATAAAAATATGAAAGCAAAACAAGAATCCAAGGAAGAAGAGACATCAGATGAAATGGAAGCAAACTTTGTTCGAAAACTAAAAAGGGGAAAAGGAAAATACATAGGAAAGTTACCATTTAAATGTTTCAATTGTGGATGCATTGGGCATTTTGCAGCTAAATGTCCACTTAATGAGAAGAACAAAAGTGATGAAGGATCGCACCAAGAAAGAAGTGACTGGAAGAAAAAAACAAATTTCAAAAAATGCAACTTCAAGAAGAAAAGTTTCATCTCCAAGAATGTCAATTCATTAGAAGACAGCTCCAAGTGAGGATTCTGAAAAGGAAACAGGTGAAGATCTTTGCATGACACTCAAAGAAGAAAAAATAGAAAAAGAACAGGAATGTGATGAAGAAGAAATTGATGCATAAGTAAATTTGGAAGAGGAACTAATTGCAGCTTTGGATGAATTGAAGATAGAAAGAAAAAATAATAAGAAAATTTCAAGAAAGCTTGAGGATGCAAATGAAATCATAACCAGTTTGAAAGTATAGATAGAAGAATCCAAGAAAATATCTGAAGATCTCGAAGTGCAAATAACCATGAAAATAGATTATTGCATCAATCTAGAAGAAGATATTGTTGGTTTAAGGATGTAGATAGAAGAGATGAATCGTAAAATTAGTTGTTATCACAAACGTGAAGAAAGTTCTATGAAGTTGGATAAGATCATAAATAACCAAAGGACTACAGGCATCAAAATTGGTTTGGGCTTTGACGAAGGAGAATCATAAAATGGATCAAAGGCCATAAATGAAGAATCCATAAAGAATGAAGATAAGAAATAGGTTGATCAAGAAAAATTAACTCATGCAAAAGAAAGCAATAATGCAAGGCACGAAAGGAGAATTGACAATGATGGATTCACCAATGTCACACATCAAAGAAGAATATTTGTGGCTCCTACGAAAAAATGGCAAAGACCATCACCCAGGTTCAATCATCTCTTTTCTGGTTACTATTTTAAATGCAATGGTTATGGACATAAGATTTCAGATTGCAAGTATAATGTAGGACCAAGGAATTTTATCAGTAGAAATATTTTTTCACCTTTGATGGATTATGTAGTAGAATGTTATAACTATCATAATTTTGGGCACATTGCAAGAAATTATCGAAGTACATTTGCATCAAATCAATTTTAGGAAAGAAAATTTCAACCAAATGGAATGAGACAAAATATAAAATTTCCCAAAAAACATGCACAAGCTACTGAAAAAGAGAAGTCAAAACAAGAGCCCAAAACTGTAATCAAACCAAAGTGGAAAGAAAAAGAGCGATCTAAGGAAGAAAAGAAATCCTTGATTGTACAAACAACATTTAAAGCACAGAATAAATCTACACCATGGATACTTGATAGTGGATGCTCCAGTCATATGACAGGTGACAAACAAAAATTTGAGAAGTTACAGCAATATGAAGGTGGTTCAGTAAAATTTGGAAATAATGATGGAGCTAAGATAGTTGGCAAAGGTTTAGTTAAGATCAGTGACGGAAAAATAAAGTCAAAAGAACTCTTGTTTGTGGTTGGTCTGAAGCATAACTTGTTGAGCATAAGTCAGATTTGTGATAGATGTCATGAAGTGATTTTTAAGAAGCAGGGTTGTGAAGTTAGAAAAGCAAATAGTGGAAATTTGATAGCAACTGGATCGAGGACATATGACAACCTGTACACTCTCTTAGAGACTTCAGAAGGAGCTTGCTTGATTGGACAGGAAGAAGAAAATTGGTTCTGGCACAAGAGGCTCGGTCATATCAGTTTTGACAATCTAGTAAAAATTAGCTCAAAAAAGGCAGTGAGAGATATACCCACCATTGGAAAACCATCAAATAGCATTTGTGCTTCCTGCCAAAAGGGGAAGCAAACTAGAGTCTCATTTAAAAAAAAATAGTACTACACAAGAAAACCTTTGGAACTAATACATACTGATTTATGTGGACTCATGAGAATGCAAAGAATAAATGGTGACAAATATTTTATTTTGTGTATAGATGACTATTCTAGGATGACATGGGTACTATTTTTGAAGTATAAATCATAAGCTTTTGAGATGTTCAAGGTTTTCAAAAACTAAGTTGAGAATCAAACAAGAAAAAAATTAAATGTTTAAGATCAAATAGAGGAGGAGAGTTCAATTCAGAGGATTTTACAGAGTACTGTGAAAAATATGGTAGTAGGAGACAATTTTTAGCGACCAGGACACCTCAGTAGAATGGTGTGGTAGAAAGAAAGAACATGACAGTGTAGGAAATGACATGGACTATGTTGACTGAGAGCAAAGTAGCAGACATATTTTGGAAAGAGGCAGTCCATACTGTAGTATACATCCAAAATAGGTGCATGTTGAGGACACATGAAAGCAAAACTCCTTATGAGTTGTGGTTCGGTAAAAATGCAACAACAAGATACTTTAAAGTTTTTGGCAGCAAGTGTTACATCAAAAGAACTAAATAAAACCTTGGTAAGTTTGAAGATAGAGCGGATGAAGGTATTTTTCTTGGCTATTCGTAAAAAAGCAAAGCTTACAAAGTTACAAAAAGAGGCTAAGGAAAATTATGGATACTATCGATGTTAAAGTTGATGAAGGTAGGGAACGAGTAATTAGCTATGAAGATAACTAACCAATTTATGAAGAGGTTATTGAAGGATATGAGAAAAAGAAAACAAAAAATAAACAAAAAATTGACTCAGATGATTCCAACAATGATTCAAAAGTGGAAGAAAATAAGAAATTCAAAATAGGTAGCTGGCAGAAATATCATCCTAGAGAGAAAATAATTCAAGACCCCACAGTTGGTGTTCAGACAAGAAGAAGAGTAGTAAGTAACTACTCTCTATTATCCAACATTGAGCCCAAAAATGTTGTTGATGGAAGAAAATATGAAAGTTGGATGAAGGCAATAAATAAAGAATTAGATCAAATTGAGAAAAACAAAACTTGGGAGTTAGTACCAAGACATACAAATAAAAATATAATTGGTAGTAAATGGGTATTTGAAAATAAATTGAATAAAGTTGGACAGGTAGTCAGGAATAAAGCAATATTGGTATGTAAAGGCTATGCACAAGTTGAAGGTATTGACTTTGAGGAAACCTTTGCACCTGTGGCTAGACTAGAGGCAATTAGAATGTTTCTAGCTTTAGCAGTTTGCAAGAATTTCAAAGTTGATCAAATGGATGTGAAATCAGCATTTTTGAATGGGAAACTTGAAGAAGAGGTTTATATTGAGCAGCCAGATGGTTTCCAACTTGGTGATGATCCCAACTTGGTTTGCAAGTTGAAGAAAATATTATATGGCTTAAAACAGGCACCTCGAGCATGGTATGTAAGGCTAGACAACTATCTTACTCAACAAGGGTTCAAGAAAGGTATGGTGGATAGTAATTTGTATGTCAAAACAAAAAATGAGCATCTTATTGTTCTTTTTGTATACGTAGATGATATCATATTTGGCAGCAACAAAGATGAGTCGTGTAAAGATTTAACAAATAAGATGCAGAAAGAATTTGAAATGTCAATGATTGGTGAACTTTCGTATTTCCTCGGGTTGCAAGTTAATCAAAATGAGAAGGGCATATTTATTTCTCAAATTAAATAAGTGAAAGATATGCTAAAAAATTTCACAAAGGAGGATTGTAATCCAGTTAGCACTCCCATGACGACATGTTGCAAGTTGAGCAAGGATGAAAAATCTTGACATGTTGATCAAACCATGTACAGATCTTTGATTGGGAGCTTATTGTACTTGAAAGCTACCAGACTAGATATTTTGCAGGCAGTATACATGGTAGCATGATTTTAGGCTAGTCCCAAGGAGACTCATGTGACAGTAGTGAAGAGGATTATTCGGTACCTCAAGGGTACTATGGAGTATGGGTTATGATATTCGAAAGGTAAGGACTTCACCCTTATTGCGTATTCAGATGCAGATTGGGAAGGATGTGTAAATGACAGAAAGAGTACTACTGGAGGTGCATTCTATCTTGGAGACATGTTGGTCACGTGACACAATAAGAAACAAGTGTCAGTCTCCTTATCCACAGTAAAGGCAGAATATATTGCAGCGACAACGTGTTGTACGTAGGTATTATGGATGAAACAAACCCTGAAAGATCTTGGTATTAACTTTAGTGAGCCAATTTTAGTTAAGTGTGATAACACCAGTGCCATTAACTTCTCAAATAATTCGATTATGCATTCTCGCACAAAACATATTGCTATCCGGTATCACTTTTTGAAGGAGAAAGTTGCGAAAGGTGAGGTTAAGTTGGATTTTGTTCCAACAACAGAGCAAGTAGTGGATATCTTCACAAAACCATTGCCAAAGGAAGTCTTTGAGTACCTTCATAATAAATTGGGAGTGGTCACGCTTCCCAAAAATTGAATAGCTATCGAGACCACATTCTTAAGGGGAGCATTTGTGTATTTGTTTATCTTTTTGCTCATGTTTGCGATTTTTGCTAAGTGTAATAGTTTTTGCCTAATAATGTTGTGCATGGACTCAGGGGGAGTCTGTAGCAGCCCTTTGGTATTGTTTTCAAAGGGGGAGAAGAGTTACAGGAAATTGCACGTGTTGCCAACAATTCCAAAGGGGGAGATTGTTGAGCAAGGTGTAGCAACAATATTGTCATTGTTGTCAACATAGTCAGATAAATCGATTGATGCAGTGGACAGGAGTTCAGAGGTTATTCAGAGTATGTACAGTGATGTTAAATGCTTCGAGGATGTTTTTGATGTTTGGGTGAAGTTGTTACGAGTTGTTTGTGCAAATTTGCAAAAATTGAAAAAATCGTCAGAAAGTTGTCAAAGCAGCAAAATAGTCAAAAAGTTCCAAAAGTCGCCATGGGCACAGTTGGACATGATGGATCAGTTTGGAACATGCAAACATGTCAATAAATAGTCCATAACAGCATTGGAGATGTCAGCATAGTTTTTGGAGTGATCGGTAGTGTTTTCGGTATCTTGGCGGATGATTTGGCAAGTGGTTGTACAGGCTGAAAAAGTGCAGGTTTTGTCAGAAGTACTGCGAACAAACCGTAAGGATTTATGTAGCAAAATTTGAACTGAAGGTGGTCATTATCTTCAAGAACATTTTTCCAAATTTCAATGAAAACGAAGAAACGAGGTGAATTTTACAAGTGTTACAAGACTGTCACAAAATGCTATTTTTAAAAAAAGTGTGTCAGTAGCAGTTTTTGTGGAAGTGGTACAGACGAACCGTAAGGATTAAGGTAGTGATTTTTGGTTTGGACATATTTAGTGTTGCAAATATTCTACGTTTCAAATTTAAGAGAAAAATGAGTTACGAGGTGAGAGTTATTATTTTTGCAAAAACGTTACAGGTCTCTTTTATGTGAATTTGTGCCACTTGGGCAAAATCCTTTAGTTGGCCGTTTTGACCTTGAAAAGTTGCCATAGTTTCAGTTTCAATGTTGTTACACCTTCAAGGAATCAAATAGATCATTTTTTTTTTTTGGTTTGAGTTGTCACGTGGCTCCGAAGTATGAGAACGAGTAAGGTGTCAATTCTTTGCATGTGACGTGTTTGACGAAATGCCTTCTTAATATAAAAAAAGGGAGTTATATTATTTTAAGCAGTTTCATTAAATAAATATCTATGGAGAAAGTGAAAAGTGAAAAGGAATGCAAGTGTGTGCATTTAATTTAGAAGTGTTTTATTGAAGAGTGTGATTTTATTTTGTGCGGAGAGAAGAGTGTGTGGAGAAAAATAAAGAGTGAAAATCCATGTTTTTGAGAAAAAGGTGAAAAACATCACTTTATTATTTTGAGAATAACTTTATTATACGATATAAAATTTGTCTAAAATTTTGAGAGCAGGTCATAGACAGATTTCTGCACAATACCCAGAAAGTGTTTAGCAATTGATAGAATGAGCGAAGAGAAAGGTCAAATTTTTTGTGAGAAGAGAAGATTCATATATGTCATTTTATTATCAATATCAAAATCAAGTGGGTGCTTGGTAGAGGGGTTGGTTATCCTTTCTGTTGATGCAGATAAATAAAGGGTTGGTGCTCCTTTCTGTTGGTGTAGATAAATCAGGGGTTGGTGCTCCTTTCTGTTGGTGTAGATAAATCAGGGGTTGGTGCTCCTTCTAGTGGGTGCTGGTAAATTGATTGTAAAGTTGATGCTTTACAAAGTTGGATTTGGATGGGAGTTAAAACAGTCATTTTGAGCATGTAGCCAAATCGGTGAACCTCGGTACATCTTGTGTTGTGTGATGTTCTCTTATACTTGCTTTATTTGGTTTCAAGTTTTCATTGTTTCGGCTTTAAGAGTTGAAGATTTAAGTTTTAAAAGAGCTACACTGATTCACCCCCCTCTCAATGTCATTGTGAGACTAACACATAGTCACGTCAACTACCCTTTTTGGTCGTTGCCATGTCTCAACTAGGTCGATTCTGGTGGCATGCAGTCAATATGCCATGTGTTAGGTTCAGTGAGAGTCTACGTGTCCTCTGTACCATGTGTTAGGTTTAGTGATCATCTACATGTCCTCTGTGATAGGTAAGTCACCCAGCTTAACTTCTAGGTGTCCACCCGCTTCGATCCACATGTCAGTTAGGTGTACGATTCTTAGGTTCTCAATTTTCATGTATGTTTGACCTCAGATCTGACAGATCTGAGGGCGCTCCTATCCTTGGGTCTCAGTCTACCCCCCTGTGTGTCTGTTCCTCTCCATGCATCGAATATAACATATCCTAGGGTGCTCCTACCCTCAGGTCTTAGTCTAACTCAGGGATGTCTTAGGTGGTGGTGCAGTGTACCACTATCTGCCAATACCCAATGTGTGGGTAGGCTACCTATAGTTTGACTGTGGATAGTCCCTCAGGCCTTGGGATTGGTCGAGGAGTTGGACTTGGCCAGTCAATCTCCTACGGGCCCTCCCTTGACCCTATCTAGTGGGCCTCAACACCTATCGAGGTGGGCTGAGGTGGCCCAAAAAATTAGGAATATCCAACCTACTTTGCCCCTCGGCAATTTGAGGAATAAAAAAAGGATCAAACTATAGGAATGGAAGAAAAAAAAATTAATTAAAGTCACCAGTGATTACCTTCACCTTCTCCAGCGGAACAAAGGTGTGCCTTCACCTTCTCTAATGGAACAAAGGTATCCTAATGCTCTTTCTCCCTCCTACTCCTTCTGTCTCTGATGCCAATGTAGTTAATAAAACACTCCAATAATGAAATCTAAAATAGTTTGATGTATTAACAACTAACTTAGCTTAGGAAAATTAATCTAGTTTATATAGATTACATTAAACAACCTTCACAAATAATGCGCTAACAATACACGTTAAGAGAAATGTATAGCTAACCACTAACCTAGATAAAGAGTTCTAAATAAACAACTAATTTAAATATCTGACTTAGGATATTTAGGTATTTACTCTAGGTTAACCAGTAGATATTTAGGACAATAAATATCTCATGGTATGTAGTAAAAAGTGAATGTAATAATCTATGTAGTATAATGCAATATACTACCTATTTTACCTAGTAGAGTAAAAGGGTAGTGTTGAGTGGTATTTTCACCCGATTGTGAAAACACACTCTTCGATAGGATTTGGGTTCAAAATCCTCTCTTGCAAAGAAATTTAATAAACACTTTCTCCAAGGTTCCGCTATGTTAGCATTTTACATCCGTGTATTAGTAATCTCAAATAAAGATATTCAATCAAAATGCTTGGAACACCTTAGTGGTTGCAAGTAACTGTTAACAAGGGGCACTGTGGTTTATTTCACCATGAAACTTTGGTGATTGTTCATTGAACCCGAATAAAGAAAATGTGATTTGGTCTTAGCAATGAAATCATTTTATTTTTAGTTTCGGTATATTTTCAAGTTGTTTATTTTAACGACTGTAAATTAAAATAAAAGTTAAACTTTCTAGAAATAAAAGTGCAGAAAAGATAGAAATAAAATGTAAAGAAGAATGAAACTAAAACACATTCAGGGAATGCAATCCTATTCTGACAAAACCGAAGATATGAGGTTTTCTGCCTGCAACCTAACCTATTGAACCTACAGAACATGCACAATCCAGATAAGTTAAGTGCTGGTTTCTGGGGTTTTAATCGTGATTTCAGATTTAGACATTCGCATGAAGCAACCAAGAGAACTTGCATTAAACTTCACCTATAAGCCTAGAAATCTGAAAAGGGGAAAGATAAACATTAAATCCTTGCATGCAGAAAATAACTCCTTCTTTCTTGCCAATGAGGTGCAACTCTCTGAATTTTATGTATTAAAAATTTATCATTTTACAATAACAGAAGTCTCTAGTTTTCTCAAAACCAGAAAAAGGGGAAGAAAAACACTCCCAAGCAGGCCTAGAATGGCTTCTCGCCTTCGGCACTGCAACTTTGCCTTCAGCGGTTTCCCGACCCTCGTACCAATCTGTGCTTTCGCTTTTAAAGTTTTGGTAAATTGCTTCTCCTTCCACGACGGTTCGTTTCGTCTTCCAGATTGCCTCGTTTCACCTTCCCCGCCTTTCCATTGCTTTTGACTTTATGCTCGACATTGAGACGCTTGATCTTCTCTGTGAACTGTAACGCCTCTGCAGCCCTTACACATGTACGCCACGTGTTCCACACTTTTCTGCATGTTCTATAACGGCCCCGTGAAAATCGTGACAAAAAATAGCATGTCGCGATATCGCGACGTTTTTATGCATGCAACTTTGCTCCTCTACTTTCATCGCGAAAATGCGACATGTCGCGATATCATGACATTTTCCTACCAACAGCCTTGTCTGCCTTCATGCACCGTGAAAATGAGACATGTCGCGAAATCATGACATTTTTATGCTATCGGGCCCTGTGGCTGCAACCTGTCGCGAAATCGCGACGCTTTTTCGTTTCTTACACTCTGGCAGCTTTCTGTCATGAAATCGTGACACTTTTTCTTTCTGGCACCACCTTCCTGCTTTCTGTCACGAAATCGTGACAATTTTTCATTTCGTACACCTTGGCTGCTTTCTGTCGCGAAATCGTGACACCTTTTCATTTGGAGCTGTCTTGCGGCTTTCTGTCGTGAAATCGCGACACTTTTCTCTTCCGTACCATCTCACTGCTTGGAGTTGTGAAAACGTGACATGTCACGATATCGTGACATTTTTATGCTTCGTACCCCTTTGCTGCTTTAGGTCACGAAATCGTGACGCTTTTCATCTTTGGCATGTCTTGCTGCTTCAGGTCACAAAAACGTGACATGTCGCGATATCGCGACAACTTTAGTGCCTTGCCCTGTTTGACCGTGATTTTGTGACATGTCGTGATTTCATGACAATTTTCCATTCTATCTTTCTCTCTCCTCTCTGGACCGTGATTTCATAGCACGTCACGAAATCGCGACAATTTTCGATCAACACCTCTTCCTGCTTGCCTGGGCCGTGAAAGCTTGACATGTCGCGATATCGTGACGTTTTTTCATTTTTGGCCACGATGGAGCAACATGTCGCGATATCGCGACAACTTTCATTTCTGGGCAGCGACGGAGCGACATGTCGCGATATCGTGACAAATTTTCTTTTTCGATGCATGACGGAGCAACATGTCGTGATATCGCGACAACTTTTCTTTTTTGGCAACGACGGAGCGACATGTCGCGATATCGCGACACTTTTTCATTTTTGTGCAATTTTGCCCTTTTCTTGATTTTTAGCATCTGGGTCACTGAGATCTTCTTTGAAAGCATGCAAAAAGGGTGGGTCCCTAATTTTGGGGTGTGTTGTGGATCAGCCACAACAAATGGCGACTCTCTTGTCAAATGCTCCTGAGCATTTTAGTGAGAACCCTACCTGGAAGTATACAAACTCAAAAACATGTGTTAGCACATAAGAAATATAAACCAATGCCCAAAGATCAGAAATATATGAATCATCAGAATCATCAAGTATTAGCTCGGTGTGTGCAATGTATTTCATTCCCTATCGTTTGAAATTGATCAACATTCCATTGTCAGTTTTACATGAATGCATATGTGAGATTGTGAATGATTTGTGTAACCTGATAACTAAGCTTAGATATTTTGCTCTTGTAAAGGCCTAAAATTTCTAGTATCATGCACAAACATTCAAGATTACCAAACCCTCTTAGGATCCACTAATGAAATGCTTTATTATATCCCAAAGTTGGTTATGAGTCCCTACTATCTTGAACCCATGTGCAAGTGAACGTGAAATCAGAACTTTGGGGAATCAGACTCCAAACCTAAGCGAGATGGGAGTTTAACCCTATCCTTACTATTCTGATTTGGAATTCATTACCTCACTTTGAGCAAAATAATTTAACCAATTATGGAAGAAATGGTCATGCTAGTCTAACCCTTTGAACAGTCAGTGGTCTTGTTTTTTAGACAAGACATGCTTGCCATGCATGGGCATACTTAATCCCATAATCCATGACTTAGCTTCATTTCTTTGGACCTTGGGGATGACTACCCATCCTTTGCGAGAGGACAAGTAGTACGATCCTTCCAATCCAATATAAATATGAGATGGGAAAAATTAATTTTTTACTTCTTGAACCTTGGGGATGACTACCCATCCTTGCTAGGGACATGTAGTACGATCCTTCCAATCCAAGCTTTGGATGAAAATGGAGAATATTAATTTTATTGCTTGGACCTTGGGGATGACTACCCATCCTTTGCAGAGGACAAGTAGTACGATCCTTCCAATCCAAGATTTATCATGAAATGAGACATAGGAGCTTTGGGGAATCAGATTCTCAACCTAGGCGAGATGAGAATTATGCCCTATCCTTACTACTCCATGTAGGTCAAATCAAAGCTTTGGGGAGTTGGATCCTCAACCTAAGTCCGATGAGGATTTAACCCTATCCTTACTACTCTGATTTTAGGCTTTAAGTTTTATGGAAGTGGTCAAAACCACTGTTTAAGGATCATGTTGCATAATAGGATAGACATGAAATACTTCTTTCGCCTGACCTTTTCTTCCAAGTTAGGTTTTGATCATTTTGCTCAAGATCCTTTTTAATGTGTATAAGATGTGCTTAGTTCTAGATATCATGAGGCTCAGTTTCCAACCTTAGGATTTTTTCACATTTATGTTATATCATAACCCTAAGAGGATTTGACACACTTTAATGATTTGTACCTGAGATGCATATGCAACTAAGATGGAATGTATATGTAAAGTGAGATGTAATATGAATGCATTGTCTTTTGAATTGCAGATGAAATATTGCCATATAAAACTGACTACTTCATGCATCACAAGTTTCAAACGATATTATTAAACTGTTTGTATTTCTTGCGGAGCTTTCTACCACATAATTCCAATGTTCCATATTTCTCTGATCTAGAACATAAGTTAGCATCTCAAGACAACTTTTTCATCATTTTTTTTTTTTATATAGACAAACAAAACATGTCAAATAAACACACAACTTTAAATTAACTTATTCAATCCAAAACCAAACTGCAATCCAAAAATGAAAATCTGAAAACACAAACCAAAACCCAAAAACCAAAATCTATATACAAATGTACAATATAATACAAGATGATGCAAAGCTTGGATTATCACTTTCCTGGATCCCAAACATGATTAGAACAATTCAAAAAACATATGACACAATACACATGCCAAACTTTGTAGGAATCCAACAATAATAAGATCAAACCAAGCAATGCAACAAATTTCAACTTGCCATGCTCACCATACCAATTTGATTTAGTTCTATTACCAACATCATAGGTGAGATTCAAATCACATTGATTAGACAATGGTTGGTATTCAATTTTATCTTGTCTATTCTTTAGAGTGCAAGTTTCATCATTCCATTGATGATTTAGAAGTAGGCTTTCCTTTTCAAATGTGAGATGTTGCAAACAAGAGCCTATTTCTAAAAGTCTTGAATTCAAATCATTTTCCAGGATTTTAAAGCAATCAAAATCATTCAAAACTTGACAAGCATCAACAAAATTTGGCATTTCCTCATTAATATTGTTAGCATCCAAAGGGACATCATGTAACCTATCACTTGAAATTTTGGTAGCTACTACCAAAGGTAAAGATTTCACCTTGTCATCCATACTCAACCCATCATGGTTAAAATTTACCATAACTTGATGAGTGTTAGTAGCTTTTTCTTTTCCTTCATTGTCTTCTTCATCATCCAACACCTATTCAAAAACACCAAAGTTAGGCACCCAATCAAACATGCATCCATCCTTTTCAAAACAAGAGCCTGATTTTTCAAGATATGTGTCACGTGACACCTTTCCACGATCAATGGCTTGAGTTGCCTCAAAATCCATATTTTCATTAGGATCATCAATAGCATCCAACCCACACCACTTAGGTTTTGTAATTTCATCATTTTGAGATGGCATAGACATTGTAGAAACAATAGGTGGATCAAGATTTTCGATTTCTTGCCCCTCAAGGGGAACAAAAACAATTGATTCTCCTTCTTCATCCATGGTAGTAGAATCATTATCCTTCTCCAACCTTTGATGAGATTCCAACCCTTCTTCCAAAGCATTCTCGGATTGTACAGGACTTTTAATATCCTCATATGAAAGGGCAATTGTATTATCCTGCATATCAATAGGCACACAAATTTCATCAGAAGGTTTGGAGTGAGCATACTCTTCCAAAGAATCATAATGATCATCTTTCAAAATCAAATTGTGATGCTCAACTATTTCTACATCATATTTTAATTCATCAACATGTTTCTCATCAAATTTATCCTCTCCTTCCTTAGATGGTTCAATTACTTCCAAAATTGGGTTATTGCTTGTATTCAAATTGATAAGGTTATCATAATCCACATGTGTAACCCATGATTCATGTTTAACATAATTTGGAAGGTGTGAATTTTTTGGGCCATTACTTTCAACAATGTCATCCAATGTGTCATCCAAATCAGATTCATCCTCATAGAATTCATCTTTTGGTGAGTCAAGGGTTTCCAATCATGTCACATGTTTCCATACTAGTTGGATCTAGTACTCCTCCCTTGCCTAAAATCATATTCTTATGAAAATCATTGAAATTGATTTTAGAAACATCTTTTGAATCAAGATGAGTATTTTGAAGTTGATTCATACTTAAGAAATATGGTTGATCTTGCATAGTAGGTTGAGGATTTTGAAATTGATTGAAGCTTGGGAATGATTGTTGATTCTGAAATTGATTCATACTTGAACTTGGTTGAGGTGGATAAATCATTGGGTGGGTAAGGGAGGTATTAAATGATTGAAGATTATATGATCCAAAACCCACACCATAATTTTGACAACTCAATTGTTTCTCAATTGCCATTGCTTGAGTATAGGCTTGTGACAAAGATGTGATTTGAGGCATCCCTCGCAAATATGTGGACACGGGTGAGTCAAGAGCATTGATGTATATTTGGAGAGCCACTTCTTCTTGAAGAACATAAAATGTCACCAATTGAGTATATAATCCAAAGAACCTTTCAGAAAATGACTTTACATTTTCACTTGGTCCTTTTCTAATATAGACCAACTGATTGTACATGAGGATTGGGTCAACTTGCTTTTTGTTGAATTGATTGAGAAATGTTGCCTCTAGCTGAGCCCAAGAAGTAATAGACCCTAAAGGCAGACTTGTAAACCAATCATATGCCACTTTGTCCAAGGTGTAAGGGAACATTTTACAAACAACATCATCATACCAAATTGTTAAGTGATTCACAACAAATTTGAATGCTTGAATGTGTTCTTCTGCAGTATTTGTCCCATTAGACAAAAATTGAGGAAGACATCGCTCAAAACCAATGGGCAAATAATGTTGAACTCCTGGTATATTCAATGGGCTACCTGTCATCCAAGGTGTAAACATAGCCATTAGTGAATCTTAAAGAATATAACTTTAATACCCAAAAATTCTTTTTATTTATTTATTTATTTTTTATTTTTATAATCAAATCAAATCACATTACCTGTATGAACAATCAAAGCATTGGAACAGTGCATAGCAATTCCCGTCCTCCTTTTAACACTACAGAGTTATATTGTTAAAAGAAGGCTAAAGATAATAATCACTAGGGCATGAAATATACAAAAATTTTAAATCTTACTAAAATAAACCCATCCGGCCCTCCTTCTAGCGCCAATCTGTTGAGTGGTATTTTCACCCGATTGTGAAAACACACTCTCCGATAGGATTTGGGTTCAAAATCCTCTCTTGCAAAGAAATTTAATAAACACTTTCTCCAAGGTTCCGCTATGTTAGCATTTTACATCTGTGTATTAGTAATCTCAAATAAAGATATTCAATCAAAATGCTTGGAACACCTTAGTGGTTGCAAGTAACTGTTAACAAGGGGCACTGTGGTTTATTTCACCATGAAACTTTGGTGATTGTTCATTGAACCCGAATAAAGCAAATGTGATTTGGTCTTAGCAATGAAATCATTTTATTTTCAGTTTCGGTATATTTTCAAGTTGTTTATTTTAACGGCTGTAAATTAAAATAAAAGTTAAACTTTCTGGAAATAAAAGTGCAGAAAAGATAGAAATAAAATGTAAAGAAGAATGAAACTAAAACACATTCAGGGAATGCAATCCTATTCTGACAAAACCGAAGATATGAGGTTTTTTGCCTGCAACCTAACCTATTGAACCTGCAGAACATGCACAATCCAGATAAGTTAAGTGCTGGTTTTTGGGGTTTTAATCGTGATTTCAGATTTAGACATTCGCATGAAGCAACCAAGAGAACTTGCATTAAACTTCACCTATAAGCCTAGAAATCTGAAAAGGGGAAAGATAAACATTAAATCCTTGCATGCAGAAAATAACTCCTTCTTTCTTGCCAATGAGGTGCAACTCTCTAAATTTTTTGTATTAAAAATTTATCATTTTACAATAACAGAAGTCTCTAGTTTTCTCAAAACCAGAAAAAGGGGAAGAAAAACACTCCCAAGCAGGCCCAGAATGGCTTCTCGCCTTCGGCACTGCAACTCTGCCTACAGCGGTTTCCCCCTCATACCAATCTGTGCATTCGCTTTTAAAGTTCTGGTAAATTGCTTCTCCTTCCATGACGGTTCGTTTCGTCTTCTAGATTGCCTCGTTTCACCTTCCCCGCCTTTCGAATTGCTTTTGACTTTATGCTCGACATTGAGATGCTTGATCTTCTCTGTGAACTGTAACGCCTCTGCAGCCCTTACACATGTACGCCACGTGTTTTGCACTTTTCTGCATGTTCTGTAATGGCCCCATGAAAATCATGACAAAAAATAGCATGTCGCAATATCGCGACGTTTTTATGCATGCAGCTTTGCTCCTCTACTTTCATCATGAAAACGTGACATGTCGTGATATCGTGACATTTTCCTACCAACAGCCTTGTCTGCCTTCATGCGTCATGAAAATGAGACATGTCACGAAATCATGACATTTTTATGCTATCGGGCCTTGTGGCTACAACTTGTCGCGAAATCGTGACACTTTTTCGTTTCTTACACTCTGGCAGCTTTCTATCGTGAAATCGTGACATTTTTCTTTCTGGCACCACCTTCCTGCTTTCTGTCACGAAATCGTGACAATTTTTCATTTCGTACACCTTGGCTGCTTTCTGTCGTGAAATCGGGACGCCTTTTCATTTAGAGCTGTCTTGCGGCTTTCTGTCATGAAATCGTGACACTTTTCTATTCCGTACCATCTCGTTGCTTGGAGCCGCGAAAACGTGACCTGTCACGATATCGCGATGTTTTTTTGCTTCGTACCCCTTTGCTGCTTCAGGTCGCGAAATCGTGATGCTTTTCATCTTTGGCATGTCTTGCTGCTTCAGGTCGCGAAAACGCGACATGTCGCGATATCGCGACAACTTTAGTGCCTTGCCCTGTTTGATTGGTTTGACCACGATTTTGTGACATGTCACGATTTCGCGACAATTTTCCATTCTATCTTTCTCTCTCCTCTCTGGACCGTGATTTCATAGCACGTCGCGAAATCGCGACAATTTTCGATCAACACCTCTTCCTGCTTGCCTGGGCTGCGAAAGCTTGACATGTCGCGATATCGCGACATTTTTTCATTTCTGGCCGCGATGGAGCAACATGTCGCGATATCGCGACAACTTTCATTTCTGGGCAGCGACGGAGCGACATGTCGCGATATCGCGACAACTTTTCTTTTTGGCAGCGACGGAGCAACATGTCGCGATATCGCGACAACTTTTCTTTTTGGCAGCGACAGAGCGACATGTCGCGATATCGTGACACTTTTTCATTTTTGTGCAATTTTGCCCTTTTCTTGATTTTTAGCATCTGGGTCACTGAGATCTTCTTTGAAAGCATGCAAAAAGGGTGGGTCCCCAATTTTGGGGTGTGTTGTGGATCAGCCACAACAGGTAGCTATCCCAAATAATGGAATATTACTCTGACATGAAGAATAAAAATATGTATTATTTTCCATGAACCCTGATAAAATGCCTATACTGGATGGGTTTCCTCCACTATTATTTTAGCACTTTTGGGATAATGTTGGGCAAGATGTTTTGAAAGTAGTGCAATATTTTTAGAACTCCAAATCCTTGCCAAAGGACATCAATTCCACATTTTTAGTCTTGTCACAAAAACTCAAACCTATAAGTTTGTTTTTTTTATTTTAGAACAATAATTCTTTGCAATGTTATTTACAAGCTCATCACTAAAGTCATGGCTGATAGACTTAAGAATATTCTCCCATAAATAGTTGACCATTATCAAGGTAGCTCTGTCAAAAGAAGATTTATAATAGATGGAGTTATTACTACCCATGAGCTTATCCATTCAATTACCAAGAGCAAAAAACCTAGCTTATTTCTAAATATTGATATGAATAAAGCTTTTGATAGAATATTATGGCAGTTTCTCTTTGTTGTGCTTTCCAAATTTAGGTTCCAAGAAGATTGGATTGCATTAGTTAGAGAATGCATCACCTCTGCGTGGTTTTTAGTTATCATCAATGGTTCCCCTACTGGTTACTTAAATATCTTCAAGGATATCAGACAAGGTGACCCTCTATCACTTTTCCTATTCATCATTATGGCTAAAAATCTTTGCAGATCCTTCATAGAGGCTTGGTCAATAAAATTGCTATCAATCATCAAACCTTCTTCTATGTCTAGGACTATCACTCATCAACAATTTGTGGATGACACCATTTTAGCATCCTTATCCTCAATTCTTGAAATAAAAATAATAAAAACTATCCTTAAATTATATGAAGAAGCTGCAGGACATAAAGTTAAATTTGACAAAAGTAGAATTTACTTTCTCAACACTCCAATTCACAGATAAATCAAAATTACAAGAATTTTGGGTTACACCATATCTGAGCTACTAACGACCTACCTTGGATTACCACTATTCCATGGAAATTTCTCTATTAATATGTGGAATAATAACTTTTTAATGCATAAGCAAAAAATTGGCAAGATAGAAAAAATTAATGTCAAGTCAAGCAACCAAAGTCACTCTTGTCTAAGCTTGTGTACAGATAATCCCCATTTTCTTCTTGTCAATATTTAAGGATTTAGATTCTATATGCCATAAAATTGAATTAATTCCAAGAAAGATCCTCTGGTCTAGTAATGAGAAACATAATATGTTTTCCCTAGTTGCTTGGGATAGGGTTTGCACTAAGAAAGATCACAAAGGTTTAGGTTTTAGGAAGGTCCACAAGATGAATCTTGCCTTGATTTCCAAGCAAGCATGGAGGTTTTTTATTGATGAACAAGCATATTGGATTGACATGATAAAAGGGAAGTATCTTTAGTGATCATCCTTCATGGGTGATCACAATGTTCATGTTGGTTCTTGCTTTTGGAATTCTATTGTTCAAACCAGAGAAATTATCAAGAAGGAACTGCGATGATGGTTGGGCTGTGGTAGGATTATCATATTTTAGGAGGATTCTTGGGTGAAATACCAACCTCTTATTAATAATACTAATTTAATAATCCTAAAAGCTATCACAGATCAATTATTTGTTAGCAGAGTTTCAATAACCTAAGTTTTAAATCTATGATAATGGAAGATAATTCCTACAAACTATCTCAACAATTAGATTAATATTGTTGCTAGATCCATTTAGAATCTTCTGCGTGGTCGTATTATCCTGAACAACCATACTAAATATTATTCCATCTAGAAGCTATTTGAGGAAAGTGTCTTAATTGTTAAATAAACTTATTATTTTCATGATCCCCCCTTATGTGTTGGGACCTTGCCAAACTTATTTAGGTTAAAAATATGATTTCTAAAGTTGGATTTTCTTCTTAGATTGCTTTCCAAAATAAAAAAAATAACTATATATAAGTTAATCTCCATAGGCCTATATATTCTTAATCGGTGTCATCTTTGCAAGTCTAGCTGGGAATCAACTTCACACCTTTTCCTGAAATGCCATTTCTCGTTCACTATTTTGAACCTTCTATTTGAATTTGTTAATATATCCTGGGTTGAACCATAAACTCTCATCCAATTCATCCTGCAATGGCCAAAACCTTTTCACAACTCTCAACTCAAATTCCTTTGGTCTTCTTGCCTTCACCACTACCTCTAGCAAATCTGGATTGAGCACAACAACATTTTTTTCAATGATAGTGCTAATGAACTTTGGTGGGTCTTCCTCAGAATCATCACCTTTTCCTCTGAAAATGCCCAACTAATATTTTCTGTTGATACCCTCAAAGTAGGACTAGAATCTCATATGGCTTCTTAGATTAACCTTTATAACATTGTAAGTGGCTCTTCTTCTGCTATCAATTGGTCAAATATAAGGTGGACTCCTCCTCCTATAGAATGTCTCAAGTTAATCTTCGATGTGGCTGAGAAAGGGAACCTTGGGGTAGATGGTGGGGAGGTATTCTTAGAAATGATCAAGGAATAATGGTGCAAGTTTTCACTAAATATATTGATCTCCAATCAAACAACATGGCCGAAGCCATATTCTGGTATCATTGATGAGATTGATATTGACAATTTAATTATCAAAGGGGATTATTTATACATCATCAACTGTCCCAAGGGTAAAAAATTATATTCTTAAAACCTAAGCAACATCATGGATGAGTGTAAAAGTCTTATTAGCAAATACCACAATATTATCATCCAACATATTTATAAAGAAGGAAATAAGGCCGCTAATTGGCTTGCCAATAGGGGTGTTAGGGAGGATTCCCTCTAGGTGTGGTTGGTGTTCAAAACCAGCCCAAATTTTTAACAAATCTTATTTTCATCAATCCTAGTCATCAGACTTCATCCCTTTCGAATCCTATCTCGAGCCTAAAGCTAGAAGCACTAACATGGATCATGGGCAAAATATATATATGGTAATTTCTAAAAAGGAAATCCATATGATAATTTTTTCCAATATTTTCAAGGAGTACTACCAAGACACTTACAAAATTAGGGCTCAAGGGGAGTTTAGGGGATAGGACATTTTTTTTCAAGTCAGCAACCTCCGTTTCCAAATCTATGGTATTGATTCAATTTCAAACCCCCAGTCCTACTTGGAACGTGAGTGCAATCCTTTGTTTTGAAGCACTGGTAGTGGCAAATTTTCAAGTTCACATGCTCTCATGCTTCACAAGAAATAAGAAAGGGTAATGTTGGTTTCGATGTTCACACATTCCATGATTCTCAAGAAACAAAAAAGGTTAAGGTTGGTTTCAAGAAAATTTGTTGTCATGATTGCAATTTCACTCTTCAAAGCAATGGCACTAATAAAGCCTAAATTCCATAGTATATAATGATACGTGACCACAACCCTCAATTTCTAAATATTGATGATTTATAGGCTATCGTAGTTTGTGTTATTTAGTCTTACCAATGTAGAAGAAAGGTTTTTTCGTGGACTAGATTCGCTAGTAAAATACTTACGTCATCCCAAGGAAACCAAATTCCCATCAGTCTTTGATGAATATCCTGACAACATGGAAAACTATAATTGTATCTCGCGTTAAGTCTCATGGTTTGCTTCTCTGTCCTGTTATTTTTTTAGCCCTTATTTTTTGGTTCTTATTTTCCACCCTTGTACTCTCTTTAAAAGGTTTAGGGATCCTTAAAAAAAAATTCTACTAATAAAAAAAGTGGATGCATTAATGCCTTTTAAAAAATATATCTCAATATAAAGAATCTCATTAATCCATGTACAAAAACATATGAAACAACTCAAAAGAATTGTTGAAGAGTGAAAATGAAATTAATATAAATAATCTCATTAATTTAGGTACAAAAACATAGGACACAACTCAAAGCAACTGGTGAAGAGTGAAAATAAAACCATGTTGAAGGTAAATTATAAGAATCACATCAACTTACAAATAAAATGTCACTCAAACAAGTCCTTATCATCTTAATATTTCATGTTTAAGTGTCCTGTGTTCATTTTTCAAAAATGGTATTTTATCATGTTAAATGATCTTATAGATTTTTTTTTTGGTAAGTAAGAGAATATTATAATTAACACCGGGTTTTAACTGGTTGACCCAAAACCATTTTACAAAATAGGGTCCACTGACCAACTGGACAAAGGCCAAGCCCTAAAAGTTTAAACTGACAACAAAAATGGCCAAGACCTACTCTTCCATTAGAATACAACCAAACTAAACTATGGAAGCCTAATATTATGGCCATCGAGAAAAGAAAGACGCAAAAAGAACTAACAAAGACAAAAACTAATCATGCAAGCACCATGCAGAGTAGCTTGTGCCCATATAAAAATAATAGAATATGGTCAAAAAAAAAAAAAAAAACATCCCATAGAATGGACAGCCAAGAGGCCAAGCAGTCTTCCTTGTAGTCCTCATCTAACTTCTTATCATCGTTCTTGCCATCATATTTAGATTTTGCCTTTGAATCCTTGTGCCCCTGGAACTGCTGGCTATAAAACAGAAGATTTAAGGAATCACACAAATCAACAGCTGCACTGATGAGGCCGTGACGGACTCTTCAACTGGTTGATACTGTTGGAGGCTGATGAAATTGTCATCTTCTCCAAGACTATTATGGTGGGGTCTGGTGCCTCATTGTCAGGGATCTCCAACACTTTGTTAAATGATCTTATAGATAGTCACACAACTAAAAATTCATATATATATATATATATATATATATATATATATATAGTAAGTATATTAAAATAAATAAAAAGTTAAGTTTTATAAGCTAATTTTTTTATTAATTAAAAATAATAATTTTTAAAGTTTTGAATTTAAAGAGGAAATAAAATACTTAATAATAAATTATTTATTTTTAGGAATCTTTATTGCTAGTTTCTAGTTTTAATTTCTTAGTAATTTTGAATTACATGAAAAGGGGTAGGAAGTTAATATTACATTAGTGCGTTGTATAGAAGAGATAAAATAATTAAATTCCCCTGGGTATGTCAAATACCTCTCTATAATCATTTGCATGCCACATAAAGCAATACACAAGTAAATAACACAACTTTAGTAGTTAATATTAAAAAAAAATAACCATGTCCAAAAATAGATATAATCTTAGATGAAAATATGCATTTCCTTATATAAATATTAAAAAAACAAATTTATATACACAAACTATATTTTTAATCTGCTAGGACACTATCTAATTCCAAATCAATCTTTAGATCCATAAATTTAACCCACCCTAATTTAGGTGGGATCTTCAAATAAATTCAAATTTTAACGAGGTAGAAAATTAATCCATGTCTCATTTAAAGAAGTATATTATAAGAAGTGAAGATCATATTTTTTTGAGGATATTTTATTTTATACTAAGGTATTAATACTTTTATAACTATAGAGGGATATTACATTTATAGGTAGTCTTATTTGAGATCATGCTCCTCCACTAGTAAAATTTTAACCAAAATTACTCATCATAATTTTAATAGATAAATATTTTAAAATGTGCAACTTTAGATGTTTTATTATTTAATAATTAATTTAAATAACTTTTAATAATATGTGGTTCATATATGACTTAAGAGGGTTTGAAATACATATTAATGGAGAAGGTTTTTCTTCAAATAACAGAGTTCTAACCAAATAAAGTTGTTACCAACAACATCTTATCAAGGACAAAGGCTAGTAAAATATGGAACTTATAACTCCAATTTTTTAAGCATACATAAATTATTTTTATTAGTTATTTTATGTAAATTGATAAGTATTAGAAGAATACAAGACAAATTATTGGACTATTCTAAATTATACTTATACGAATCTAATTTATCATTTAAGTCAATTATAATAAGAAGAAATATTACATAGTGTAAATTTAATCCAACCATTACTAAAGAGTATGTCTATCATCAATAAACCCCACTTGTTTTAAAAATTGTATGTGAGCAAGCATAATCTATGAATCTTTATGCTTTGAATTTGTATTCCAATACCTATCTTTATACATATTTAATTACTAAAATGATATAATTTTACCCATACTAGACCTCCAAAGTTTTATTTGTGACACACAAAAGTTCATATAAATATAAATATATAAATATATAATTATAATCAAACAAAATATTATTTACATTCCAATACCTACCTCTCCACCAAGTTTCATTACAAAATGACATGACTTGCCCTTATTTAGAGGCCTTCAAAGTCATATAAGTAACATGTCACCAATAAACCTAGATGTTACTAAAGTTTGTTAGAAAAAGATTATTTTACTATTCAGGGTTTAAATGTTATAAGTGACATCGAAGTTGAATGCATATGCATAGCTCTATGTGGTATATTATTGTTGAACTATAACTGTCCAAGTTCAACAATGTTAAAGTGTATATTAGTAGATGGTATGACTATGAAACTAGAATGAAATCATATTACACTACACCAAAAAAGGGCTTTAATGATAGCTAAAATAAGGTGGTTTTTTATGATGGTAAAAAACCACCCTAATAGATATTAAGAGGGCGGTTTAAAATTTTCCTCTTAGAGTTAACCACCCTCTTAGGGTCACCGTAAGAGGGCAGTTTTTTAATTGCCCTCTTAGGGTGACCCTAAGAGGGAAGTTAAAAAACCACCCTCTTAGGGCTCACACTTAAAAAAAAGTTAAAGAACATGCAAAATTTTACTCGTGCGTATTTGTAATATCAGTTCTTTTACCCTGTATTAACACTTAAGAAACTAGATCAGTAATAGAAAATCAACCTCTCCAAGTGCTTGGGTGCTATTGACTAGATATTTTTCCTCGAGTTTAGTGGTTCTTCTGTAACATTTGATGGTTGAAAAATTTAATACTTCTATATTAATCCTTTAAAGGCTTGATGTCACTGTAATCATATCATTGGATGATGAAAAAATAAAAGAAAAGAAGGAACAAAAACAAGAATTCCAGGCTCAAGGTCCGACCTTGCAACCTTCCAATTTGTAAGTGCTCTGATCTTGTGCTTTTAAATTTATATGTATTACATTTAATTGGTATCTTTGGACATTAGGCTATTTTTTTAGAGTTGAAATTTAGGAAAAATACCTCAAAATTACATTTCAACTCAATACTCAAATATCAGTGGAGATTTTTAATTCAATCCCTTAATATATCAAGGATTTCTCAGGTTTTATTTGTCTATTTCAATTATAGTAATCACACAAGTTGTAGTTTAAATTGAAAATATTTATCGAATTTCATAAGATTCCAACCATACCAAATATGCCTATGTGAGATATTGTGAGTCACTATCTAAATTCCATTATGTGTGTGATTTTACAGGCCCTTTCTACATGATGGAGAGTTCAATTCTCCCATAATTTTGATTTAATAGCAAATATGGTTATAAAATTGATAGATATACATTATCAGTTTGGTTAGTTACATAGGTTTGATTGAAAATTTATTACCTATTTCATGTAAATGTGGTAGATTTATGGAATTTTGAATGGCTGAGGTTCAACACTTCAATTTTCTAGCAAATACTTATTAGGACACTTGAGTTCAAGTATTAGAAGTGGTTAAATTGATGAGACAGATGAGAGAGCGGGAGAAATTGATGATAAAATTTGACCATGTGCGAAACAAGATCATGGAAGACCCGATGAGTGATGTCCCATTTTATATCGATGGTTTCAAGGCCACCCTCAACAAGTTCAATGATTTTTTGGAGATCAACTCCACGGTAAGATTGAGTGTTTTTTTATTTTCCATGTTATCCATTTTCACATGGTGTTTCCCCTTTCCTCATGCAAACTATTAATACAGTAAGATTTTAATTCTCTTTACTCATTCCTACTATGTGTTTAAGAACTTGTCTACATTCCTCTACTCTTAGATTTGATTTTTATTTTTCCAGAACTTGTACACAATTTTTTTTCCCCTTATTGTAAAAAATTTAGAATGGCATATTCTTCCTCTTCAGAATTATGCTTGTCACTGCTCAAAATTTATTTTATTTTATTTTTGCTTCATTAATTATGCTTAATGAAGTGAAGGATACCTAGAATTTTTCTTTCATGCTAAATGTTTGTGGGCTTTGTGGTATACTAGTTGTAAAATACTATGATTTTTTATACACAATGTGGCATGTCCTAATATCCCCAAAAGGGGTTAGAGATAAAATTTACTTCCATATAATACTGAAATTTAGGAACTTGTTTACATTCCTCTACTCTTAGATTTGATTTTTGTTCTTCTCGGACCTAAACACTGAATTTATTTTTGTTTCCCGCTTCTTTTTTGAAATTTAGAATGGCATACTATTTCTCTTCTCTCAGCTACAGGTGCACACAATTTCATTATATTGTGCTTTAATGATAAAAGAGGACGACCGTGGAAGGCTATGGAGATAAGAATAATTTCTAGTCCTTAGAATATTTTTTATGTTGGTTTTGGACCGAAGAGGATATCATGCAATTAAAAACTTTCAAGTGACTAGTCTACAATTGCTCAAAATATGGGCTATTTTAATAATATTTCAAGTCATGAAGAAAAGTTTAAAATAAAATTGATGAAAAACATCTAGTTTCAGAAAACATCATTCTTATATATACCAATGACCTTGTTTAAGATTCTTCATGTGGGCTTTGTTGTTAGGCATGAAGTACTTACATAATCTATTCTTGGATTCAACAACTTTGTTTCTTGGGTGAAGGGCTCAGTCTATACATTGCTTACATTTGTTTTTTAGCACTAATTCACCTTTAAGCTTTCTCTAAAGTTTACCAAAAAAAAAATCATTGATATGGTCATTTTAATTTTTGGAATTTTTTTTTTTATGGCACATATTGAACATAGCTTGAAGTATTTATTAATCAATTTGTATTCCCAAGCAATTAAATTTTAATAAAATACATGCTATAAGTAACATGTTAATATTCATAGGGTCAACATAGAAAAAATTATTATTCATTTTTATTTTAGTTAATGGGGATATTGTGTTAACCTTAGTTTGACATTGACATCACTTACTTTTTGCACACATCACCATTGATGAATTATTTCTTGAGTGATAGACATAAGAGAAATATTTGTCGGATGAAAGGTGAAGGTCAAGGAAAACATGGTGCTTGTTTGGAATACAATATGGATGAAATTTTTTTGCAGCATTTTATGAGGAGATATGGCCTTAAAGCTCTGCATAATTTCTTTACAGGTTAGGGAAAGCTAAAAATTGGAAGGATTGGATATTTCAAGATTTAAGAGATAAATGGATTATATGTACATATAGGAGAAAAAATGTGAATCCAATATTTTGGTAAACCTTAAAATTTTAAATATGCAATTGATTTTCCAAGAATTTGAAAGGATAATCATGTGTTAAAAACTAGTCATTTTTAGTCATTTTGGTAATTTTCTAAAGTGTAGCTATTAGGGAAGATTTCATCCTTAAGATCATTTTGAACATTTATCACAAATATTACTTCAAACCATCAACCATTTATTACTTGCTACCTTTGATCATCAACATATGCAAAAAGAAAAAAAAGTCCCCTTGCTACAGATTTTCATGTTTAAATTTATCACTGATGAACTCCTTTAGAATCTTGATGATCATAAATGTTTGTGAATATTGATATATCAAGTTTAAAGGGTGTGTTTTGGTATCTAGATATCAAATTCTTATTTTCTTTGTTCAGCACAACATAATATTGTTCTAGGTACTCTTCCCTAAAATCTTCATTCATATTCATTGAATTTACACTTCATTTCACAAGCAAGCATCCCATGAATCATCATAAAGGCTGGCATAAATGTGTTTTTTGTCTGTCTTTGTCAAAAATGTAGCCCCAATTTTACATTGTGATATCTCCCATTCTATCAATTTTTTGTTTAGTGGATGAAATAAAACCAAAACAAACAATAAAAATACCAATATTTGTGATCTATTAGGTGATTCTGCAACTTCCCATATTTAGTTCCCTATGATCAAACCATGATCCTTTGGTTTCCATATTTATGTTCTATTTGTGTGGCAATGATGTCAACAATACCCTATACCATCTTATCTGCATTCAATCCTAATAATATTTGTTCAAAGTCTTGAAGTCATATATGATGAATTTATTTTTTTAATAGGTTATATGGGATTTGAATTTTCCCACTTTTATTGCATATACCATGGTATTTCAGCAAATAACATAGTGGTATTATAGCTAGAAATTATGCATATATCGCCTTGCAATATTTAAAATTGGTACTCCACATTGTGAGGCCAAGTTTTTAACCACCTGATCTCATGCTATTTGATGTCTATATGCTTTATGAATTGCATGCTAATTGGATTTAACTTGATACTTATATTTTGATATAAGAGGGATTAAATTCCTTGCATATGTTTAGGCCTATTACTCTCTACAATATTGTGTATAATATCATCGCAAAAATTATTGCTGAGAGGCTGAAGATATGGTTGAGCAAAAACATCTCTGAGGAGCAAGGAGGGTTTATTGCTGGCTGACAAACCTTGGATGGGGTTGTTATTGCTACAGAAGCTATTCACTTGATCAAAACATCTAAGGATAAAACTATGTTCATTAAGTTGGACATTGCCAAAGCTTATGATCCGGTCAGATGGTCATTTATTCAAAAATTTCTTGTTGCTTTTGGATTTGAGGAGGAATGGATTAGATGGGTGATGAGCTGTGTTTATTCTTCCTCATTCTCTGTTCTTTTTAATAATGAGACATCAAAGCTTTGTGAGGCCTCAATGAGATTGAGGCAAGGAGATCCTTTATCTCCTTATTTGTTTATAATTATGGCAGAAGGGTTGGGAATATTGCTCAAGTCTCAAATCATGCAGGGTCTCATTCAGGGGTGGAAGTAGGATAGTAGTTTGCCACCTCTTTACCACATTCAATTTGTTGATGATACTGCTTTTTTGGCAGTTGCCACTATCAGGGAAGCTGGAAATATTAGACAGTATCTTGACATATATCTTGGTGCTTTTGTACAGTTGATTAATGAGGACAAGTCTTCTATTTTCTTATTCAATACCCCTCCTCTTATTCAAGCTAGGATTGCTCATATTCTAAGATTCTAGGTTGGGACTCCCCCTTCATTTATCTTGGTATTCCAATTTCATCTCATCCTCTACCTAGATATTCTTGGAAGTCTATGCTTGATAAGTTTAGAAGGAAGGTGAATCACTAGACTTTCAGATGGCTATCCACTATAGGTAGAGTGTTGCTTTTAAAATTTATTGTTCAAGATTTACCCATTTATAGATATTTTGTACAAATAGCTCCCTTGCACTTCATCAAGAACATGGATGCTTTGTCAAGACATTTTTTATGGTCTAGAAATATTCATAAATCTAAATGGATTTTGGTTAGGTAGGATTCTATATGTAGGCAAATGCAAGAGGGAGGCCTTGGGTTGCAATAGACAACTCTTTTTGGGTAGGCTTTGGCTGCAAAACTTTATTGGATATGGTGTACCTATAAAGATCATATTTGGGCTAAAATATTATCTTGTAAATACTTGAGAGGTATTCATGAGGCTGAGATCCCTAATGTCAGCTTGGTTGGGAAAGGTTTTGTTATCTGGGATACTCTGAAAAGAGGAGCTAATTTAATCAAGCAGGGTTTGTTCTGGATTTACAATCAGGTATCAAATGCTCTTTTTTGGGAGGAATCTTGGTATGGCCACCCTCCTATCTTGAATTAATATCCTAGGTTACGTTCCCTAAGAATTTTTTCTTGGAAGCAGGCTAGTCTCATGTGGAGGACTTTAAAAAAATCCAATATTTTGAAAATATGGAGATGTACAAGTAGAAATATCCTTAATAACAGAGAGGTGCTTGCTATTATTCTTATGGGGAGGCCTTGTTCTTCATTTAGGGTTAAAGATATTCTAGATTGGAACCCTGATCCTAAGGGAACCTACTCGATAGCCTATGGTTATAAGGTTCTTGATAAGCAAAAGTATGGGAGTATTCCTGTCACTTGGTGGAAAAAGGTGTGGAACAAATTTACCTAGCCAAAATGTAACTTCTTTCTCTGGTTGGTAGCTCGTAATAAATGCCTCACTTGGGATAATGTGAAGAAGAGGGGATTTCAAAGTCCCTCTTTTTGTGTCCTTTGCGATAAGAATGAGGATGACTCTTCTCATTTATTTTTCCAATGCTCCTTTGCCAAAGACATTTTGCACTGTTGTTGGAGTTCCTAGAACCATCCATGTTTTCATGTGTTGTCCCTGGTGGAGTTTTGGAGTAGTCTAGGTAGACCTCCGACCAAGGCCCCCTTCATTCGGGTGGCTTGGAATTTGGGACCTTCTTGCATCATCTAGAAAATTTGGCTCGAACAAAACTGACACAAATTTTAGGGTAGTTATTTGGCTATTCAATAGATCTAGAAAAGAATCTTGTATATGATTTGGGAAACCATTCATAGCAAATGTGATGTGGACCCTCTTTTGGATTCTAGGGAGAAGAAGGTACAACAAGCCCTTGGTCTCTTTGAGGATGGTGTGAACTCTTCTAGCCCTAGTAGGGTTCCTCAACTCAGCAAGAAGGTTAGGAGAGATGGTAGGTGGAGGCCACCCCCTAGAGGAGTTTTAAAAATTAAACTGATAGATCATCCAGGGGTAATCCTGGACATGCTGGCATTGGTGGTTTTGGGAGAGATTCTTCTGGTGGTGTCAGTTTTTTCTTTTCCATTTATAAAGGTGTTCACTCCAACAATTTTATGGAAGCTCTTGCAATTCTTGAGGCCTTGGGGAGGGGTTTTATCTTGGATGGCATAGGATTATCTACGAGTCTGACTCTCAAATTTTGGTTAATATTTTAAATAGTAAAAGGGTGGAGGAAGTTAATTGGCAGTTTGCCTATGTAGCCATTCAAATTGTCAGAATGAGTGAAGAGTTAGAATTTATATCCTTTGTACGCATTCCAAGCGAATGGAATGTGGTTGCTTATTACCTGGCCAAAAGGGCTTCTAAGCTGCTAGATCCTTGGAGTATCAATAATTGAAAGAGTATATCATCTGGGGACTCTCAATTCCTGTGGGAGTTGATCCACAAGGATGTATAGACTTAATGTAGTTTTTTATTATTGTCTTTTTCAGGTGTCATTCTAGTCTAGTGATTTTAGCTTGTTTAGCTATCTATTTGAGTCGTGGTTGGAAACTCAGTTGTACTCTGTAATCTAGACTTTTTATCAATAAATTTTTACCCCTTTATTTAAAAAATAAAAAAAACTCCAATGTTCCATATGAGCTAGGTGTGGATTGAATGTGTTAGTTTGCTATATTTTTTAATGATCTACTTGTTTTCAGATAATAATCATGTTTATGCAGGTTCCATTATCTACAACTTTTTGCCAGTGGTCATCCTTAATGCTATTTCTATAACATTCTCTTTATTCCCCTATTACTATCATCATCAAAAAATATATTTAGGTAAAAGACTCGCACTGGTTGTCAGATTCTTTTCTTAACAGTTAATAAATATTTTAGAGGCTATGAATTACAATTTCTATTGTAGTTCAACCTTTCTTGGTTTTTTTTTTTTTTTAATTTATGGAAAAAATCCCAGAAGGGATGCCACTTTTGGGTAAGACCCAAGGAGGCATGGGTATCCATTCCGCCAAAAATACCTAGGACTCGGACCTGACCTACCACCTTTGACATACTCAAGGAGAAAACAAACACACAAAACCAATTTAAAAATAAGTAAATAAATAAGTAAATAACAACAAAAATAATAAAATAAAATAAAATAAAAAGCATGTTCCTTGAGTGTATAAAAAAAAAAGCATAACCAAATACGCACAATAAGATAAAAGAAACCACAACACGAACCACATAGAAAAACACAAGAACCACATAACAAAACACAAACAAGACAAAAAAAATAGAACACTACAAAGACATAACCCAAAAAAAACATGAAAAATAAACACAACCAAAACCTAAAAAAATAAAAAATTAAAAATTAAAATTAAAATTAAAAACAACCAATAATAGACAATAAATAAAAAAAATATAGAAAACACTCACACATAAAAACACGAATTAACACAAACAAAGAGAAACCCAAGAACAAGAACGAAAAAAACACAAGAACAATAACAAAAAACATTAAAAAAAACACAAAACAACAAAAACACAAGAACAACAAAAAACAACACAAAGAGCACAAAAACAAAACAAAACAAAAGAACCCACCCACCTTAAAAAACTAAAAAACAAAAAAAAAAAAATAACATAATAATAGGTAGGGAACTAAAAAAAAAAAGTTGAAAAAAAAAATTGAACATAATAATGACCTATCTAGACCAGAAGACTATTAATGAAAGAATCAACAGAGGAACTAAAATAAATAATAGAATGGGCTAGGGAACTAAAAAAAACTGAATGAACCAAAGAGAAGCAAAAAGAAAAAAAACCAAGAAGAAACTAAGTACCTTTAGAACTGGAGCCATCCAAAGAAATGATAGAAAGAAGAGCTTACCTAATTTGAGAAGCCCACCATCTAGGATGGTGGCCATAACAAGTAAGATCACCTTTGTCCAAAGCCCAATTAGCTAAAGCATCAACACTCTTGTTTTGATCTCTGACCACATGATTGTAATCAACTTTCAAAAATCCCATCTGGATTAATTGAATCTTCTCAATAATTTTTTTAATTCTCCAATCCACCTTATTATTCTTAGAAGGAATCTTCAAGATATTAATCATAATTTGAGAGTCGGACTCCACTAAAAAAAAATAATTTATAGTGGAAAACACCCCTTTCGAGGTGCCACTTTCAACAAGTTGGGCATAGGAGGAATGGAGCCTTGTCGGCCTCTACCAGCATATAGGACATTCCTAACTATACCATATATCTGTAGGATGGAGAAAATGGGAATGGAACCTAGGTCGGCCTCTACCAGAACCCAGGGCATTTACCACTGCATCACAACAAGCAAATAATATTGGTACCACTTGTTAGCAATACTTAGAGGATCATATCATTTGGTTTCTTCTCATATTTTGAGGATGAAATATTTTTAACAAGGTGGAATGTTATGGTGTTGATCTAACCTTTCTTGGTTTAAGCTTAAATAATTTCATATGATTTAGTAAAGCGTAAAACTTAGATCTAGTCAATAGCATGAATGTTGAAGCATTTGTTACTGCTCCTGGTCTTATCAAAAATACATATTCCTTTTATATTATGTTTGAAACACTATTTATTGTCCTCAGTCTCTTGCATCTACTTTTAAAACTTGAATACTATTTTCAAAATTTTAAAAGAATTTTTTTTCTCTCTTGAATTTGTCCCATTGATTTGTCTTCGTTGCTACCACTCTCATTGCAACCCATGGTCCTTTGGCCATTAGCTTCAGGAGTCATACAAGAGAATATGGAATAGGGTTCTTACTTTCTACAATTCTTAGGGCATATAATTGGATTGTATGTTTATCCTTTCATGGGTAGTAAGGTCTGTCAATATGTTAGTAGTATATTGTTTACACTTGAGTTGAATTATTTTGGGAATTGGCTTTTTTGTTGATACATTCCACATTCTATTATTGATATCCTTTCTAAGAGAAAAAATATATATATTTTTATATAAAATTAAGAGATATGCTACTATATTGCTCTCAAAAATACATGATCACTACTAACCAAAGAGCTCAAGATCTATCTCTGGGGTTGCAACTTTTTCTATATTAGAGTCTTAAACTATTCATGTTAGTCAATGAAACCTAGTGGTAACACAATTATCATTTGATCCAAAGGACCAATATTTGCATCAACCATAGGGCTCTACATATAGTAAATACCCTAAAGCAGTTTTGAATATGCTTAGAGGGATTAGCGAGGGCGATAAAAACATAGAGTGAGGGTGATACAAAAAATATTTTGTATTTGAATTTTTCACCAACACTAAAAAATGTAGAAGGAGAAGAAATAAGTCCATCCATAAATCCTTATCCATATACAAAAAGCTATTCCATCCCTCAGAGATTTGGTGGCACTATAGGTTACCAAAAACTACTCCACCCACACAATATGTACCTTCATTTTTTGGGAGTATTCTAATTAGTTATGGAATATTTTGATATAATCATATTATTTGTATTTGAGAATTCTATTAGATATTATATTTGAAATATGAAACCTCTTTAAAATGCTGAAAATTCTACAAAAAAATTTCTTTGCCATTGTAGGTACTATGTACATTTCAAGGATATGAGTTATTAGCTTCTCAAAGATTAAATTGAAAATGACTATAGCATAACCCATTTAAGGATTGTAGGTTTCTTGATATACCATCTCAGGAGGTTGCTCTACTTGTTTTCAATTTAGGGAGGATTATCTCACCGTAATGAATACCTTTTTAAAAAGTAGACCATAAAAAAAACCATAATTTAGTCTCAAGACACATGAGGTAGTTCTTCATAACCATCAAGTAAAAATAGAGACTGCTCCTCTCATTGAAATTCACCTTCAAATAGGGATCTGGTTTATATTCAATATGGCCCATAATTTTTTAACTCTGTAAAACCTACCTCTTAGTGTGATCCAACGTCTGAGATAGTTGGTTATTTGGCTATCTCAATTGGGTCTAAGTTGATGACACACTAAAACCAACATCAATTTAATAATTATGGCCACTGACTCCCAACACCTAAGAAATAAATCTAATATTTACTCTCTTCACTTTGAAAAATGATAACAAATCAAAGTTGTTGTGGATGCTACAAAATGAGACCATAATATTGGAAACCTCTTTGGAAATATACAAGAAAGCCTCTAATTTATGCATCGCCATTGTATAGCTAGAGAGAAGAATCCAACATTTCCATGAATACAAACTCACACCCACTTCTCTCTACAGGGTGACCTCTGTGGGGCTGAAGATCCAAGACATCATAAAATACCTCAAAATACTCTGCAAGATAAAACTCCACCCAAAATTCATCAAAATCATCAAAACCTGTAATGAACGTCCTCACACGGTTAACAAAAAAAGAATAAAATATGTATATATTTACCTTTTCTTGTGAAATAAGGTACCAGATGACAATGAGAGGAGGCAAGTCAGTGGAAATGGGGAAGTGATGATTCGGCTTGCGAGCACATGGAAACTCGCGTTTGCATATCATTTAGGTGCATTATAAATTGCATCTTTGCGTGAGTTGAATTGGTTTGAATATTGCATGTTGGCAATGAATGAGAAATGTTTGATGGTGGCAATGATGATGGGAGCCACAAGTTTGATAAGGCATATGGTTGTTTGTTTGTTGAGACATGTGTATGTGTGTATGCCTATTGTTTTGTAATGTTCCATTATTGGCTTGTGTAGTTAAGGGTGGTAGAGAAGATGTTATAATCTTGAAGAGTCACCTTTGGATGGTTTGAATATAGCTTTGAAAATGCTTACCTTTATATTTTTATTATCTTAGGGAAAAGTGATTTTATAAAGGTAGAGGAAATATAGAGAAAGATAATTACTTTTATATCTTGCTTTTGAAAAAAGAGAATGTTATGCAAATGTATTATGGTTGTTATTTTGCATTTTTGTATTTTAAATAAAATTCATAATGATTAAATGATAAAGTGAAGACAAGCCTCCATGCATAGTTTGATGGCGGGAGGTGGGCGTGGAAGTTTGGCCAAAATTGCCTCCACAAAGAGAATAGTGGATTCTCAACCTTATTGTGTTTGTTGAAGGTGCCAAATAATTTATAGCTTGATGTTTTTTTGAGTGAAAAAATATATATAATATATTACTTGAAAATCCATAAGATAATTATTTGCGGTGCTAGTGGAAACTATCTTATTGTTGTTAGTAGTGGTGGTGGTAAGCTGAGAATGGGGGGGGAAACCATCATAGATCATTAAAGCATTCTGTTGAAAGGGAGAGGGGGAAGAAATTTGGTGAGAGGTGAACAGAGAAAACGAAACAAGGAGATGAGGAGAAGGGAAGAGAAAAAATAAAGAAAAACTAGAAAAATAAGAGCTTGAAACAGAGACATCACAGAAGAAGAACAAAGGGGGTTTGCTGCCATTCTGGGAGAGCGAGTAAACAGGTTGGTTACTCTTAACTTCGTTATAATGAAAATATTTTCAATATTTTCTTTATATGTGATGACGAGTTTGTTGGCGTGTGATAACGAAGTTGTTGGTTTGTGATGGTGTAATTGCTGGTATAACTTTGTTTGGTTTATGAAAGAATGTATGTGATAGTTGATTGTGTGACATGAGTTGTTTGGAAAAAACATTGTCATGATTGTTGGAAAATGAAGGCATGGTCTATAAAACTATATATGTGTTAGTTTGATTCTGTGACATGGGTTTGTCTGGAAAAACATTGTCATGATTGTTGGAAAACGAAGGCAATGGTATTCTATTTTTCTCATTGAAAGCTTTGTTGTATATGAGTAATTAGCTGTGGTTTGTGTGTTTTATACTGTGTGCAATGGAAAGAGAAGAATCTGGATTACTATGGTGTGATTCAATGTGTATTGTGAAAATTGTTATTGATTATGCATTGATGTTGTGAGCGTAATTCTGTCATTGGTAGAAAGTGGAAAATGAAACCTTTATTTGCTTAAAACTGGAAACGTATTTTGTTGTTGTTTTTAAATGAAGCAAAATGGAAACTTTTGTGTGGATCTCGAGTAAGGGGATTAGTGAAGCTCCAATGTATTTTATGAAAATTAGATAAAATTGTGTGCATGTTAGTTGCATGAGCATGTCATGAGCCGTATCTGATCCCTCGGTGGCTCCATTGAGTTCTAGTGTGAGATTAATTTTGTGAGAGAGCAGTGGGTACCGTGAGAACATCTTGAACGTAGACTATCAGTTTGAACCTACGTTGTGATAGCGTCAAAACCTCATTATGTTTGCAGAACTCTTCTCTGAAAAAGCATTTACAAATTATTTATGAGTGAAGGTTCAATTGATAGGGTTTGTATAGTTGGCCAATGTGTTGCAACGATAGCGCCCTTCATGGCGAGAAGAGTTAGTTGTAAATGAATTAAAATTAAGAATATCTTTCTTATGAATGTGGAAAGAGAAACCCAAGGGTAGAGCCCTTTGTATTTCAGAATTTATGTAACCTTCTATGGATTGAGTTATTTATATTGTGGTAAAATTATATATGTAACAATGATCTGGAGATGTGTTTAAAAATGAGTTTGATATACTTTGTTCTCTGAATGATCTCTAAGTGTTACTTTATATAGTTGTATCTTCATGCATATCTAAGATATCATTTAATATAAAAACGAGAAAGCTTTGGTAAATGTTTAGAATATACTATTATGTTATTCAATATTATCCTCTAGGAAAAGATGCCTAAGAGAGGGCTGCCGAAGTTTGATTTTCTTTGATTGGTTATCGACATCGTGAATAGGTGTTCAATTGAAATTACCATGCTTGCTCTTAGGTAATAGGAGAATATTTTGCGTGAAAAAATACTTGAATGGTAGCTAAATGATCACATCATGTGAATAAGAGATTAGACTTGTGTTAGAAGTCAGCTCACTAAGTGAGGAAAATATTCTATCCATGAGGAACAAGTGTGACCATAGGTCTTTAAAATGATTTATTATAATCTATATTTATTATTTTGGGTAAATCTAAACTTTAGATAAATAATAGTTCCTTATTGCAATTGGACAAATAGCAAACCTTGGCAAGAGAGTTGTTCACCATATTCTTTTAAAAATGAAATTACTTCTAGAGGAAGAAGTACCAACTTAAGATATCCTAAATGATTGATTGGGAAAATGTATATTAAATGAAATATTAAGATTCTTAGGAACTTGACTTAAAATTGATTCAGACATTCATCCAGGATTATTGGGGTGTGGGTAGGCACACAACTAACTTGGGGTAACTATCGATTGACAGAATTGGTCATTGAATGACTAGGTCAGGTCAGAATGGAAAGGTGGTATGGGACACTTTTTTTAGGTTGCTTCCAAGAATACACTGTGATAAATACCTTTATCATCAAACTTTGTCAAGTTTGACCATAGGGTTTGGTATGGGACAAATCCCTATGAGTTGCAATGGTATAGTGTGATGAAGTCCAAGGTCAGGGAATTGACATGGCACTGACTACTTCTAGGATATAGGGAAAATCCAATTAGTCACTGAGGCATGATTATGCTAGTCACCTCCACACTGAGTATAGATGAGTCGACTAGAATGTCGAAGGTACAGTGTGTGAAGGTAAGGGAATATAAGCATTCCCCTCTAGGTGTTATGGGCCCTAGAGGATAACCCTCATCGTGGTTCGGTCCTCATGCTGGAAAAAGTGGATGATAAATGAGAAAACCGTTACCACTAAATGGTAAGTTTACGAGAATTAGCTAATCTCGTCCACTTGGGTGATTGGTTGCAGTAGTCTTGAACCCAAAAGTGGTATGTTGTGCCTGTGCTATATTGTTGATAATGCAGAAAAAATTCAAGGGATGAATTTTGATGCGAAAATCTAAGATCAAACTTGTATTGGTAGAAATGTTTTTCTAGGTAGAGCAGTAAAACCTTGTTAAAAAAAATAATTTGGTTTCTAACTTGTTCTTTTATCAGGCAACCAGGTGAGTGGGTTGTTACATATGGTATTAGAGAAGAATTGATTCTAAAGTTGTAGAACTCTATGTGTGAGCTAGAATAGATAATGATAACTAATATACTACCTCTTTCACTTACAGGACCAATGGCACGAATGCTGTGAGGTGGATCCTCGAGAAATCCTATGGGAGGTAGGGAGGAGGAAATCACCGATAGACCTGTAAGAGGACCATGAACAAATTTAAGAAAAGAAGGTCCTCAATGTGAAAGAAGGTAGAAAAGGGTTCATGATATTCCTTCAAATGAAACTAATGGAGGAGGGAACCTTGTAAAGATGGTTAAATTATTGCAAGTGCAAATGGAAAAACAAAGGGAAGAGATGGCCCAACAGAAAACTCAAATGGCCCAGCAACAAGAACTTATTGTCCAGTAACAGCGAGTCATAGAAGACTTAGCTAGAGAAAGAGAAACTGGATTAGACAGGATAGTGGAAGCGCTAAGGGAACCTGAGGGATCCAGTGCTGGAAGGGCAAGAGTGAGCAAGGAATTGGATAGAAATCTCAAAAAGGTTGTAATATCCAAGTTTAATGGAAAATATGATGGAGAGTCGGCTGAAAATTGGTTAAGTGAACTAGAGTCCTACTTCTCTCTAGTGGTTCTATCTTTTGAGTCCAAAACTGCTTTGGCAGTTATGAATATGATTGAAATAGCCCTGGACTGGTGGAAATCATACAAGAAAGGGCATGAGGTTGAGGTTGCTAACCTCAAATGGGAGGAGTTCATCAAGGAATTCAGAGATAGATTTATGACAAGACAATATTATGTGGAGAAGTTTGGGGAATTCTCAAATTTGAGGTAAGAAAACATGTCAATTCGAGAATATCACCAAAAATTCATACAACTATTAAAGTATGCATCCCAATATGAAAGCAATGAGGAAATGAAAACTCAAAAATTTATTCTAGGATTACATCCTAGAATCATGACAGTGGTAAATATGCATAATCCCATCAATTTATCAACTACTTTTGATTTAGCAAGGAAGGAGGAAGCTAACCAGGAAACAAGAAAGGCATTTTTCAACTATCAAAAGTTATCCGAAAAGGAGAAAGATGAGCTTAGAAAATGAAAAAGTGTTGGTTTTATGAAATGGGAAAAGGAACAGAATAAGAAACCTAGAGGGGGAGATCAGATCAAACAAGGTGGAAAAAATAAATCCAGTTACCAAGGTGGAAAATTTAGGAAAGATGTTAAAGAGTTTCCCAAAAGATAGGACCAGAAACCAGTGGGTCAAGGAAAGGATAGGGAAACTACATCTATGAATAGAAATGATAACAACAATAAAAGCAATAGAGCTCCACCAAGTGGATGTTGGGTGTGTAAAGGAGCCCACTATGCCAACAAATACCCTCATAGAGCTGATCTACCACCGAAGGCTCCAGATGAAACTAGCCATAGGATTTATGTGGCCATAGGTAGTTCTGAACTCAATGGAAAAATTACTCCTTTCTTATTAAATGGTAAAATTTTTGGTAAAAATGTACAAATTTTGATTGATAGTGGGTCAACTGATAGTTTTATTTCAACTAGATTAATGAGGGATTTGCCTGTAAGACCTGGATTCTTGGCAAAAGTTTGGAAGGTAGAGTATGGATCAGGGTAAACTCACCATGTTAATCAGTGTCTCTTTGAATCCCACATTTCCTTACCATAAGGAAAGATCAACTGGCACTTGTATGTGGCACCTTTGCATGCATTTGATATCATCTTGGGAGTTGATTGGTTAAAAGCGCACAAGGCTCTTTTGAACTTTGAAGAAATATGGGTGGAATTTGTGGATGAATCTACTCAAAATATTAGAATTAATTATGGGTGAAGAGAAGTAAAACCCCATCTATTGTCCGCAATGCAACTTAAAAATATTATTAAGAAGAAGGGTATGGTCTTCATAGTAAATATGAATAGGAAAGAAGAGTCTGAGAAGGAGTCTGACCTCTTCCAGATGCACTCGATGTTAGGTGCATTCAAGGATGTATTCCCTGAGGAACTTCTAGGGTTACCTCCTCAGAGGGAATTTGATTTTTCAATTGAGTTGTTACCAAGTGCAACACCAATCACAAGGTCACCTTACAGGATGACTCCTATAGAGTTGCAAGAGCTAAAAACACAACTACAGGATTTGCTTGAAAAGGGGTTAATCAAACCTAGTGTGTCACCCTAGGGAGCTCCTATTATTTTTGTTAAAAATAAAGATGGTACCTTAAGAATGTGCATAGATTATAGAATGTTGAATAAGGTTACTATCAAAAATAGGTATTCATTACCAAGGATTGATGATTTATTTGATCAACTAAGAGGAGCAACCATATTTTCTAAAATAGATTTGAGATCTGGATATCATCAGTTAAGAATTTAGGAGGAAGATACTTCTAAAACAACATTTAGAACAAGATATGGGTATTTTGAGTTTACAGTCTTACCTTTTGGGTTAACCAATGCCCCAACCACATTCATGAACCTCATGAACAACATTTTCAGAGAACAACTGGATAAGTTTGTACTCGTATTTTTGGATGATATTTTGGTTTATTCCAAAAATAAAGAAGAGCATGATCAACACCTGAGAATAGTGCTTGGGATTCTTAGAAAGAATCAATTGTTTGGAAAATTGTCAAAATGTGAGTTTTATACTCCACAAGTGCAATACCTTGGACATATTGTCTCTGCTAAAGGAATTGTAGTAGACCCCAAGAAAATAGAGGCAATCATGGATTGGCCAACACCTACTAATGTCACAGAGGTGTAAAGTTTTATGGGACTTGCAGGATATTATAGGTGATTTATCAAAGGGTTTTCGAGAATTGCCCAACCTATTACAAACCTTCAGAGAAAAGGGAAAGGCTTCAAGTGGACAAAGCAGTGTGAGGAGGCTTTTCAAGTTTTGAAAGAAAGGTTGATGATTGCACCAATCCTACAATTACCTGATCCTAATAAGCAATTTATAGTTTGTACAAATGCATCGATTGAAGGGTTAGGTGGGATTTTGACCCAAGGTGATGCAATAATTGCTTATGAGTCTAGGAAACTCAAGAGGCATGAAGTCAATTATGCCACTCATGATTTAGAATTGGTGGTAGTACATGCCCTAAAATTTTGGTGATATTATCTTCTGGGAAAACCATTTGAGTTAAAGATAGACCATCAAAGTCTGAAGTATATATTTACTCAACCCTTATTAAATGCCAGACAACAATGTTGGCTAGAGTTCTTAGTAGAGTATGATTTTGGTATTGAGTACATTAAGGGTAAAGAGAATAAGGTCACTGATGCTTTGAGCAGAAGAGGGTGTATAACCACAATGACAAAATGTCAATATGATCTAATAGATCAAATTAAAACATGGTAAGAAAAAGATGATTTTTTTAGTCGTGTTTAGGTCCGGATGGACAGAAAGCAGACAAGGATACAAATTATGTTTTCAGGGATGATCTACTTTATTTCAGGAATAGGTTGGTGGTACCCAACTTAGGAGGATTGAGGGAAAAAATTCTTAGGGAGGCACATAACACTCCCTACTCTACGCACCTAGGAGGTGCAAAGATGCGAGAGAATCTAAAGAAAGCATATTTTTGGCCTGGTATGAAAAAGGATATTACCAACTATGTGGCCAAATGTTTGGAATGTCAAAAGGTGAAAGTGGAACACCTGCATCCAGCTAGAAAACTATATCCACATGAGATACCCACACAAAAGTGGCAAGTAGTGTCAATGGATTTTATAGTGGGGTTGCCTAAAACAAGGTTCAGGCATGATGCAATTCTAGTAATTGTGGATAAATTAACTAAAGTCGCACATTTTATACCAGGTAATGTGCAAGATGATGCAATTATTGTAGCAAGTAAGTTTTCCAGGGAAGTGGTAAGACTCTATGGCTTTCCAAAAATTATAATCTCTGATAGAGATTCTCATTTTACTTCTAAGTTTTGGTAAGCTTTACATCGAGCATTAGGGACCAAACTGAATATCAGTACCACCTATCACCTAGAAATAGATGGTCAGACTGAGAGGGTGAACCAAGTGCTTGAGGATATGTTGTGAATGTACTGCATGGATCAACACACTAAGTGGGAAGACTACTTATATCTAGTAGAATTTGCATATAACAATAGTTACCATGCTTCACTAGGTATGGCACCTTTCGAGGCCTTGTATGGGAGAAGGTGCATAATTCCCTTATCTTGGAATAATCCGGAGGATCGGGTAGTGATCGGCCCAAAAATGATAAAATAAATGGAAGAGCAATTGAAAAGAATTCAGTAGAAGCTAAAAGAGGCCATAGATCGCCAGAAGAGCTACGCGGACCTCAAAAGAACACCGAGGGAATACTCAATGGGAGACCGAGTATTCTTAAGGGTAAAGCCAACAAAAAGTTCAATCAAATCTTCCAAACTTGACTCTCGATACGTGGGTCCATTTGAGATCATAGATAAGATAAGCCCTGTTGCGTACATATTAGCTCTACCACCAAGCTTATCCAAGATCCATAATGTCTTTCATGTGTCCCTCCTTAGAAAATACATTTCTGATCCTACTCATGTTTTGGATGTTTCCAATTTGCATATGACCGATCCATTAAGGATTGAGGTGCGACCTATTCGTCTGCTTGGTTTCCAAACCAAGAACTTGAGAAAACAAAGCATAGAGCAATATCGGGTCCAATGGGACCACTACTCAGATAGAAATGCTACGTGGGAAGATGTAGCAGATATGCAACGATAATTTCCTTATTTTTTTGAGTAGATAAAGACTTTTTCATAAACTTTTATAAATTTTGAGATATGTGTATAAAACATGTTTGTTGAGTTACTGGGTAGAGTAGCCTATAAATGTTTTGGTATTGCTATGATACATGTTTTGAACTTCAATGGATATGTGTATTTGACTTCATTTATGACATAATCAATGATGTGATTATATGGTGATCATAAACAAAATGATGAGTTTCTCTTTATATTGACAAATGTGTTGGCAATACTTGAGTTCAAATGGGAAAGTGAATTTGATTGAGTATTACTTTGGATAAAAGTAAAAATTCAAAAGCTTTCTTTTGCTTTACCTAGCTTTAAACACAGGGACTGTGTTTATCACTAGTGGGGGAGGATGTAATGACCCTCCTCACATGATTAAAGGAAAAAGAATAAAATATGTATATATTTACCTTTTCTTGTGAAACAAGGTACTGCTGATAGCCTCTGTGAGTGCAGGTCAGTTACCAGATGACAATGAGAGGAGGTAAGTCAATGAAAATGGGGAAGTGATGATTCGGCTCATGAGCACATGGAAACTCATGTTTGCATATCATTTAGGTGCATTATAAATTGCATCTTTGCGTGAGTTAAATTGGTTTGAATATTGCATGTTGGCAATGAATGAGAAATATTTGATGGTGGCAATGATGATGGGAGCCACAAGTTTGATTAGGCATGTGGTTGTTTGCTTGTTGAGACATGAGTGTGTGTATGCCTATTGTTTTGAAATGTTCCATTATTGGTTTGTGTGGTTAAGGGTGGTAGAGAAGATGTTATAATCTTGAGAGTCACCTTTGAATGGTTTGAATAAAGCTTTGAAAATGCCTACCTTTATATTTTCATGATCTTAGGGAAAGGTGATTTTATAAAGGAAGAGGAAATATAGAGGAAGATAATTATTTTATATCTTGCTTTTAAAAAAGAGAGAGAACGTTATGCAAATGTATTATGGTTGTTGTACTATTTTGCATTTTTGTATTTTAAATAAAAGTTGTAATGATTAAAGGATAAAGTGAAGTTAGGCCTCCATGCATAGTTTGATGGCGGGCGATGTGCATGGAAGTTTGGCCAAAATTACCTCCACGTAGAGGAGAGTGCATTCTCAACCTTACTACATTTGTTGAAGGCACCAAATAATTTATAGCTTGATGTTTTATTGAGTAAAAATATATAATATTTAGCTCAAAGAGGTAGTCATAGGGGAAATCATGGAACCTTTAATAAAGGAGGAATATTTTTCCCCCTAACAAGGCACGATGGCCAAGTGGCACCTCTGCATGCTCATTCACAAGAGACCCTCAGGTCTATAAAATGGTGAGTCTTCTCACCCCAAAAGGGAATAGAGCAGGAGCATTTGGAGCAATGGAGTGCTACCAAATTACATCCTCACCCATCGTTTGTGCTTATTACATCCTTGATATCTCTTTTTGAATGGAGGTTATTGGGTGATTATTGGAAGTGAAATCCGGACCCCAAATCCGAACAATTGGCAACTATACCCCACCCAATCTTTTGACACAAATGCAATAAAATTTCCCAATAAGAGTTCTTTTGCACTTAACATTCTTGGAATACAAAACTGACGTCGGGGTCACAAATCCTCACTATCCTACTCCCTAAGAAGGCTACCATAGCCGGACCACTTCACGGGAGGACGGATTTTTGATCATTTCATCCCCAAATAGCGTTACAAAAAGGGTCCAAACCCACCCAAAAATAGCAATAAAATTGTCGAACAAAGGTTCCTTTGTGCCTAACATTATTGGCATGCAAAATCGACATTGGAGTCATAAATTTTCACTATCCTACTCCCTAATAAGGCTACCATAGATGGAACACTCTGTGGGAATATGGATTTTTGACAATTTTAGCTCCAAAAAATGTCACAAAAAGGGTTAAAACCCACCAAAAATAGGTCAAATTGTTCAAAAATTGTATAAGCGATCAACGAAAACCATCTAAATACACCCTTAAAAAAGTCATCTTGGGTCAAATGACTCATCGCTTTTCTCATGTCGATAAGTCCCTCATCGATTCGTTGCTTGAGGGGGTAGTCACACTTAGTCACCAATCAACAAATACACACCCAATCAAGGAAAGGGCATGTATTCTTGAATCCTTGCTTCTGAAAAGCTAGGGAAATTAATTCAAGTGTTAAACTATTTTGGTGAGGTGTTACTTGATCTTGGACATTGTTCAGTCATGAATAGGCAAAGGGTGCAACCTTTTATCTGTGGGAACCTTGAGTTCATGATTCATGAATGCCAAGTGTTTGATTAGCTTGTGATTATTGTTTGTTTACTACCCCAAGTAGGAGCATGATTGTCTTTGTCAATGATTATTTGAATGCATGCCATTTCCTTGATTGGGTGTGTATTTTTGATTGGTGACTAAGTGTGACTACCCCCTCAAGTAAAGAATCGATGAGGGAATGATCGACATGAGAAAAGCGATGAGTCGCTTGACCCAAGATGACTTTTGTAAGGGTGTCTTCAAGTGGTTTTCATTGATCGCTTATGTAGTTTCCAAACAATTTGACCTATTTTTGGTGGGTTTTAACCCTTTTTGTAACACTTTTTGGAGCTGAAATTGTCAAAAATTCGTCTTCCCATGGAGTGGTCCGACTATGGTAGCCTTCTTAGGGATTAGGATAGTGAAAATTTGTGACACCAACGTTGGTTTTGCATGCCAAGAATGTCAAGCGCAAAGGCGCCTTTGTTCGATAATTTTATTACTTTTTTTGGGTGGGTTTGGACCCTTTTTGTAACACCGTTTGGGGATGAAATTCTCAAAAATTCATCCTCCCATGGAGCGGTTCGGCTATGGTACCCTTCTTAGGGAGTAGAATAGTGAGGATTTGTGACCCCAACGTCAGCTTTGAATTCCAAGAATTTCAAGTGCAAAAGCACTCTTATTGGGCAATTTTATTGCATTTGTGTCGACAGATTGGGTGGGGTATTGCGGCCAACTGTTCGGGTTTGGGGTTTGGATTGCAATTCCAATAATCACCCAATAACATCCCTTCCAAAAGAGATATCAAGGATGTAAGAAGCATAAATGATGGGTGAGGATGTAATTCGGTAGCACTCCGTTGCTCCAAATGCTCCTGCTCTGTTCCATTTTTGGGGTGAGAAGACTCACCATTTTATAGACCTAAGGGTCTCTTGTGAATGAGAATGCAGAGGCACCACTTGGCCATCATGCCTTGTCAGGGGGAACAATATTCCTCCATGATTAATGGCTCCATGACTGCCCCTATGACTGCCTCTTTGAGCTCAAAAATGCTCACTTGCACTCCATGCATTGAAGGAGGAGTTAAGTGGTGGATCTGGGTTGCCATTTGTCAAGGTTTGACCTTTTGCCTATCAAACCTGCTATTCGTCCCACCTTGGTGTGAATACTGCTAATCTTCCCAGGGTGGGATGAATACCAGTTTGTAATCATCCCAGGGTGGAACGAATAGGGAGAAGAGTTCCTGAAAGGTGCCAAATTGACCTTTGACCTTCCAAAACTATTGTGGGAGTGGTTAGGACCACTTTTTAACCTCTGGGGGCTGCCCTAGGGGCTATGTATGTCAATTTGATCAGTTAATATCATCACATAATCATATTGGTGCTATTTTGGTGTCTACAAATATAGTACTTGAAAATCCATGAGATAATCATTTGCAGTGCTAGTGAAAACTATCCTATTGCTATTAGTAGTGGTGGTGGTAAGCCAAGAATGTGAGGAAACCATCATAGATGATTAAAGCATTTTGTTGAAGGGAGAGGGAGAAATTCGGTGAGAGGTGAACAAATAAAAGAGAACAAGGATATGGTTAAATAAAATGGAACAAGGAGACGACGATAAGGGGATATAAAAAAGAAAGAAAAACCAAAAACAGAAGAGCTTGGAATAAAGACATCACAAAAGAACAACGAAGGGGGTTTGCTACCATTCTGGGAGAGCGAGTAGACAGGTTGGTTACTCTTAACTTCATTACAAAGATTTTTTTTTTAATATTTTATTTATATGTGACGATGAGTTCGATGGCATGTAATAACGAAGTCGTTGGTTTGTGATGGTGTATTTGCTAGTATAACATTACTTGGTTTATGAAATAATGTATGTGATAGTTGATTGTGTGACATGATTTGTTTGTGTAGAAAAATATTGTCATGATTGCTATAAAACAAAGGCATGGCATTTAAATAAACATATATGTGTTAGTTTGATTCTACAACATGGGTTTGTCTAGAAAAATACTATCATGATTGCTGGAAAATGAAGGCGATGTTTTTCTATTTTTCTTATTGAAAACTTTGTTGTATCTAAGTAATTAGCTATGGTTTATGAAATTTATATTGAGTGCAGTGGAAAGATAAGAAGCATGATTTCTGCAGTGTGATTCAATTTGTATTATGAAAATTATTATTGATTTTGCATTGACATTGTGAGCGTAATTTTACCGTTGGTAGAAAGTGGAAAATGAAACCTTTATTTGCTTAAAACTTAAAACGTATTCTACTATTATTTTTAAATGAATAAAAATAGAAACTATTGTATGGATATCAAGTAAGGGGATTAGATAAGTTCCAATGTATTCTATGAAAATTAAATAAAATTGTGTGCATGTTAGTTGCATGAACATGTCATGAGTTGTATCTAATCTCTAGTGGTTTTGTTGAGTTCCTGTGCAAGATTAATTTTGTGAAAGAGCAGTGGGTACCATGAGAACATCTTGAATGTAGACTTTCAATTGAACCTATATTGTGATAGCATCAAAATCTCATTATGTTTGCATAACTCTTCTCTAAAAAGCATTTATAAATTATTTATGAGTGAAGATTAAATTTATAGGGTCTGTATAGTTGACTAGCATGTTGCAATGATAGCACCCTTCATGGCGAGAAGAGTTAGATGTAAATGAAATTAAATTTATCTTATCTTTCTTATTAATGTGGAAAGACAAACCCAAGGGTAGAGCCCTTTGTATTTTAGAATTTATGTAATCTTCTATGGATTGAGTTATTTATATCATGGTAGAATTGTATATGTAACAATGATCTGGAGATGTGTTCAAAAAGTGAGTTTAATGTACTTGTTCTCAGAATGATCTCTAAGTGTTCATTTTTATAGTTGTATCTTCATGCATATCTAAGATATCATTTTATATATAAAAAAGAAAGCTTTTATAAATGTTTAGAATATACTATTATGTTATTCAATATTATCTTGTAGGCAAATGACGCCTAAGAGAGGGTTGTGGAAGTTTTATTTTCTTTTATTGGTTATTGACGGTGTGAGTAGGTGTTCGAATGAAATTACCATGATAGCTCTTAGGTAATAGGATAATTTTTTGTGTAATATATATATATATATATATATATATGAATGGTAGCTAAGTGAGCACATCATTTGAATAAGAGATTAGACATGTGTTAGAAGTCAACTTTGTAAGTGAGGAAAAAATGTTATCCTTGATGAACAAGTGTGACAATAAGTATTTGGAATTATTTATTATAATTTATATTTATTATTTTGGGTAAATCTAAACTTTAGATAAATAGTACTTCTTTACTGCAATTGGAAAAATAACAAACCTTGGTAAGAGAGTTGTTCACTATATTCTTTTTAAAATGACATTACATATAAAGAAAGAAGTACCAACTTAAGATATACTACATGATTGATGGAACATGTATACTAAATGAAATATTAATATTCATAGGAACTTAACTTAAAATTGATTCAAACATTCATCCAAGATTACTCAGGTGCAATAAGGCACACCATTGACTTGGGGTAACTATCAATTGGCAGGATTGGTCATTGAATGACTAGGTTAAGTCAAAATGGTAAGGTGGTATGGGACACTTTGTTTGGGTTGCTTCCAAAAATGCATTGTGATAAATACCTTATCGTTGAACTTTGTTAATTTTGGCCACAGAGTTTGGTATGGGACATATTCTTGTGAGTTGCAATGGTATAGTGTGATGAAGTCCAAGGTCAAGGAATTGACATGGCACTGACTACTTCCAGAATATAGGAAAACTCTAGTCAATCACTGAGGCATTAATATGCTAGTCATGTCCACACTGATTTTATACAAGGTGACTAGAATATCGAAGGTAGAGTGTGTGAAGGTAAGGAAATATAAGAATTCCCATCTAGGTGTTATAGAACCTAGAGGATAACCCTCATCGTGGTTCTATCGTCATGCTATAAAATGCATATGATAATTGAGAGAATTATTACCACTAAGTGGTAAGTTTACATAATTTAGCTAATCTCGTCCACTTGGGCGATTGGCTGCAATAGTATTAAATCCAAAATTGGTTTGTTATGTATGTTCTATATTGTTGATATTGCAAAGAAAATAAAATTAAGGGATGAATTCTGATGCAAAAATCTAAGATCACACCTGTATTAATGCTTTTATAGGCAGAGTAGTAAAACCTTGTTAAAAAAATATTTGGTTTCTGACTGTTTCTTTTATCAGGCAACCAGGTGAGTGGGTTGTTACAAAACCTGCACATAGAATTTGAAGAAACTTAACCTATATATATTTTAAAAAGTCACCCTAAAAGGGCAATTTTAAATTGTCCTCTTAGGGATTTTTTATATTTTGGAAAAAGTCACCCTAAGAGGGTAGTTTATAATTGCAATCTTAGGTCTAAGAGGATGGTTTTAAACCACCCTCTTAGAGTGACCTAAGAGAGCGGTTTTAAATCGTCCTCTTAGGGTGACCTAAGAGAGTAGTTTTAAACCTTCGTCTTAGACCCTAAGATGGCGGTTTTCTAAGGTAGTTTTTAACCGCCATCATATAATATAGACTTTTTACAATACCCATATAGACGATGGTTGAATAACCACCCTTAAAGGTCTTTAAGGATGGTTTAAAACCATCCTTAAAGACTCTTTTTAGTGTAGTGTTATAACCATAACGATATTAGTCTTATATGGATAAAATATTATTTAAGAAATTAGGTTGTCTATATAGGAATATGTGAATGAACATAAGGAAATATACATTCAATATTGGTAAAAGTAATGATCAATATGAAAAATCTCATGCACAAGTTTTCTTAGAGAAGAAATAATTTATAAAGATAAAAATAAACATGTCTTGCAATAAAAAGGTCATTACCCCACAAAGCAATGGTGACAACAAGTGCCATTGATGTGACGAGCGCAATCCAAGGTGATAGCATTCTTCAAAAATATAAATAAATTTTAGGACTATCTCATGGCACTTATCATGGCCATCCCATGATCCATCATGAGATAACTAATAGCATGGAGATATTGGATCAGAACCTCTTCTTTTGCACCCCTCTATATCATGTCAAAATAAGCCCTTTCAATGTAAATGGTATATTTTTTTACTTTAATGGACATGTACCTTCTTCTCTAGAGGACCTCGATGGTGATGGGGCATTGGCAGGTTTTGAGTAGTCTATTAGAGAAATATCTACGACACCTATGGTGGAGGGACATTGATCAAAGGTGGATCTATGACCACCATTGGTGGAGGGGCATTGATTGGATTGTCTTCTAGAGGTGGACCTATGGATCTCGTGGGTGTTGATTCAATGATATTTATTAGCTTATATATTAGATAGGGATGTTCAACTCCTATTGGTCATAAAGCAATGGCTACTTATGACATGTTTATCAAATATGGATCTTCGATCCTTGTCAGTAACCACACATTGGTTGAAGGAGGTAGAGGTATTGTTCCCACTCCTTTAAAAATATTTTGAAAAACAACCCTCCACCAACATCCTCCTTCGAATCTAGGGTCGATTTTCATCCTTCACAAGGATACCTCAGGATTTTGTCTGAGCTCATGACGTCCTTGGTAGCCCAAGATTCTCATTCCTTTGTGGGAAAATTTCTCGGCTTGCATTCTGACATGGAGTCCATTCATAGATAGACCCTAAATATCTAGAACCCACAAGTATCCATGGACCTGGTAGCCCTTCTAAGAGGGTTTTTCTCATTTGACTCAATAACTCTATTGATTCAAGTCACATTATCACAAGAGGCCCGTGGCTTTTTGGATGCAAGGGTCCTTTTATCAATAAATGGACTGCGGAATTTGATTTTGAGACCCAAAACATCGACCTAACATCAAATTGGGTTCACCTTCTAGGTCTTCTCATTCATTTCTGGCATGACGACATCCTTAAAGGGATCACTCAAGATATTTGTGAGCTAATAAATTTCAATCCACCTACTAAAGCAAAGAATTTCATGGTCCATCCTCACATGTGTATCAATGCTAACATTGATTTTGCTCTTCCTCATTCTATTCAGCTAGTTTTAAATGTTAGCACTAGAACCCAAATCATTAAGTATGAAAAAAACTAGCTTTCTGCACTAAATGCTCCAAGAAGGGTCACCTCACCTCATAATGTCCAACCTTAAAATTTTCTAAGGTACCTCTCTTTAAGAAATATCATAATGAAGGACTTTATCCACAACAACTATTCCACAAGCACTCCAATTCTTCTACTACAATTGGTGTAGATTTTACTGGAAAAAATCCAAACCAAGGGCCTCCATATCAATTATTTTTTGGAAAGAAGCTACCCATTGAGTATCTTGAGGTTCCTGACCCTCTGAAAGATCCATCCTCTAAGGTTGCAAATCTCCAAGATCCTTTGGAGCAATTGGATATCTCTTCCTCCTTTTAGGTATGCCCCCTATTTTTGTTTCTAACACCTTTTATTCATTTTCTATAGATGAACCTCTTCCTACTAAAGAGAAAGCCATCCCATGAATCCCTCTTCCAAAAATCCTTTATCTTATGAGGCCCGAAAATACCCCATTTTTATCATGTTTTGAATATTTAATTATTTCCTTAAAAAAAATATATGATATTATTTTATGTCAATTATGTGATTAAATACATTATATGTTAAGTGTTTGCATGATTTAATTTTTAGGAACACTTACCCTATTTTGACTATTTTTCAGTATTTTAACCTTATTTTTGCATGATTAGTTAGTGAATAATTCATAATAAAATTAGTAGCCAATAAAGTGTGTTGAGATTTGTGGTTGCATAAGATAATTTAAATTTTTTCTCACTCCAACTACAACTGGTAAAATTATTTGGTGCCCAAATCCACCTTTCTGCTAACAACAAGATATTCTAGCTTTAGCAGCAGTCTCATACAAATTCCAGCCACCTGTCATGTTAAATGGAGGTATAGAATTTGTTAAAATTAGCAAATTGGAATGATGGGGAACTGTTAAGGTAAACTTAGGAAGACTCCCAATCCACCTGGAACCATTTCCAAATAATCCAAATGAAGGCAGCAGGACATAGAAGATAAAATACAGGTACAGTTTGAAAACAACAAGTAAAAACCAGAACTATATAAATATTAAGGAGGTCACACACCTATTAGTTTCATGTATCCAACCAAAATTGGTAGCAATAAAATATGGAAAATCAATAAAATATTAGTTTCATGTATCCAACCAAAATTGGTAGCAAACGTTGAAATATATTACTCTACTTTATATTTCGGATCTACTCTGGAATGAATGTAGAATTGAAATGTTTAGACAAAAAAGATAGAAATGCATCCTTTTTAGAAGGAAGGAAGAATAATCTAGTGAGTACAGGTGTTCCAAATATTCTCACACTATTCTTTAACAATTCCACCAGTTGTAGAGTGTGGACAAAAAGGTGACAATAACATATATCTTAAATTAGACTAGGTCTTTGAAGTAAAATAGGCACATTAAAAGCAAACAACACAAAAGAGGTTATTTTTGTATTTGTAAAATATTCATGTAAGAATTAGTATATATAGGAGCTCCCTAATTGGTTGAGCTAGGTCCACATAGAATAATAGTAGAAGAGTAGAGAAATAGGAGTTAATCAAAAATTGATAAAAAGTTGTAACAGTTGTTGGTTTTGACAACTTTCAATAAAGTGCAAAGTTTAGGTGTTTTGATTTAAAATTATGCATGAGTGATTAGGATCTAGTTATGGTGTGGTTTTACCTTCCTCTGGAATGGGGATTAAGGTACCACTGTCATAGCCATAGGAAATAAACTAACTTAGCAGGTTTTTGATAATTAATTGTTGCAACAATTTCTTGTTAAAAACTGTGTAGCAGTATTAACTTTGTTTTTATGTATTATTTATTTTGATGTTTTAAGAGTGGTTTGTGTGAGATTTTTGTAGTCATATAACCCCTGTGTTGTGTGTTTTTATTTCTTGCATTTCCCCTATTTTATTTCAGCAACTTTTTTATGATTTTAGCAACATTTTTTTGTCAACTTTTTGCAACAGTTTTCAGCATTTTTAATTTAGCATGGTTGAATTTAGTTTGTTTCAATTTAAGCAATTTCCATTTATGTCATTTCAATTTAGCAAGTGTAAATTAGATTTTATTTCAGCAATTTCAATTCTGTAATTTAAGTTAGTTTCCATTTTACATATTAGGTTTAGTGTGACAGGCTAAACCAACATCTATTGCAAATTAGAAGTAATTTCAATTTTGCAAGTTAAGTAGTTTTAAATTCTGCAATTTAGGATTAGTGTGATCCAAAACCACCTATTTCACCAAACAAATTCTTGTGAACTAATTTCCTGAACTGTAACTTGCCAAAACCTTTTATTTTTATAGCCTTGGAAATCGACCTAGATTTGACAAATATTAAAAATAAATGATGACAATAATGACACTCATAATTATCCTCTACCCTCCATTTACCAAGAACAAAAAAATCTACATGCTGATGTAGGTTATGAAAAGAAAAGAGGTTATCCTAATGCTCAAGCTGTCAAAAATAGAGAATATTTTGAGGAGATTTCCAATGGTACCCAGCTCATTCTTCACCTCTCTTCAAAGCTAAACCTTAAGGACATCGTGAATATGATAAAAGATCCAAATTCCCCTCTTCACTCGGAATAGGAAGGATATCCTCTTCTATAATACCAAATGAATATCCTCTCATGGAATGTGAGAGGCCTCAATGGATGTAACAAATAATGTTTGGTTAAGTCCATGAGAAAATATTTAAATCCTACCATTTTCCTTTTGCAAGAGTCCAAGTTGGACATCTAAAATGCTTCCTATATCTCTAAATATATTTGGAAAAATTATGATTTTCTCATAAGCCCTGTCAAAAAAGCTTCTGGTGGCTTGTTACACTTATGGGATCTTAATGTTGTTGAAGATAAAATCCTAAATCTAGCAGATATTTCATGAACATCATGTTTTTTAGCAAATATCATCACTACAAATGGGTTCTTCCAAACATTTATGCATTGGATTCCCCTTCTACAAGATTTCAACTCTGGAACACCCTAAGCTAGATGAGGTAAGTCTTTTCCAATGAGGCATGGATGCTGGTTGGAGATTTTAATTCTCTCCTATTTACCACAAACAAGAAAGGAGGTTCCAAAATTATAGCTAATTCCTATGAAGAAATCACATCATTCATGGATGGTAATTAGATCATGGACATCCAGCTAAGATATCCCAAATTCACCTGGAGAAAGCAAATAAAGGGTGATAAACTCATCCAGATTAGACTTGATAGGTTCCTCATATCTCTTAATGCCATCTATCCCTTTGGAGATTCTATCCTTTAGTCTCTTCCTAGAATTGGATCTGATCACAATCCCCTTCCCCTTTATTGCTCACCTTAAGGCTCTCCCTTAAAATACCCTTTTATATTTGAGGTGATGTGGCTTCATGATCCTAACCTCAAGTCAGTCATAGCATCTTGGTGGTCCTAAAACATTTTTGGGTTCCTTTCCTCCTAGGTGAGTAGAAAACTATGCTTTGTTAAAGCAAATCTTCGAAGCTTTTGGGTCCCTTGCCTCCTAGACGAGTTAGGGATTTATAAAGAGAGGTTGTACCTCTTTGAAGATCACTCTACTCATGAGACCTGTAGGTTGAAAAATGTCTAGAGTTTTGTAGATGTATCACTTCATTTTTTTAGAATAAAATTTCAATTAAATGTTCTTTGTTACTTTTCTAACTCATATTTTTATTTAAGTTTATAATCTCTATTTTTTATTCCTTCTATTTTTTAATACGTTTTTGTTGACAGTATTATGCTATTTACCTACATGTAATGTGATCTAGTGAACCAAAAAACTTGCAGTACTAAGAGTATGCTCTTCACTTGGGTATCTACGATTTGGTGAATCAAAAACTAGTTTACGTTTTTAGAGTACTACTTTGCCATGTTTCTTTTTTCATTAATAAGTTTACCCATTAATAAGTTTACCTATTAATGGTGCACTCTACTCTACCAGTTATTAACCTTTCAAACTTTGAATCCTCTTCTATAGTTTTGAATGTCCCCCTAGTTCCATTATTCATATTCCTCATAGTTTCCCTTGTGGTAGGTTGAAGAATGGGTCTTCAACATAGATAAAATGGAAGAGTTTTGTTGAGGTCTAATAGAAACAAAGTATTTTCTCATAAGGAAGGAGTTCCTTCTAAACAAGATAGAAGGATTTTCATAGATGGAATCGATGCAATGTATGGTGTTCCTCTATGAATAGAGTCTTTGGACAAGCTATTGAATATAAGGTTTGAAGAATTTAATATTTTGATCAAAAATGTAGAAAAATCCAATTAGAGGCTAGCTTAGCTTGAAGAGAATATGAGCAAATGAATCATTCCCCATAGGTTATAAATGGAAAAATCATGCCTTCAACTTCCAAATGAGATATTAATAAACTGGTTTCTGATGAATTAGAGGAACTCACCAAAAAAAATTGCTTGGAAATGGTCAAAATGTACACTTGTAATTTCAAAAAATACATATATATATTAGCTACTTAGGCCAATGATTATATTTTTAACATTTATTTGCTTGTAGTTAAGGATATTATTGTAGATTCCATAAATAAACATAAGATAACTCTGTAGAAAATTACTTTCAAATAGGAATCCTAGATTAAAGAGCTTTTTGAGGAAAATCTCTAGGCCTAAAGAGTTAAAATGAAAATCCAAAAAGATATACAAGAGAAAACCAAAGTTACTTGAGATCATTTTGCTTCAAAAGTCCTAGAAGCTAATATGTTGCTTCAAAAGTTGCTAGATCAAGAAAGGATATGTGGATTTAATCACGAGATAAGTTTGCGGGATGGAGAAGCTTTATATCATGAAATTAATAGTGAATTGAATCCATAGGACTTGAAAAGCTATTAAATAAATCGAGCAGGATTTTACAAGGGTAAAGAGTGCTCTACACTGCTAACCTAAGTTGTCGACACATGCTACAAATTAAAATTTTGAGTGGGCTAGAACATGCTTGTTCTACACCACTAGGAAATGCAAAGGAACTTTTGCGAGATAGAGAAAATTCTCATCCGTCAGATTTAACAAAGAAACTCCAACGAGATCTAACACTAACAACAAATAATAAAAATGAGTTATAATATAACTTTTCTAAGTTGGTTAACAATGATGTAGAATATTTTCTCGAAGAAAAAAATACTTGAAAGGTATTATTTATGGTTAAAGATGAAAATACATCCACATACATTAATTTGGAAATACATCCACATACATTTGCAACTGAACCAGTTTGTAGGATATATACACAAGGGATTTTCTAAATATTACTGCTTTAACTCTTGGATTTTCTCTAAGATTCTGTTGGGTTGCTTTACTCTCCTCTACTCTGCTCTCTTCTATCTTAACACTCTTTTTCTCTAAGGATGAAACAGACTTATATAGCCAGATACTGGAGGGATAAGGCTTATCAACATTTTGAAATGCATTGATTCCAAAGCTAGGGTTTCTATCCATATGCAACTTTTGATAATAACTACGCACACTTTAAAATACAATGATCAAATTTTTGGAAGATAAGATATGTTAGATATCTAATAGGTGTGAGACCTGGTTTAATTTCTAACATCCTCCTTTAAATGTGTTTTCACAAAGACTTTAACACCTAGCATTTCGCTTAACCTGTTAAAGTCTTCCTCCTTTAAATATTTTGTGAAGATATCCATAACTTGGTATTTTGACGTGTAAAATAATAACACAACTTCATTAAACTTTACCAGCTCTCTAATGAAGTGGTAGTGAATATCAATGTGTTTGCTCCTACTATGAAATATTGGATCCTTTAATAGTGCTATGTTATAATAATTATCACAAAATATCATTATTGCCTCTTCTTGGTGATGATTGAGCTCACCCAATATTCTTAGCATTCATAATACCTAACATGCATCTAAAGTGGCGGTAACATACTCTACCTCAACAGTGGATAATGCAACAATTGGTTGTTTCTTTTATGACCATGAAATTGCACCTGATCCAAGATGAAAAGCATAACTATAAGTGCTCGTCCTGTCATCTATACTGCTAGTCCAATCGCTATCTATGTAGCCAACAAGTTCAAGCTGATATTTTATGGTATAAAAGATTCCATGGTTCCTGGTCTATTAACATAACATAAAATTATCTTACTTGCATGCAAGTGAGTGTTCTTCGATGCTTCCATAAATATTCTAATCACACTCATTGCAAACATCAAATCTAGTCTAGTTGATGTCAAATACACAATATTTCCAACTAGCCTCTTGTAGAAAGTTGGATCAATACTATTGTTGCAATCTATCTTGCTTAATTTTAGGCCTATTACAATTAGCATGATAACTGTTTTGTTGCCTTCCATTCTAAATATCTTTAAGATATCTACTACATACTTTCCTTAAGATATTAAGATAACATCCACATATTGGTCAACTTCAATGTCAAGAAAATATTTCATCAGGCCTAAGTCCATCATCTTGAAATCCTTCTTCATGGCATATCTAAATTGATCAAATAACATATTGTTGTTGTCAATATATATCAGATCATCTACATACAAGCAGACAATTATCATCTTCCCCTCTACATTTACCTTCATGTACAAAGTGTGCTCATATGGGCATTTAATAAACCCATTCTCCTGAAAGTAAGCATCAATTCAGCTATACCAAGGCTTGGGTGCTTGCTTCAACCCATACATGGCCTTATTAAATTTCAAGACCTTTCCTACTTGCCATTCTAGCTCATAGCTAGATGGATGGTCTATCTAGACCTCTTCTTCCAATACTCCATTAAGGAAGGTAGACTTAACACCCATCTAGTAAAAATTCTAACCTTTTTGGGCTGCCAATATCAGGATCATTTTGACGGTATCAAGTCTCACTACAGGTACATATACCTCATGATAATCAATCCTTGACTTCTACTTGTAGAATTTTACCACCAATATGGTCTTATGTTTGTCTACTTTACCTTGGGCATTAAACTTGGTTTTATATACCCACTTTACTCCAATGGTCTTCTTCCCTACTAGAATATCCATTAACTGCTAGGTCAGATTTTTCTTTATGGATTATATCTCATCATCCATAGCATTTACCAATTTTCTATTTTTAATTGAATCTTAAAATGAAATTGGATCACACTCAAAAAATAAAGTAAAATCAAAATGTTTTGCTTCATCAATTTTATTTCTAGTTACAATATATATATATCTTGCAAGATCCTTATCTACGATGTTGTCTTCAAGGTAGATAGCCTTCTTACAAGTGGATGTGACCATGATGATAAGGCAGTGTTGCTGTTGGTACTGGTATTATTGCTTGATGTTATGGGTTGATACACTTTTTTTTCTTCCATGTCCTCAGACTCAATAACTGCTAGCTCTTACTAACCAGTCTTGGATTTCTAGTTCTAAGCTTCATCTTCCATGAACTTCATATCTTAGATGATGATCAGTTTCTTTGTTACAAGATTATATAGCCTGTAAGCCTTCAATTCTTCACTAGAGCTAGTAAATATGCATTTATCTACCTTATCGTCCAACTTATTTCTCTTCTCATTTGGGATGTGTGCATATGTTATGCATCCAAAAAATATTAAATGAGAAACACTCGGCTGCTGGTTGATTCATACCTCTTGAGAAATTTTATCCTTCACACTCTTTGTGGGACACCTATTCAGCATATAAACTGCATAAACTACAACTTTTACCCATAAGTCATGTGCAAATCCCTTTGCCTTTAGCATATTTTGTGTCATCTCCATTATGGTTTTGTTCTTCCTCTCTACAACATCGTTCTATTGTGGTGTGTATCTGTATTTAAACTGCCTTCAAATTCCATTTTGTTTGTAGAAATTATGGAATTTATTGGAGATGCATTCACCTCCTCAATCTATTCTAAGAGTCTTCACATAATAGTCACTATGTTTTTCAACTAGAGCCTTGAACTCCTTGAATTTTCCAAAACATTTTTACTTTTTCTTGATGGGATATACCCATATCCTCCCACTCAAATCATCTATAAAAGTTAAGAAATACTTGTTATCAAAAAATACATTGGTTTACATAGGATCACAAATATCTGAATGCACCACCTCCAATAGTTATGAAGCTCTCCAAGACTATCCAGTAGGGAATGAATCCCTGTGTTGTTTGTCGACTAGAAAACCTTCACATGATTGATTGGGTTGCTCTATAAGGGGTAAACCCTTCACAATTTGCTTATTGTACATCAGGTTTAGGCCACTAAAACCCAAGTGACCGAATCTAAGATGCCACAGTCAGGTAGCATCACTCATCACTACACTAAATGACAACAATAGTTCATTTTGAATCTATAGGGAAAACATTTTGTTTCTTTCATGGATATAGTTGCTATAAGCCCATTCTCTATGTCTTGAATGATACATGCTCCATTCTTAAATTCAATAGTGTGCCCCTTCTGCATAAGTTATCCAACAATTAACAAATTATGCTTCAATCCAGGAACACAATACACATCAGTGATTTGCTTCCTTTAACCTTGCTTGGTGCAGATTATGATTTTATCTTTACATATGATAGGTATGTTGTTTTTGTTTCCCATATTCACTTTGGATTGGATGGTTTCATCCAACTGTGAGAACATCTCTCTGTTTCTAGATATATAGTTGTTGCACCCATTGTCGAGATACCAGGTATTCTTCTAGATCTCTTCCTTAATAGTGTAAGTTAACAAAAAACTCCCACATGCATCTCTACTCTCTGAATTTTTATTTTCATTTGTATAGTGGGTTTATTGCTTATTATCCTTGGTCATCTTCTTTCTACACTCATAGCTATAATGACCAAAATTCTTGCAATAATAATATTGGATCTTTGATTTATCATACCTCTGATTTGATCCTCCTTGCTGATTTCTGTCATTACCTCTCTCCTTCATTAGAGTTTTTCCTTATTCCTCTCTTGTTACCTCTTACATACTTACCCCTATTGCTTTATCCTCTTCCTTCTTGAGAACATGAGGCATCTTGGTGGGATTCTTCTCTTTTGCTATTATCTCAAAATGAGACCTACATATTAAATGCTTTCTTCAATGAGGAATGAGATGATCAGATCCATATCTACTCATGTATTTGTAGAGAATCCATGAGGTCATCTACTAATAAGGTTGTTAAATCCCTCGATTCTTCAATTACAATCACCACTAAGTCAAAACTTACTGGTAGGCTCCTCAGTATCTTCTCCACAATTCTATGGTTCTCCATATTCTGACCATTCAACCTCATATGATTGATGAAACTAATTTTTTGAGTAAAGAAGCCTCTCATGGATTCTGATTCACTCATCAATAAGTTCTCAAACTCTCTTGTCAGTATCTACAACCTCACCAACTTCACCTTGTTGGTATCCTAGAAGGAGTTTGCTATAGTTTCCCATCCCTCCTTCCATTTCTTTTCTACTATAATTCTTAGAAAAATGGTTTCCTCGAATTCTTGCATTATGCAAAATAATACCTTCTAGTCCTTCTTTCAATTCTCCTTCAAGAGATCTAACTCTGCTTGGGAGAGAGCACTCAATTCTGCTACATCTACTGGTTCTACATAGCCATTCTACACAAAGTCCCATAGATCTTGAGACCCAAACAAGATCTTCATCTATATGCTCCAGTAATCATAGTTCTTGCCATTGAAATATAAGATCTACAACTATAATGAGTTACCACTGGAAGACATTACTTTTTATCTTCCACAAGTCATGCGCTAGCTCTGGTACCAATTTGAAAGTTTAATTTATTGTGCGCTCAGTGGGACATATGCAAGCAGGATGCTGCAAACTGCTGGTTCATTCATTGAGTCATCATTGGATTAGGACATGTGTTGCACATCGCTGGTAAATACACGAAAACTCTAGCAGGCTGGAACAAATATCCTATCCCATCATTTTTAATTTACTTGCATACCTTTTTATGCAACACGAGAGCGGGTTAGAGCACGGGTTGTGTACCATTGGGAATTACATGATAAATACAGTGGGCTAGAGCAAGAAAGGCTACATGGATTTAATCACAAGATAATTCTACGGGATGGTGCAACTTTATATCATGAACTTAAGAATGAATTGAATCCGTGGGACTCGATAATCAATTAAATAAATTGAGCAGGCTTTTAGAAAGGATAAAGAGTGCCCTACGCCACTAACCTAAGTTATCAACATGTAGTACGAATTAAAATTATGAGCATGCTAGAACATGCTTGATCTATGCCACTAGGAAATGCAAAGGAACTTCAGCGCGATATAGCAAATTCTCATCCGCTAGATTTAACAAAGAAACTCTAGCAGGATATAACATGAACAACAAATAATAAAAATGAAATATAACCTAACTTTGCTAAGTTGGTTAACAATCATCCAAAATATTTCCTCAAAGATAAAAATACTCTAAATGTAATATTTATGCTTAACAACGAAAATACATCCACATACATTAATTTGGAAATACATCCACATACATCTGCAACTGAACCAGTTTGCAAGATATATCCATAGGGGAGTTTCTGAAGGCTACTACTTCAACAACTATATTTGCTCTGCGCTCCTTTACTTCGCTCTCTTCTATCTCACTGCTCTTTTTCTCTAAGGATGACACCGATTTATATAGCCGGATACATGAGGGATAAGGCTTATCAGCCTTCTGACATGCATTGAATCCAAAACTAGGGTTTCTATCCATTCACAATTGTCGGTGCACACACTTTAAAATACGACGACAAATTTTTTGGAAGATAAGATGTATCAAAGATCTTTTTTTTTTTTTGTTCATTTGTGGAAAACATCCCAAAAGGGATGCCACTTTCGGGTAAGACCCAAGGAGGCAAGGATATCCATTCCGCAAAAAACATCTAGGACTCGGACCTGGCCTACCACCTTTGACATACTCAAGGAGCAAACAAACACACAAAACCAATTTAAAAATAAGTAAATAACAACAAAAATAATAAAATAAAATAAAAAACATGCTCCTTGAGTGTGTCAAAAACAAAAGCACAACCAAACATGCACAATAAAATTAAAGAAACCACAAAACAAACCACATAGAAAAACACAAGAACCACATAACAAAACACAAACAAGAAAAAAACAACAGAACACTACAAAGACATAACCTCAAAAAAACATGAAAAATAAACACAACCAAAACCTAAAAAATAAAATAAATAAAATAAAAATAAAAATAAAAAACAACCAACAACAGACAATAAACAAAAACAAAAAACATAGAAAATAAATTATCAAAGATCTAACAAGTGTGAAATTTGATTTAATTTGTAACACTTTTGTTATCCTTAAATCTTTATTTTCTTTTACATACTCTAAAATAAATTTTGATAATTTTTAATAAAACTAATAAATCTATTAATATTTTTTTCACAATTTCTAAATGGCATAATAAAATTACCCAGACTTCTACAAATATCATAAACTTAAGACAATATCTTTTGAATCAATCTTCTTAAAATAATTAAAAGATTAAGACAATATAAGTTATAAACTGGAACAAATTCTATTCATGCCTTTAGCTGAATCTAAAATACCCCAGGACACATAAGGTTTAGTTATAAAACTAATAAATCTATTAATATTTTTTTCACAATTTCTAAATGACATAATAAAATTACCCAGACTTCTACAAATATCATAAACTTAAGACAATATCTTTTGAATCAATCTTCTTAAAATAATTAAAAGATAAAGACAATATAAGTTATAAACTGGAACAAATTCTATTCATGCCTTTAGCTGAATCTAAAATACCCCAGGACACATAAGGTTTAAACTAAAATCTTAGCGCACTTATTCCATGCAGATTAAAAAATAATAAACAATACTTTCTTGGACCATGCAGTCAAACGAAAAAAAACACTTATAAAAGAGGTTTCAAGCAGGTGAGTACATACTTGGAGCTCGAGTATTCGTACAGTTTTTCTGTAGAGGAGAAGATAATGAGAGCAACATTGGCATCGCATAAGATTGATGATTCCTTCGCCTTCTTCAACAACCCTGTTCGTCTCTTCGAGAACGTGACTGCCTGTAGCAACATTATTAGAACAGCAGAAGGAATGAATCAAGGTTTATACCATATTATTAATCTTCTGAAATATATATATCTTGTATAGATCTAAAATTTTAACCAGTACTATCTCCACCCTTTCAAGTGAAGCACGCGACAGACGGCATTCGCATACCAACTCAAACATAACACTGTAAAAGCCAGACTTCCTTGGGACTACCAACAATTTGGTGTAGTCTCGAAAAGGGCAAATATGTGATGGAATCAATAGATCTCTGCAAAGCAGAAAGCAGAGAATGGTACCTGTGTCCAAGACTTCGACGGTGAACTCGGCGGCCCTATATGGCTATAGCTAGGGAAGCGCTAACTAGGGAAGGGCGTAACAGATTAGGAAAGGGAAAGAGGTGGGAAGTGGTGGGACTAGATATAGCAAATGGTTAGGTATTTCTATAAAATTTCAATTTTATAATGGTAAAGGTTTTAATTATAAATATTTACATTAATGGTAAACAATGGTAATTTCTGCCAATTAGAAACTACTTTCTTTGTCTTTCCATGTCTATTATAATAATAGTAAGTTTACCCAATAAGTTCATTAATGAATGCTTCACTCTGTAAGAGTGGTCGAGATTGATACGGTGATGTCATTATCTTACAACAACTACTGATATGATTGCTTAATTTGATACATTGATTAGATTGATACGGTGATGTCATTATCTTACAACTACTGATATGATTGCTTAATTTGATATATTGATTAATAAATGGACTATGCAGATATATATAAAAAAAAACTAAATAGTTCTATAATTTTTTTGTGAATGCTTTTGATTTATAAATACATATGTTATCAATTAACACTAACTAAAAGCAACGTATGAAACACTTTAATTCTCTTGTCACTTGATTGAAGTGATGGTACATGTACTTAAATTTATTAAATAGTTTTTAAAGTTATAATTTTTTTATAAAATTAAGTTTTATTTAATTTTTTTGAATGAAGAAGCAATATATTAAATATAACGTCTAAACATACAAAAGTGGGTGGACTGCCACATCACACCCCGTGCACTAGTCAAACCAACTGAGAGAAACAACTAGGAAAAAAACCATTAGGTACAATAAAACCCAAGTAAACCACACACTGGCTTTATAAATAGCGAGGACAACGATATACTAATTGAAGAACACAAGCTTATACTGAGAGGGGGGGTGAACAGTATAAGACCTCTTTTTACTTTTTCTTTTATACTTCAAAACAATAAAACAATATACCCAGAGCAATATCAAAACAATGCACAATATCATCCACAAAGTGACACCAATTTTAACGTGGTTCACCCAGAATGCCTGGGCTACGTCCACAAAACTTTTCTCTAAAAGTTATCTCAAAGTTCTTTGGGAAACCTTCCCAATTACAAATTTTATGAGCCTCGGCCCAAAGGAGATACCTTCCCCCAATCTAAATTTATGAGCCTCTGCTCAATGGAGATACCTTCCCCTCTATCTGAATTTATGAGCCTTTGCTCAAAGGAGATACCTTCCCCTTTGCTCTGGAAATGATCACTCAGAAGATCAACTGCCTCTACCTCTTGCCAGCATGTGGAACTCCTTTCCACCGAAGACCTCTTGTCCTCAATGCTTAGCCTAAGAGACCTCTGCCTTCTATGATCACGTCCACAGCAGCTCAACAACCTCGTACCAAACACGGTCAATCAGTCTAGTACAAGTCTTCCTCTATCTCGTCGGATCCGTCCAACTCTTGAACAAATCAATCCTCTACATACAAGCCTTCTCAAATACTTGCCAATCTGTCCTCGGGTTCTTCTCATAGAACCAATGCACCTCTGTCCTCAAGTTCTCTGATAGAACTATCAAAGTCAGCTTACAAGTCCTCTGCTAGGACCTGTCCAAATCTTCTCACAAGTCCCCACCGAAACCTGTGCAAAACTACTCACAAGTCCCCACTAGAACCTGTCCAAAACTTCTCACAAGTCCCCACTAGAACCTGTCCAAGAACTGCTCACAAGTCCCCATTGGAACCTGTCCAAAAACTCAGCAAGCTCACCAAGAAAAACTTTCTTAGTAGGAAATCACAAAGTGAATTATTAGAGACCCAATGTGATTTGTCAAACTCATAGAAGCATAAAGAGAATTTTTAGAGACTCAATATGTTCTATACTCAAATCCCAATCTCAAAACTCAACTCAAATCAACTCAACTCAATCTCAATCTCAAATCTAAAAACTCAACTCAATATCTGAAATGGATAGAATAGAATGTTTTCTTTCAAGAACATGAAACCCCAACAATTGCAAACTTTGCAAAGAATCACATAACAATGATACTCATGTTATTTTCACCATCAATTAGGGTTTTAACAACAATGCTCATCAAACAAGGTTTAGTCATCCAACACCATTCAACTCAACATCAACCTTGAAGCATTCAACCAATCATCACAAGAAAAGGAAACAAGTAGAAATCCTTTTCCCTCCAAAGATATTTGAACAAAACAGCCACCAACACAATATCAGCAAATGCAAAGAATAACTTGCTCAAATCAACTCAATGGAGTAAGCCCAATATCATGAATCAAGTAAAGCAATAACTTGATCACACAACCTCTATGGAAGCAACTCAACCATCAAAATCAAAACAGCCAACCAAGGGTTCCACCAACTCAATGCAAGTAGCTAGACTCACAAATATAAACCCTAGTGCACAAAGCTTCCACTATCTCAAACCAGAAATTATGCATTCACCAAAAACTCTCCTTAAGGATAACAATGCATAAGTAGTCTTCAACAAACCGAGAAAATAGGATTTACACCCAACCAAAGGAAACCTAGTTGAAAACCTTTTCACTCCAACCTTATTTCAGAAAAACATACACCAATCATACTCATAAGAAAAATGTGCCCATACCTTTTTGAAGATGAATAAGCCCTTGAAAATCTACCACAATTAATAATTTTGATCTTCCCTTTGGTAAATATCCTATGAATTTTGGAGTGCATACACTACCCTCAAAAGGGTCTTCGATGATTTGAACCGCCGATCACCATGCTACTAAGTCCTTTGACCACGCCGCGTTGGCTAGGAGATCCCACATGAGGGAGAAGGGAATTCTACGTTCTTATCACTGCGTGCACCTCCTCCTTGGTGCCAAGACCAACCCGTCACACCTTTGACCACGCAACGCTTGTCTTCCTCCTTCGCTGGCGCAGGGGCTTTGATGTCGAAATCGAAATGCTCAGGGATTAATGTCAAAATATTGTAACAACATAAATGAATTCGTTTGCCTCATTTTATATGCACTTTGATGCATTTCCAAACACGTCGGGAGAATTCAAAAAGAAATTTTGAATTTAATCGAAATTGCTTTCTAAAGGGTTTAAAAACCCTTAAGATAAATTAAAAATAATTTCTCCCTTAATTAATAAAATAATTAAATAATTAAAACCTTGAAGGGTTTTAAATAATAATTAAATAAATAATAAAGAGAACCTCCCTTGGTTTTAATAAAAACCATTTAACTTGGTTTTAATGAAAAACCCTTGCCAATGGAATCTCTTCGGATTCTCTTGGAATATTCCACCTTTGAAGCCAACACATCCTCTTAACATTAATGCCATTTCCTTTTGACATCAATGACAACTCATAGACAAGAAACTAGGATCTCAAACCCAAAATTGCCAACAATCTCCCCCTTTGTCATTGATGGCAAACCATGCTTCTCAACAACACAGAAACTCAACATAAACAGCTCCCCTTGTCTTGAGGCTCTCCCCCTTACTCAAATATCTCTCCCTTTGTCATCAATGGCAAAGGGTCACCTTTGGAGCTCGGGACTAAAAATGAGCCTCTTAGCTTAGTCCCTCCCCCACCTCCTGATGAGGTGATTAATTATTGGGTGGGAGTAAAACTCCCATTAGGCACTGATCATCATCAACATCTATAACTTTCTTGTCGGGCCTTCTCTTGTACTCTTTGTCCATATTCCTGTTCTTGTTCCTGTCACTGTTCCTATTCTTAACCATGCCTTGATCCTTGGACCTGTTCATACCACTATTTCTGTTCTTGTACCTTGGAATTTTAGCTCTACACTGTCTAGCTATGTGACCTTCATTGTTGCACTTATAACAAGTAACAATGTTATTTCTTTGAGGCATACCTATTCTTTGAATCCACCTATTTTGACTAAACCTATTCTGACCAAACTTGTTCTGATCAAACTTGTTCCTGTTATTTGCCTTGCAATAAATTGCCTTGTGCCCAAACTGTTGACAAGAGTAGCAATACCCTTGAAAGAAATTACCACCTCTAAAACTGTCATTTACCTTCCTTACTTGAGTCATGCAATGTGAAGCTATGTGACCAAACCTATGACAAGTAAAACATCTGCCTTGAAACTTTCCTATAAATGACTTTCTAGGTCCTGTAAACTTTCTCCCTTTTTTCTATTTCCTATTTTCTATTTCTGTGCATCTATCATTCAAGGAATCATGATCTGAAATACTTTCTTCATCAGAACTCTCTTCCTTTTGGAGTCTCTTACTAGACTCTCCGACTTGTTCCTTGTGTGACTTAACAAAACCAAGGCCTGTTTTATCTTTTGTCTTTCTTTGACCTTTGATGAGTGACTTAACCTTTTTGGAGCTATCTTGAAACCTGTGAAGCTTATCCTTGTACTCTTTAGTTTCCTCTTTCAAAGAAGCCATTTTCTATTCTAACTCACTATACTCAAGAACCTTAGACTCTAACTCATCCTTGAGTTCTTGTGTCTTAGCTATAGAAAAGTCAAGACTTTCTATAAGATCATCTCTCTCCATACAACATTCATCTAACTTATCCTTGAGTCTAGCATTCTTCTTTCTTTCCTTTTTCAAAGCACTAAGAGCACTAATAAGTTCACCTTTAAGATCTACTTCACCTTCCTCTATATGTTTGCTTCTTGAATCATCAAAGCCTTTTTCAGATTTCTTATCACTAGAGGTGCTACCCTTTTCAAAAACCATACATGCATCTTCCTTATAGTTTTCTGAAGCATCCTCATACATACTAGAAACCAAATCATTATTTGTGCAAACATCCTCAAGGTGACCAAAATTTCCACATCTAAGACATTTCATGATAATGAATCTATGTTTCGGTTCTTCTTTTTTTCTGATATGAACAACATCTCATCTTCATTATCACTTGAAGAACTTTCACTATCACTATTAGAACACTTACTTATTTTGTCTAGGTAGAAACTCTTCTTGTGCTTGTGAGAATACCTCTGTCCTTGATTGTTGTGCTCATATTTGTTTTTCCTGTGATGCTTGTGCTTTTCAGAATCGTCACTCTTAGAATCTTGTTTATCTTCATCACTTTCATTCTTGGGAACAGTACAGTCAGTAGCATAATGACCAAACTTTCCACAATTGAAACATCTTATATTTTTCATACTTTTATGCTTTCTAGAGAACTTGCCTTTCTTGTCGTAATATGCCTCTTCATCACTAGAAGACTCATCACTATCTTGAAGTTGTTTACCCTTGGAATTCTTGGTAGCCTTGAAAGTCGCCTCTTTATTGACATCAACCTTCACTTGAGTTCTCAACTCAAATGCTGCAAGTATACTATGGAGCTCATCCTTTTTCAACTTATCCAAATCTTTAGCTTCCTCAATAGCAGAAATATTTTCACTAAATCTATTAGGAAGAGATCTTAAAATCTTATCATAAACATCATTTTCAGCAAGCTCAAGACCTAAGTATTTCATGGAGTTAACAACCTTATCCATACAAAGCATGTAGTCACTAATATTTTCATCATCATTCATCTTGATTTGTTCAAACATACCTTTGAAGTGTCTCAACTTGGCCTTTCTAACATTTGTATCACCTGTATGAACCACTTTCAACTAATTCCACATTTCGCTAGCTGTCTTGCAGTAAATCACTTTGGTGAGATATGCTTTCTGTAAGCCTTTCAAGATTGCATTCATTGCTTTTGAATTGTTGTGATGTAGGAGCCTTTCTTCTTTATAAATAGGACCATGTTCAGGAATAGTGTACTCATATTCAATCACTTTCCAAACCTCATTCCCAAGTGACATTAGATGAAGCTTCATCCTTGCACTCCAAATACCAAAATCTGACCCATCAAGAATAGGTGTTGCATTGCCATTTGAATGATCCATTGTGTTCTTTAATAGCTTTTCCTTCAAGTTGTTAAACTTTTCAAAGGTACCCGCTCTAATACCAATTGAAGAACACAAGCTTATACTGAGATGGGGGGGTGAACAGTATAAGACCTCTTTTTACTTTTTCTTGTATACTTCAAAACAGTAAAGCAATATACCCAAAGCAATATCAAAACAATGCACAATATCATCCACAAAGTGACACCAATTTTAACGTGGTTCACCCAGAATGCCTGGGCTACGTCCACAAAACTTTTCTCTAAAAGTTATCTCAAAGTTCTTTGGGAAACCTTCCCAATTACAAATTTTATGAGCCTCAGCCCAAAGGAAATACCTTCCCCCAATATGAATTTATGAGCCTCTGCTCAAAGGAGATACCTTCCCTTCTATCTAAATTTATGAGCCTCTGCTCAAAGGAGATACCTTCCCCTCTGCTCTAGAAATGATCCCTCAAAATATCAACTGCCTCTACCTCTTGCCAGCATGTGGAAATCCTTTCCACCGAAGACCTCCTGTCCTCAATGCTTAGCCTAAGATACCTTTACCTTCTATGATCATGTCCACAACAGCTCAATAACCTGTACCAAACACAGTCAGTCGGTCTAGTACAAGTCTTCCTCTATATCTCAGATCTATCCAACTCTTGAAAAAATCAATCCTCTACATACAAGCCTTCTCAAAGACTTGCCAACTGTCCTCAAGTTCTTCTCATAGAACCAATGCACCTTTGTCCTCAATTTCTCTAATAGAACTATCAAACTCAGCTTACAAGTCCTCTGCTAGGACCTGTCCAAATCTGCTCACAAGTCCCCATCGAAACCTGTCCAAAACCGCTTACAAGTCCCCACCGAAACCTGTCCAAAACTGCTCACAAGTCCCCATTGGAACTCGTCCAAGAACTGCTCACAAGTCCCCACTGGAACCTGTCCAAAAACTCAGCAAGCTCACCAAGAAAAACTTTCTTAGTAGGAAATCACAAAGTGAATTTTTAGAGACCCAATGTGATTTTTCAAACTCATAGAAGCATAAAGAGAATTTTTAGAGACTCAATATGTTCTATACTCAAATCCCAATCTCAAAACTCAACTCAAATTAACTCATCTCAATCTCAATCTCAAATCTGAAAACTCAACTCAATATCTAAAATGGATAGGATAGAATGTTTTATTTCAAGAACATGAAACCCCAAAAATTGCCAACTATGCAAAGAATCACATAACAATGATACTCATGTTCTTTTCACCATAAATTAGGGTTTTAACAACAATGCTCATCAAACAAGGTTTAGTCATCGAACACCATTCAACTCAACATCAACCTTGAAGCATTCAACCAATCATCACAAGAAAAGGAAACAAGTAGAAATCCTTTTCCCTCCAAAGATATTTGAACAAAACAACCACCAACACAATATCACCAAATGCAAATAATAACTTGCTCAAATCAACTCAATGGAGTAAGCCCAATATCATGAATCAAGTAAAGCAATAACTTGATCAAACAACCTCTATGGAAGCAACTCAACCATCAAAATCAAAACATCCAACCAAGGGTTCCACCAACTTAATGCAAGTAGCTAGACTCACAAATATAAACCCTAGTGCACAAAGCTTCCACTATCTCAAACCAGAAATTATGCATTCACCAAAAACTCTCCTTAAGGATAACAATGCATAAGTAGTCTTCAACAAACCAGAAAATAGGATTTACACCCAACCAAAGGAAACCTAGTTGAAAACATTTTCACTCCAACCTTATTTCAAAAAAACATACACCAATCATACTCATAAGAAAAATGTGCCCATACCTTTTTGAAGATGAATAAGCCCTTGAAAATCTACCACAATTAATAATTTTGATCTTCCCTTTGGTAAATATCCTGCGAATTTCAGAGTGCATACACTACCCTCAAAATGGTCTTCGATGATTCGAACTACTGATCACCATGCTACTAAGTCCTTTGACCATGCCGCGTGGGCTAGGAGAGCCCATGTGAGGGATAAGGGAATTCTCCGTTCTTATCACCACGTGCGCATCCTCCTTGGCACCAAGACCAACCCATCACACCTTTGACCACGCAACGCTTGTCTTCCTCCTTCGCTGGCGCAGGGGCTTCGATGTCAAAATTGAAATGCTCAGGGATTAATGTCAAACTCTTTTCCAAACATAAATGAATTCATTTGCCTCATTTTATATGCACTTTGATGCATTTCCAAACACGTCGATAGAATTCGAAAAGTAATTTCGAATTTAATCGAAATTGCTTTCTAAAGGGTTTAAAAACCTTTAAGATAAATTAAAAATAATTTCTCCCTTAATTAATTAAATAATTAAATAATTAAAACCTTGAAGGGTTTTAAATAATAATTAAATAAATAATAAAGAGAACCTCCCTTGGTTTTAATAAAAACCATTTAACTTGGTTTTAATGAAAAACCCTTGCCAATGGAATCTCTTCGGATTCTCTTGGAATCTTTCACCTTTGAAGCCAACACATCCTCTTAACATTAATGTCATTTCCTTTTGACATCAATGACAACTCATAGACAAGAAGCTAGGATCTCAAACCCAAAATTGCCAACACTAATAGGCAGGATTAAGTTCAAGGACACAAGCCATTAAATATTCCAACTCGACTTAGGATGGTAGTTAGACTTATCAGTTGTAGGCTGAGCAAGAGCCTCAAACGGAGTGGTCCATCCATCTGCATTACGAGCAAAGCCCGAGCTCCAACCAACATTAGCATCACCATCACTACCCCTCTGAGAACCAACCTGACCAGAAAAAATTAGGGGAATTCCCCATCCCTGTTGAGCACTCCAACCAACCATGCAATGCAGCTGATCAGACTAAGGAGGAGCATCCCAAGCAAAAACTTGCTAAGCAGGGTGGGAACACATCTTAAGTTTCATTTAATTTAATTAAATGTTGAAGATCATTTATAAGATTGGAACTTTGGTTTATAATTTGAATTTTTTTTTGCTATTAATTGCTTGTCTCAAATCCTATGAACAAAATGTTAAGTTTTACCAATAATATTGAACATGTATTACATGTTTGTTCCAAAACCAACAAACTTAAATAATATTAATTTAATTTAAATTTTTTAATTTATTCAATTACCTTTAATATAAATAAAAAAATTTATTTAATTACCTTTAATATAAATAAAAAATTAATTTAATTTACTTTTTAAATATTTGTTAATTACCCAATCACAAAGGCATGTAAAAAGTTTTTTAATCTATTCACTATAGCAATTTCAATACATATTTATTTAATAGGCATCATAGTGTAAAAATCATAGAGAGAAGGGAAATAATAAAAATTGAAAGCCTAAGAAGAAAACAGAAAAGAAACATGAGAAAAAGGAAAAGGATAAAAAAAGAAAATTTTAGTAAAAATAAATAAATTATAAAAAAAAAAAAAAAAAAAACAAAGGGAATTAGCTTTACCTGTTATAATCTTCCTCAACTTTGAAAGAACATATTCATGTTCTAATTTTAAAAAGTGATTCATGTATAATTGTTAAATTAGTATAATACCATTATATTGTTGTGATGTAATACAAGTGGAATATGTTTTGATTCTTAAAATAAATAAATAAAAAAGAAAAATAATGAAATAAGAGAAAAATAAAATAAAAGGAAAACATAAAGAAAAATGAGAAAAACAAAGAAGAAAAAACAAAGGAAACAAATTAAAAAAGAGAGACCGAAAATGATTTTATAAAATTAAAATCAATTTTTAATTTTAACAACCTAAAAGAAAGAAATAATTATGAAATTAAATTTATTTTTAATTTTAAGAACAAGAAAGAGAGCAATTATGAAGAAGAAAATGAGGAAGTGAAAAAGAAATGAAATACAAAGATAATAAAATAGACTAGAAAGGGTCCCAAAAGATAGGTCAATTGGTTGTGGATGAGTGCTTGCTATTAGGCAACTCACACCACTTAAACAAGAAAGTTACTGTGTATTTATCAAGAATGAAAAGGGTTTATGTAACAACTTTAATGTAACCACGTTGATTATATTTGTTTTTATTAGCTTAGTCCTTAGGTTAAGGTACTCGGCCCAAGCGTATTAAAAGAGTTATGTTGTTGGAATAAATTTTCATATTTGAATCACTACATAACTCTTTTGCATACATGTTACTTAGCACTCTCTACGTGGTTAATAGACTTTGCACTTTTTAAATGGTTAGGATTTGTATTTATTTGAATGTATAATTTTATTACTTATATTTTAACTTTTTGACAATGAATATGAATTTATTGTTCTTAGTGAATGTTTATTGTTGTGCATTATTGAATTTCTACTATAATTACTATATTTCTTGAATGTTTTTCATTATAATGGTATCCAAGCATCCATCATGTCTCCTTGTAGTAGTGTGACAATACAACGGAAGGGTGAACAATCATTCCAAAACCACTATCAAACAGTTCTACTTCTTGTCGCTTGTTAATTTTTTGGGTTATCTTTCGATGCATTTTTATTCTATACTATTATGACTTTGATGTTGTTAATTTCTTTTTCCGAACCTAATTAAAAAGAGTATCTAGTATGATGGAATCCTTGCTGGAGATATATCTGATTATGATTCTCTCTTCAAGATTATCAAAATAAGGGGTATTTTTAGTAGCACTTTTTGATATTTAGGTGTGTTGAGACCACTGTAAGAGACCTGTATTATTGTTATTACTTCTTTAAGTTGATCAAACTAAGGGATATTTTCATAATTCTTTATCAAATTACTTCTTTAAGTTGATCAAACTAAGGGATATTTTCATAATACTTTATCAAAAGTGCTCCCAAGGATGTTTTAGGATTTCCATTTGCCCCTAGTGTATGAAAAACCCACTACTCCTATTGGTTGGTTGTTAATCAATTGTTAGTCTAGTAAATTTGGTATTCATAGTCTCTGTAGAAATGTTTAGCTTCTAGTTCACAAGACCTTATTTTTTTCACCAAGAAGAGTTATAATTGGGATTCTAAGAATTTTGTAAATATGGAATAATTCCTATATTTTTATCTAAATCTTTTGATGATGCCAAAACTTCCATTCAAGAATATAACAAAGTACAATTTATAGTAGCATGACTTAGACGAAGCAATGGATAGAGTTACATTCAACTTATTTAAATTATGCTGCTCTAAGATGGTATGAAATGAAAGAGGATAAAATTAAGAATTCATGAGATTAGATTAGTAAGAAGGCAATAAAAAAGTACAACCCATACCAAAAATACTCTAACTTGACAAACAAGATAATGAAGTTGGTCCAATGACCTAAATGGAAATTTCATGACTACTATGCACAAGCGTATGATCTTGGAAGCAAAGTGGAGGCCCTATTACAAAAGGAGAACTTTCCTAATTACATCATGAAGGGTGTGGATTACATACATTATAAGCATTTTATTTTAGTATAAAGGCACCAATTAGGTCAAGGGTTAAGTATGAGCAACCTGTAGCTACCCCACATACAAATAATGTTGCAAAGACACAAGAGGCGAGTCTATAGGAGGATATAGTTTTTCCAAAACAAATTATTCTAGTAGTTCATGGTCAATTTTCACAACCAACAACAATAGTAGAATATCTAGTTAAAAATATAGGACAATGTGCAATCAATTCATTGCAAGGAAAGGACACATGAATGCAACAAGTCCAATATGGAGATAAAAGTGTCAAGAGGAATATTTTTAAATTAGTCTACTATGAGTGCAAATAGAGAGAATTACATAAATAGTTACCTATATAAGGCATATACTTCAAGAAGAAAGAGTGATGAGAAAAGCAAGGCTCCAATTAATATCATTGATCTTGTTCAATATAATGAAGAAGTTGATTTCATGGAAACAAAGTGAGCTTAAGGTGAGAATCCCAATTAAAATGCTAAAATTAAGAAAGAAAACTCCAAAATGAGAAGAAAAATTTGGGATTTTAAGGTTTTTTAATCTCAAAGCCAAGTACTATGCTCAATCATGGAGGATTTATCAAAGCAAACTGACATCATGTTTTGCTAGATACTAGAATTATCATCAAAAAATCATAGACAAATACTATTATGGAGATTTATTCTCACAAACATAAATTGTTGTTATGATACCACTTGTTATGAAACTTTATTCTCATAAACATAAATTATTCACCATTATGCAAAGATATCAAATTATTCATCCACAAATGATTATACCCAATAAAAACAATATAGATACAGATAATACCCTTAGGGTAGGGCAACACTTATAATGCTTCTTAAGAATTGAATAACTTCATAATATCATGTAATATGAGAGTGCCACTTAGAGAGAGCAAAGTATCATAAGCCACTTCATTGGCAAAGACGATTACAAGTTATACTCAACTTGAGTGATGATTTTTATAATAATAGCATCCCTTATTTATATAACCATTCTTTAATGTTTCTTTGGAAAGGGTATAATCCTAACCCTAGCCAACTCATAAACCCTTATTATAATATATTATTAATATAATCAACATTGGGATATGTGTGGTCCATGCCAACTATCAATAATATCAATATATAATGTAATATCATATTCATAGGTACCATACCATTTACATAAGGTATTAGATACTAAATGTAGGAAGGAGGTCAAAATCATTATGTTCGACATAGATATTGAGCAATATGCTCCACAAGTTTAATTCTTGTAAAGGTATCTATTCCTAATGTGATAGTAGTGTTGGATTTTGAAGCGTTACTACCATAAAATAACATAGGTCCTAAATATAAAATAGCCACAATATTAAAGGTCAAGGTAATAATTATATGAAGAGAATAATATGAGCAAATTAATATGTATATCAAGGCTAATATAATACTGAAATAAACATTCATTTAAATGTAAATAGCCTAAACCATTCATGAATTATGCATGAATAAAACTTACAATATTAATTGATTAAAATGTATAAAATCTTTATTCCAAACTTGTTCTATTACAATCAGATAATATACTTCTTATTCTATGTTTATCATGGATTATTATCTCCATGATATAGCTATAGTAATGAAAGCACGAGGATACGAAAGCAAAAAGGAAAGCGAATATGCGATGCAAACAGAACCGGACTTAGCGCTAAATCCTAGAAACTTGAAAGTGCATGAAAAGAGGGAAAAGCATGAGCGAATCGAAATGAAACAAATGTGAATAAAGAAGACAACCCTTTTTATTGATATGTTTCAAACTCGGTTACAATGCGCATCCTCCCCTTCCAAGGGCTAGGAGCGTTTAAGCATGCGTTCTTGTTACATCCATGGGTGCCTTTCCTTCTTCCGCGTGCCCACATGTAAAATGGGCGGACCAAACATCGCCACCGCTTGCGTTGATGAGTCTTGACTCCTCGCTGCTCCTCCGATGTCCAAACCCTACGTTCAAAGGAACAAGAAATGGTCAGTAGCACCTACGGATAAAACAAAGCATGCAATCCCCAAGCCTACGATAAGTGAATGAGAAAAATGAATTAAACTATGACTAAAACAGGTCCAAATGCTCTAAAAATTGGACAGGGGCATCAAGACACCACCAGGAAGGCCCTGCAAAAAGAACAGTCGAGAAATTCCTCACCGATTTGAATTCGCTCCGGGGTGGGACGAATTCACCTACAACAAAATGCCGAAAAGGTACTGTCCCAATGTCCTACCTAGGAAGCTCCAAAAGACCTGCAAACTTGGGGTTAGCTAATTGGGGGCATTTTGGGAAGACCCAGATGGTCAGATTTTCCTGATTTGGCCTCCATCAATGGGAATTTAATGATGCTACCTGTAGATTAGTGAAAGCGAGCAAAGATAGAAATATGATCAAAATTGTTCAAAACGAGACGAAATTCAAATGACAACCTATCTAAGCATCATAGAATTGAATGCAAAAATGAAAGAAAGCAAGTCTACCATGGAATTCCCATCGCTTCGAAAGGGGGCGATTAGGATTGTGGCAGTGTGGGAGGGGGCGCCCATGGGGCAGGCCGCCCACCGTTTGAGGCTTGATTTCGGCACCAATCCACTTGGGATGGGTCCAAAACCTCTTGTGTGGTATTGTCGACAAATTTGGTGGGATATTGTGGCCAAATTTTAGGTTTTGGGCTCGAGATTCATCCTCCCAATAGTCACCCAATGACCTCCCCTCTAAAGGAGATCAAGGATGTGAAAGGCGCAAATCCAAAAGGTGTGAGGTATGTAAATAAAATGATAGCACTTCATTGCTCTAAAATGCTCCTTCTCTGTATATTTTGGGGTGAGGAAACTCACCAATTTATAGACCTGGAGGTCTCTTGAAATGGGCATGCAGAGGCGCCACTTGGCAATCATGCCTTCCCAGGGGGAAGGAGATTCCTCCCTGAATTGGGACTTCATGACTGACCTTGCAAATGCCTCTAACGCTCGAAAACGCTCACCCATACTCCCATGCGATGAAGGAAGCATTGAGTGGTGGATCTGAGCTGCCATTTGTCAAGATTTGACTTTTTGCCCATCAAACCTGCAATTCGCCCCACCCTGGAGCGAATCCAGAATTCATCCCTGGGTGGGGCGAATCCCAGTTTGAATTCGTTCCAGGGTGGAACGGATATTGAGCAAAGTGCCTGAAGGTGCCAAATTGATCTCTGACCTTCCAAAACTATTGTGAGAGTGGTTAGGACCACTGTTTAACCTCTAGGGGGCTGCCCTTGGGGCTGTGTGTGTCAAAGCGATCAGTGTTTGCAGTCACATAATCGGATTGGTGCTGTTTTGGTGTCTACAGATGCCCCTTTTTGGGATGCGTTGTGCATGGCACAGTGTCGAGCAAAAATAGATAACCAAAGCACTAATGATTAGGGTTTCTCAGTAACCTAACCAACTTTTGATGCCCCAAGTATGGAAAGGGCATGCATTCTTGAATCCTTGCTTCTGACGAGCGAAGGAACTCAATTCAAGTGTTAACCTTTTTCGGTGAGGTGTTACTTGATCTTGGACATTGATCGGTCATGAATAGGCAAAGGGCGCAACCTTTTGTCTGTGAGAACCTTGAGTTCATGATTCATGAAATGCCAAGTGATTTGATCAGGTTGTGATTATTGCTTGTTTACTGCCCCAAGCAGGAGCGTAATTGTCTTTGTCAATGATTCTTTGAATGCATGTCATTTTCCTTAATTGGGTGTGTACTTGTTGGCTGGTGACTAAGTGTGACTACCCCCTCAAGCGACGAATCGATGAGGGAATGACCTTCATGAGAAAAGCGACGAGTCGCTTGACCCAAGATGACTTGTGTGAGGGTGCCTTTAGATGTTTTAGCATTAAGCGTGTGTGCAGTTTTTTGACATTTAGACCTATTTTTGGTGGGTGTTAACCCTTTTGGTGACGCTTTTTGGAGCTGAAATTGGTAAAAATCCATCCTCCCATGGAGCGGTCCGGCTATGGTAGCCTTCTTAGGGAGTAGGATAGTGACAATTTGTAACCCCAACATCTATTTTGGATGCCAAGAATGTCAGGCACGAAGGCGCCTTCGTTCGGCAATGTTATTACTATTTTTGGGTGGGTTTTGACCCGTTTGGACGATGTCGTTTGGGGATGAAATTCTCAAAAATTCATCTTCCCGTGGAGCGGTCCAGCTATGGTAGCCTTCTTAGGGAATAGGATAGTGAGGATTTGTGACCTCGACATCTATTTTGCATGCCCGAAATTTCAAGTGCCAAAGCACTCTCATCGGGCAAGTTTATTAGCTATTTTGGTGCATTTTTGTTCAATTTTTGTTGTTTTTTGAAATTTTTGCCCTGAATTCATTTCGGGGTGGGACGAATACCAGCTTAGTATTCATCCCAGGGTGGGATGAGCACTAACCAGAGTGCTCATCCCAGGGAGGAATGAATATAAGCTCAAAAGGCCTATTTAAAGGCCAAAACTAGGGTTTGGGCTCATTTGTAGTCGAATTTTCTTGCGATTTGGAGCTCTGGGGAGGAGGAGGTTAATTCTGCGAAGCGAAGCACTGCCGAATTTCTCCCGACATCATGAGTGCACAAACCGGATCGAGCAATGGAGCCGAAGCGAGACCAGTAAGTGCTCCTTAGCGTTATTGCTTTTGTTATATGTTTTAAAACTGCAAGTGATTTGTTTAATTTTCTTTGTTATGTTGCTTTTCCAAAATTAAAATTGAAACCCTAAAACTGAGCTGAACACAAACCAAGATTTAGCTTAAAACTGAATGGAAAATGTAGTTAAAACCTAGGTGAATTTTTTTTTATTTTGCTTTTAACTAAAACCCTAGGATAAACGGAACGTAAAACCCTAGTTTTTTAGGTTGAGCTTGTCAGTTTTAAAACGTAGGTGAAAACCCTAGGTTAAAAAACTATTATTTTAATTTTGTTTTGTTTGTGCAGACTTTATCAATTTGAAACTTAGAATACATAAACCCTAAGACTGACAACTGTAGTTAAAAAAGTTTTTGTGTTTTTATGTTGTTGTCAGTTTTAAACTTAGAGTACAGAAACCCTAAGACTGACAACTATATTTGGTGAAAAGAAAATGTTTTTGTGTTTTTATGTTGTTGTCAGTTTTAAACTTAGAGTACAGAAACCCTAAGACTGACAACTATATTTGCTGAATTGTTTTTGTATCTATTTTGAATTTTTGTGAATTTTGTTGTTTTTGAGTTGTACGTTGGTAGGCAGTGTTGTATATTCATGTTATTGTGTTGTATAGTTTTTTTTGATTTTAATGTTTTTGTGTTGTTTTCTTTTGTAGGTTGTGAAGAGTCGGTATCGTGTACCTATTGCTTTTGCTGAAGCATAGGGGGCGCTAACTGTGGCTGACTAGGAGTGGCTTGATGCCCTTGGGCTCAAGCAGGTGGCTCGACTGGAGCCTATGGTCGGGGATCGGGCCTATCTGATGGCCCTGATCAACCTATGGGATCCCTGGACCAACACCTTCCATCTCCCAATAGGGGAGATGACAAGTGACCTTGGAGGATGTCTATCGACTTCTATGGATTTCGATAGATGGACTGCCGATCAGAACGTCGCCGCGTGATCAGTGGACAATTGTACTGATACGATGCTTCGGGCATGGGGAGGAGCTAGGTGTGGAGAGCCCAGTGGAGAGGGCAGAGGGTGACTGCTAGATTGGTGGGATTCTGGTCCGATGGTGGCTTGAGAGAGGGGTGTTGGGAGTGAGGCATGCAGTACTCATGGGCCTCATTTCCAACATGTTGCTACCTGACTCGTCAGGTGCGAGGTTCCCATGGAACCTATTGGATGTGGTCTGGTGGTTGGTAGAGTGCCCGACGGAGGCACCACTGATCATGAGGTGGGGACAGACGCTGCTGGCATAGCTCTATGGTGAGTTGTACGAGGTCCGCTATTGGAGGCGGAAGGGGATTAGCTGTAGCTATCTATTGCAGAGCTGGGCTTGGCAACACATAGCGGTGGAGAGGCCAGCCGGGTTACCATGGATGACTCGAACGGAGATGGAGGATAAGGATATAGGCTATGCGGCTCTATGGCGGTGGTCTGAGGAGCAGGGACAGAGTCGATGGTGGGCAGGTGTCGTAGGGCACTATGTCGATGCCCTCGCTCGGCTGACTCCAGGGGAGGTGTTCTGGCACCCTTATCGGGACTGTCCAGCCTGGTCGAAGGCTGGAGAGTGGCTCCGACGGGTACGTAGGGAGCGGTGGCTGATTGGGCGGCATGGGACCGAGCATGAGTTCTTCCCTTACAGCCGGGTGACACGATAGTTTGGGGTGCACCAGGGGTTTCCTGGTGAGCCCGTGGTCTATCGACGTCGAGGGGACGAGAGGACTCTGGATCGACCGGTCATCATGCCACTAGGTGAGGATTCAGATGCGGTGATCGACGTCCCGGACGTGGATGACGTCGGGACTACCGTAGAGTACGACCAGTGGTGGGTACTATGGTGATGGCGGGGAGAGGGGCCACTGGGAGGCACGGAGGCGATAGCAGCGGGTGGGGAGGGTGCCGAGGCACCAGGAGATGATTGGGGAGCTCCTCGGGAGGATGCAGACATGGTGGAGGTGGAGGATGAGGATGTGGATTTGGGGGTTCCAGATCAGCCGGAGATGCAGGACATCATGGAGTAGTGGGAGCCAGAGCAGGTTGCTATTCCAGAGATGCCTACGCCTTAGGTGGAAGCAGAGGACACGGAGTCCGGGCTACGCGCTGAGATTGCATGGTTGGAGGGGCTATTGCGGTGATGCGATGGGGAGCTGGGGGATGCATTGTAGGAGAGGGATCTCCTGCGCATGCAGCTGGTGGAGTGAGAGAATGCATTGGCTGCCTACCATCCGGTAGGATGGGGGTACTGATGCTGCATGGGAGAGGGATCTCCTACGGACGTAGCTGGTGGAGAGGGATAGGGCTTTGGCACGGTGCGAGGAGAACTTGGCGACGTATCGCCAGTGGGAGATGGACTCGGTGCGGCAGCGGTTGGAGCTGGAGGCAGAGATTAGCCGCCTTGGTGGGCGGGTCCCTACATTCAATGGAGGTGGATCGTTGCACCGCTCGAGAGGGAGTGAGACTGAGCAGTCAGCATCCTCTCGACGTAGGCGACTGGATGAGGGGGGCGAGTAGGCATGATGCGGGGGCTAGCAGTAGCCGCCCTGAGGGGTCTCATAGGACCCACACCACGGGGGGTAGTTCCCGTCGCACCGATCCTGCATGATCATGGTGGCCGACGCCCTAGGCTTGGGGGTTTTTGAGCTTTTGGATTTTGTTGCGGGGTCACAGGACCAGTTCATTGTAGCCTGCGGGCATTTTTGATGATATATACAGATGACTTTATTTTGTTTATGCGAGTGATGATTTGATTTTATGCATGATGAGTGATGAGTATGGATGTATGCATGTTAATTTATTTTGATGGATGCATATGTTATGATGAATGCAAATGTTTTTTATTTATATGTGATATGCAAGATGGAATGGATGAATTGAATTTGTGTTGTTTGGCGAGGGCACCATAGACTGTTTAGACCTTTGTGGTTTTTTTTTGGCGATTGTTGATGGCAATGCGAGGATGAAAGATAGCACCGTTGGTTTAGAAATGTAGCTAAGGTTTTCTGAGACTCAGACGGTTTTAACTCACTAGCCATGACTGTACTTTATCTTACAAGACTTTTGGACAAGGTATGAATCGGACTTGTCTTTGACCAAGTTATTTCACATCCCTGTGTGTGCAATTGAGTTCGTTTATGTGGTATTGGTCAGGATACCACCAGTGCCAGATAGGCTGTCAACCAAACCTGTACTGAGGATCACCTAATTAGCTCCACTAACTCCTTTGTTGTATTTAGCCAGATTAATCTGCGGTGCTATCTAGGATACCATAAGCTAGCTCATCCACATGCAAACATTGATCTGTACACGAGTTAATGTGACAGATATATCATCATGCGGGAGGTTTACCACCAGTGACCGATAGGCTATCCACCAAACCGGTACTGAGGTTTGCCTCATGACCTATCGGAATGCTGAGAGTTCCAGGGATTCAAGTTCGACTCCCTTCTTTTCTTCAATTGTACTTGGGATACTTGCTCTTTTGTAGTGATAAAAATCACTATTTATTTTTATATATTTTTCTTTTGAGCAAGGGATTTGAATTTCGAGTGATGAGAATCACTATTGTATGTGCCTTTTGATGTATGCACTTTGGTGGTGATGTCAAATTTTTGGAGTTTTGACTTTTTGCAAAATTTTATGATGTTTGCAACTTTTGAGAACTTGGGATTCTTGGGGAATTGGGTAGGGAGGATGCTTGTCCTTTTGCCAACTCTCAGCATTCTTGGGGTCATTCGCACAGGGGGATGAGCAAGATAACCATTTCGCTTATGGTGACCTGGATTGTCTGTGCAGGTTTCATCTTTCATTCACACAACTTGGGAATTTTTATGTGTTTTAATTTGTGTTGGGATGCTACGTAACAAGGTGTGATCCAAGTAGAACTCTACCTTTGTAAAATCTGTCTGACTTGGTACAGTACGTGGCTAGAAAGCTATATAACGATTGAAGGACGAAAACTCTTGATACATTAGAAGACCACTGACTCTGGTATGGTAAAAAGAAGTGAATGGCATTTATGTTTGATGGACTACTTATAGAATGGAGAAATGTGGAACAAGATGGGTTGGCGGAGTAATTACGAGTCTATGGTGCCTTTGACCTGTATGACCACAAATATGCAATGTATGGATGTGATGCTTAATGCAGCTACATATTTTTGTGTTTTTGATGGATTGATTTTTTTGTGAATATGAAGATGAGATGTGAGAAGAGCTCTCTATTGGTGTGATGAGTTGGAGTATGCCTAGAAATGAGATGCAAATTTTTGTTATTTTTGATGATTTTACTGTTTTTGAATTTTCTTATTTTTGACCAAGCGATTGTGGGAATCCTTGGAGATTTTTGGTTGACCAAGCGATAATAGGTACCTTTGGAGCATTTTGGGATTGACCAAGCGATTGTAGGAATCCTTGGAGCATTTTGGGATTGACCAAGCGATTGTAGGAATCCTTGGAGCATTTTGGGATTGACCAAGCGATTGTAGGAATCCTTGGAGCATTTTGGGATTGACCAAGCGATTGTAGGAATCCTTGGAGCATTTTGGGATATGGCTCTCTTAGATATGGAATGGTCACAAATGACTGATGTTCAAGGGTTCTAGTTCCTTGATTCCATCAAGAGAGGCTAGTCGGTATGTCCCGGGTCCTATTTTGCTATCAATTACATATGGACCTAACCAATTTGCCATGAACTTGTCCCTTAGATGGGACGACAAACTAGAGTTCTATTGGTTTTCTTTTAAGACCAAGTCACCAATCCGAAAGTCCCTCAGGTGAACTTTCATGTTGTATGCTTTCTTAAGTCGCTCTTGATAGATACGTAAATGCTCGAGAGCATTAACGCATCATTCATCAAGCAACGTAAGCTGGTCTAACCGGGCTTTATGCGCAGTGTCATCATCGATGAACTCTTGCATTGATATGCGTAGGGAAGGAATTTCCAACTCGAGAGGCATGACTACCTCGGAGCCATACACGAGCGAAAATGGAGTTGCCCTAGTGGGCATCCGAATGCTAGTGTGATAAGCCCATAGGGCAAGTGGGATTTGGATGTGCCAATCCTTATGACTATCTATGACTATCTTTTTAAGGATGGCAACTAGCATTTTGTTTGACGCCTCTGCTTGCCCATTTGCCTATGGATAATAGGGTGTCAAAAAACTATGCTGAATTTTGTACTTTGTGGTCAAAGCACGCACGTCTTTGTTCTTGAATGACGTCCCATTATCCGAGATTATTTTGGATGGAATACCAAAATGACATATGATGTTATGCAAAATGAACTCCACAATGCGGGGTCCTATCGTAGAGGTAAGCGGAACTGCTTCCACCCACTTGGTGAAATACTCTATGGCCGTTATGATAAACATGTGATGACCTGACGATGCAGGGGAGATCTTTTCGATTAGATCTAAGCCCCACTATGAAAATGGCCAAGCCGACTGGATCGACTACAAGGCCTGGGAAGGTACATGTGTCAAATTAGCATGGTGTTGACACTTCACGCACTTCCTTACATATGCGCAACAATCTCGCTCTAAAGATGGCCAATAATAGCCCATGCGAAGAATGCGCTTTGCGATGGCCATACCACTGAAGTGGCCACCACACGTACCATCATGCGCTTGGGCGATCGCCCAAGTGGACTCTTGCTGGTCCAAGCAACGAAGGAGGATTCCTTCATAGCTATGATGGTACAAAATGTCTCCTAACAAGACATACTTAGCCGCTTTCTGCTTGAATGCTCATTTTGCGGCATGCGTCAATCCAAGCGGGAGATTACCTAACTTGAGGTAGTCCCTTACGGGTGAATACCAATCCTGCTGATCGGAAGCCTCGACGGTATGAACAACCAATCCCTCTTGAAGTTCATCCCTAGAAAATGTTGAGCGGGAGAGAACTTGTAAGAATAGCATTGTGTTGCTATTAATGGGAGTAGGGGAGAACAAGGACCCCCAGTTGGCATGTTTCAGATGATCATGGATTCGAGAGAACTTATCCGAGGATGGTTCAATCTGGATCATGTGGATTCCTGGCGTCAAGTCAGAGCTTGCATGCTCCATCATGGATTGTGATAGTGTTTTGACTTGAATGGTTGTCATATCACCGGAAAGGTCTTGCGGGATTAGTGACCCCAAGGAGGCCATAGTGTCCATAAAATGATTCGATGATCGAGGGAGTGCCTCGATGTCGTACCACTCAAGCTTCACCAAGAATTTGTCCATAAGGGCTTTGTAAGCCTGTAGAACTGGGCATTTGCATTGGAATACCCCTTTGACTTGGTTGAAAATTAACAATGAATCACCAAAGATGTTCAGTCATTTGATGTTCATGGTGATTGTTGTCTGAAGACCTATGAGCAAGGCTTCATACTCTGCATTATTGTTGGTGCATGGGAAGTCTAATTTAAAGGATAGGGGCACTGGAGCCCCTTGCGGTGTGAAGAATACAATTCCCATGCCACCACCTTGCTCACATTTAGAACCATCAAAAAATAGGGTTATGTCGGCCTGTGACTCAAGCTCATCAGAATCTGGTGATTCTAAGACATGGAAGACCCCATCATCGGGTAGTTCTATGACCAGAGGCTGATCATCTTCGAGAGGAGCCTCTGCTAGTTGATCGGCTATGACCTATCCTTTGATGGATTTCTGTCCAATAAACTCTATGTCAAATTTTATCAACAACATGATCCATTTTGTCGTGTGACTACTATGATAAGTATGACTCATCATGTACCGCAATGGATTCTCCTTAGACACAACATACGTAGTGTTGCTCAGCATGTAGTGGCATAGCTTTTTGGTAGCAAACACCACTGCCAAGCAGAGTTTCTCGACGTATGCATAGTTAAGTTCATAACCGACCAGGGTGCGGCTAAGATAGTAAGTAGCCTATTCTTTGTGAAGTTCATTCTTCTAGGCGAGCATGGCGCCCAGTGCCACCTCAGTAGCTGAGATGTATAAGTAGAATGGCACGCCTGGTCTAGGTGGTGCCAATACTAGCGGTGAAGCCAAGTATCATTTGATGTCATCAAAGGTTGACTGGCACTCGTCATCCCAGTGAAATGCTACCCCCTTGTGCAATAATTTGTTCATGGGTCGGCACTTGTCAGATAGCTGCGCTATGAAGCGCTTAATTGACGCGACCTTTCCCTATAGACTTATGAGCTGCTTAATGGTAGTTGGGGGAACCATTTCAAGGATTGCCTTGACTTTGTTTGGGTCCACTTCGATGCCTCGCTTTGAGACTATGAAACCCAAGAGTTTTCCAGATGTGACGCCAAATATGCACTTCTTGGGATTCAGTCTGACTTTATGTTCCATGAGGTGATCGAGGATCTTGCTTAAGTCATCGAGATGATCTGGGCGCAAAAGAGACTTGGCCAACAAATCATCCATGTAATCTTCCAAAGTTTTATGCATGTAATCATGGAAGATGTACGTCATGGCACGTTGGTAGGTGGCGCCAACATTTTTAAGGCCAAAGGGCATGACCTTATAACAAAATGTCCCCCAAGGCATTGTGAACGCCATTTTTAGTTGGTCCTCGAGATTGATACGAATCTGATTGTATCCCGAGAAACCATCCATGAGGGATAGCATTTCGTGACCTGCTGTAGCGTCTACCAATGCATCGATGCTTGGCAAGGGGAAATCATCCTTAGGACTCACTTTGTTTAGATCTCAAAAATTAGTGCATATGTGAATCCTCCCATCGAGATTTTTGATGGGCACCATGTTGGACAACCATGGCGGATAATCCATGCAGATGACAAACTGTGCATCCAACAGCTTTTGCAATTCATCTTTGACCATCAAGGCCATTGTTGGGTGCATCTTACGTAGTTTTTTCTTAACTGGCTTGATTGTTGGATCAAGCGTTAGATTATGCATGACTAGCTATGGATCTAGCCCCGGCATGTCTCTGTATGACCATGCAAAAACCTCCTTCTTCTCTTTGAGAAGGGCAATGTAGTCGGCTTGCTCTTCAGGGGATAAGCTTACCCCCAACTTGATAATCTATGGATTCATTGGATCCAAGCCGATGTCTACGTCAGTCGTCTCCTCGATCGACATGTGGGATCCGTCCTCCAACCGATGTGGAGTTGGGATCAAATGGATATCATTTGCTGAGTTTAAATCTACGTTGGGAACCTCGGGTTCCTCTTCGGCATGAAAGATATCCTGAGTTGTCCCTGGGGTAAAATGAAGCATTTTACCGAAAGGCCAATACTCTAATGGGGATGGAGGTGAATTGACGTGATCCCAGTCAATGGCATCTATGTCTAGATGCAAGGACCATGTTGGATCGGCCGGATTGTGGATGGGGGTGGTTAAGTCAATGGAGATCATGTTGATGAAATGATTTTGGTCTCCATTACCATGGGTGTGATGACTCGAACATTCTGGATGTTCTCTATGCTTCGGATCTGGCTCTAGAGGTATTGGCATGAATGGATCGGCCCTATGTGCTGATAGGAGGATAGGGTCTACCCTCGACACTGATATCACCCTAGGGTCTCGGAGTGGAAGGTGCTCTTCGTATACCTGGAGCGGCGGATCCAACACTTGATCCCACCCCGCTGGGTCTACGTACCACTCGTGCCCTGGCACTATGCCCATCTATTCAAATATGTCATTAATCTCCAAGGGGTATGGTTGCGGCCTCTATCGCATGTGATTAAGATATGTCATTTATGTTTCATCTTCGTAATCACTATCGGAGATCCAAAAGCCCTCGTTGGCTCTGACAACTGTTTGAGGCATTACAGGCTCATCCTGCTCGAGCAAATTAATCTGGCCCCATTGTGGTTGTTCCACTCTCCATGGGGGGACCTGATTCTCTTGACGCGGCACTGGCTCGCTTGGAGCCTCTAGAGGGAACATTGTCAAGAGGCTCTCTTGACAGTCATTCATGGGGATCACTTGTGAGTGATCACTATCGGATTCGAAGGGATCATATGATGTTGGTTCATATTCTGATTCATCCTCCGAAGATCCCTCTTGACACTATTTATACCTTCCTTGAAAGTGAGTCCCCAAACTTTCGCCTCTCTCTAGCAAAGGAGAAGGGTTATTGAGGTTAACAAGGGTGGTTGTTGACCATGGGAGGTAATCTCCCAATGTATACGTTGTGTTTGGGTTGGCATAAGGATCTGATGCCAATCCACCCTTGTTGCCTATCCCTAGGCCTTGCATGTTTTCCACCAAGATGTCCAAGGGCAGGGGGTGGTTGAACCCTACTCCCGACTTGTCATAAGGCATTTGGTATCTTGGTTGGCAAAGGACACGCACTCCTTGCTCATACCTGCCTAGCCCGTATCCATGCCAATTGCATTGGCCAAGATATCTTAGAGTGAAGTCCGGGTTAGACAGATAGTTGACATCTTCTACAAAAGGCTCTTCATCTTCGTCCTCTTGCATGCATGGCTCAGTACCATGATCAAGGCCCCCATACACAAAATTTGTCTGGTTTGGTGGGTAGCCTAAAGGAACAATTGTACCGATGGGGAGGCGAGGTCTCCCCATGTCTTGCATGGACTCTAGCATGGTCGTTGCTACAACATTCCACACTAGATACTCCCCCAAGCCCGTACTGGCCATTTCAATAGTAATTGTTGGTGATTGAGAGGGAGGGAACGGAAGCTCTTCCTGAGTCCACTCCATGTTGGGTGAACTAGGAGCCTCAACTTCCATTGTGCTAGGCATCTCTTCGGTAGAGATGGTTGATACTATTGGCAGTGCCTCTTCTAGGGGTTGAGCCTCTTCCAGGGTTTGCTTCCCTTTGTCCTTCTATTTAGCCATGATAGGTGGCATTGTTGGTGAAGGACCGGATGATGAAGATGCACCTGGCTGGGGTTTTGATGGATTTATCACCAGTGGTGCTTGCGGCATCGGACCCTGTCTAGATGGATTTAACTAAAAATCCAAGTGCATCGATGGGAGGGTCGATTGCGGCATCAGCTGCACCGCATTGCAATATTTGAAGGGTTCTAAGTCCACTGGGACTACATGTACTTCCCCTTCAAATGTATACTTCAAACACTGATGAGCTATCGAAGGGACACACTTCATGTCCCTGATCCATGGCCGCCCTAGCAAGATGTTATAAGCCATCTCACCTTCCAAAATATGGCACAATGTAGGTATCATCTTTTGTCCTACTTGAATGGGTAGGACAATTGTGCTGACTGTCGAGCATATCGCATCATTGAATGCTCACAGTGTATAGGTGGAAGCCATGATGTGAGAGGCTGGCAACTTTAGATGTTTCAATGTTGTTGTGGTAATGATGTTACTGGATGAGCCAGTGTCTATCAACACCCTCTTATACGGGATCCCGTTGACCCGCACGATAACGTGCAAGGGTGGATCTGCCATGTCATCAGACACTGATTTAACTTCATCCTCTCGAAAGGTGATGATTGGCTCCGTGCATCATTTGACATGTCCCACGAAATTGTTGAAGGAATTCGCTTCATGGGGCTGCAACTCGATGGCTTTCAATATCTCCATTAGAGCCTCCCGATGGGGTGTTGATTGTTGTATAAGCTCGTATATGGAGAGCCTAGCCGACGTGGTCCTCAAACTCTACGTGAGTTTGGTCCGAATCGTGGCCATGGGTCTAGGCGGAGGTAGCTGCATAGGGTGTTGTTGAGGTTGTGACGTCGATGGAACCTCTCTTGTGGCTGCCTCGGGGGCAACTCCTGGGTATCTCTTGTTCCTAGTCACTATGCTTATCATTCCTACATACCCTTGCATGGGGCAATTCTGTTGCACCTCATTGACTTGAAGGGGTTTTGTCTGTGCCTCATGGGTAGGCAAGGGGTCTTTGAAAACTCCCATCTGTTGGTTGTTTGGTGCTACGGGGTTGTCCACTGCCAACGTCTTATTGTCAATCAGGTCTTGTATCAATCCTTTGAACTTCCAACATGCATTCAGGTCATGTCCCCTCCGCTTGTGGAACCTACAATACAAGTCCTCCCGGTACCCCTTAGGCTTGGGAGCATTGGGATCTATGGTTTGAATCTCTGGAAGGTTGATCAAGTTCACCGTTGACAAGCGGTCAAATAGGGAGTCTCTAGACTCTGTATAAGGTGTGTACTATCACCTAGGGTGACACTGCTGATTTTGCTCCTGCTTCTAGTTTTCTCTTTCATAATTATTAGGAGGCACTGCCTGATAGTTAGCCTTTTGAGGCTGTATTTCTTATGTAGGCTTAGGGACATTTATAGCAACTTGATTAACCATAGCGGGTTTTTGTTGCGTAGTCCCTATTTTTGTGTTCTTGTTCCATTCTTTCTTCTTAGGTTTGGCAATCTCGCCATCCTGTATCTTGATCTCTTCAATAATTTTGGCTTGCGCCAGAGCTTCCTCTAAGGTGGCATATTGTTGCAGCTGCAATAGCATAGAGATCGATCTCAAACAACTTCGTGAGAACATTTGTGTAAGGTCGGACATAGGAGGGAGGTAGGGTAGCTTGGAAAGCAGAGTCCTCCACCGATTCCCATAGGCCGCCATGGTCTCTTCCTCATACTACCTGAGGCTGGCCAGGTCACTTAGTGATGCCTTCTTCTTGGTGTTGAAGGCGAAGCATTCGAGGAATGCATCCACTAACTGATCCAAGTTATTGATGTTGTGCTTCGACAACTGAGTGAACCAATCCGAGGTAGGGCCCACGAATGTGGTTATAAATGTCCTTAGCAACAACGCATCATTGTCCTGAATGCCAAAACATTGGCTCAAGAATCTGGTCACATGCTCTTGGGCATCCTCCTCACCCTTAAAGATTGCCAACTGAGGCAGCTTAAAGTGTTTGGGGTAAGGGGGTGCAGGCACTGATGGATGCACAGGATGACTATGGAGTTGGCGTAACGTGGGCTTTTGGGGCCCAGAAGCTTTGGTTTCCATAGACTCCAAATGCTCTAGCAGTGCTTTGTATGCATCGGAAGATTTAATCTCTTCCTCTTTAGTTTGCTCCCATTGTGGGTTGTGGGAGACTTGAGGCCTATGGGGGGGTGGCCGGATAGCAACCCCTCCGCCTTGGTAGGGCATTTTAGCCCGCTCTGCTTCTTGTTCATACTCCTCGTAAACTTCCTGAGGAGTCTCTGGGTGAGACCTATGACCCTGGGTGGGTCCCCGTGGAGGGTACCCATCGTTGTTCTAGGGAGTGGCCTCCCTCTCGGGTCTAGGGGGTCTCAGAGGCAAAACTTGATAAGGTCACGGAGACCTATCTCGCACCAAGGGATTATGCCTCTCATATGGTTCCGCTCTTTGGGTGTGAGGGGTTGGAACCCTCTCAGCTGGGTTATGAAGTAGCTCATCTATTTGGTGCTGAATGTGCTCCTTGCTAAGGTGGTATAGATGCTCTAGCTGTTGTTGATCTTGCTCAAGCCACGTGATCTGGGCTTGGCGGGTGGCATGTCTGGTGACTGCCAGGTCAATTTGTTCTGCCATCTTGAGCCTTGGAGGCCTGGATGCCTCTCCTATGCATTTACCTCGGTCGTGATGATCCGAGATCTCAATGGGTCACTTCCCTCTATCGAGGTTGGCGGCATTTACCCGAGGCTCTGGCCTCAGTGGGTGACCATGGTACATAGCGGGTGCGGAAGCGCATGGCTCCCATGCTGTACATTGCTCTCGAGGAATGTAATGGTCTTCCTCATGCTCCCTTTCGTATGTGTGAAAGGGGTGGGCGGAGTTAGCTCACCTTGCTTGAAGAGCCCTATGCTCTGGGGTTTGTCTATTGGTTCTAACAGTGATGGGGGGCAAAGGAGGGATGCCATAGTCATGTGGCCTCTCCTCATGGACACTATGCCACTCTAGCACTTCATCATGCGGTGGCCACTCATATCGAGCTTCTAAGGGAGCTTTCTTGTCTATGTTGAGTGCCACGTGTAAGGATTCTTCCTGAAAGGGGCTATGATGAATGGGCGTGTCCCCCAAAGGGGTGTCCCTATAGTTCCACCTTGACATGGAATGACGTGGACTCTCTTGTGGGTCAGGCCGCCAAGGCGGTATGACCAAGTCCTTAGGGCTGTAGCGGAGGTGACTTGTGCCCCCTTGTACACTTTTCATAGCTTCTGCCCTTGATTGGGCTTGGCTACGGGTGTACACCATGGTGTTGCTCTTCTACAAGCTAAATAGATTTTTATCTCTTTTTATGATTTTTTTATGCTACACTAAACAGAAAAGAGCACACACATACACAAAGTAGTGATTATCTCATTTAAATATTGAGAGTGTGTCCTAAACCTGGTTTAGTGTGTTTTGTTTGTTTTTTTTTTTTTGAAGGTTTTTGTAAAGAACATTTAAATGCAAAATGAGGGCTCTTATGACTCCCAAAATTGGTCGCCCCTTCGATATACCATTTCCAGGCCGATATACCAACCTCTCTATATACCCGCCCTTACGTGAGGGAAACTATAGGTACGTGAGAGCAGATGGTACATGGAACATAGGCGGTACGGAAGGGGAATCACCCTATTTATGACACCTACCATAGAAGACTTATCCTCACATGCTGGGAATCACCCCAGCTACACTCGGTCAGCTTTCGTCAGGATTTACGTCTAGCAACAATAGCGATCGGGGTTTATGAATGCAAAATTCAAGCCAAGGTGGTGATGAAATCCACCGTTGGTCTTGATCAAGGGCTGGGGTTTTACGACCAGCTCCTTGGTGTTTAATTTTCCACGTGGTGTGTGGGGTTATTTTTATTTTGCATGGAACAAAATAAACATGCAGCAAAACTTTTTCTATGCACGCAAAAAAAAGAAACCAGAAAAATAGAAAAACTGAAGACAAAAAATGACAGGAAAAGTGCAGAATTCTTACCTCTTCTCTGCCCGAATCTGTCGGTCTTGAGTTTCTGCCCGAAAACTTCATAGACTGGAATTCATCCCGGGGTGGAATGAATTATAGGATTGTATTCATCCCAGGGTGGGACGAATTCCCATTCGTCCCTGGGTGAGACGAATTACAGCTCTGTATTCGCCCTCTGATGGAACGAACAACAGTCAACGTATGAAAACGTGGTACCTGCAAGCAAAAACAACCAAGTTTGGATCAGATATCTGATCTTAAAAATAGAGGACAAGGTCCCACCATGATCACCACTGAAAGCACGAGGATACGGAAGCAAAAAGGAAAGCGAATATGCGATGCAAACAGAACCGGACTTAGCGCTAAATCCTAGAAACTTGAAAGTGCATGAAAAGAGGGAAAAGCATGAGCGAATCAAAATGAAACAAATGTGAATAAATAAGACAGCCATTTTTATTGATATGTTTCAAACTCGGTTACAATGCGCATCCTCCCCTTCCAAGGGCTAGGAGCGTTTAAGCATGCGTTCTTGTTACATCCATGGGTGCCTTTCCTTCTTCCGCGTGCCCACATGTAAAATGGGTGGACCAAACATCACCGCCACTTGCGTTGATGAGTCTTGACTCCTCGCTGCTCCTTCGATGTCCAAACCCTACGTTCAAAGGAACAAGAAATGGTCAGTAGCACCTGCGGATAAAACAAAGCATGCAATCCCCAAGCCTACGATAAGTGAATGAGAAAAATGAATTAAACTATGACTAAAACAGGTCCAAATGCTCTAAAAATTGGACAGGGGCATCAAGACACCACCAGGAAGGCCCTGCAAAAATAATAGTCAGGAAATTCCTCACCGATTTGAATTCGCTCCGGGGTGGGACGAATTCACCTACAACAAAATGCCGAAAAGGTACTATCCCAATGTCCTACCTAGGAAGCTCCAAAAGACCTGCAAACTTGGGGTTAGCTAATTGGGGGCATTTTGGGAAGACCCAGATGGTCATATTTTCCCGATTTGGCCTCCATCAATAGGAATTTAATGATGCTACCTGTAGATTAGTGAAAGCGAGCAAAGATAGAAATATGATCAAAATTGTTCAAAACGAGACGAAATTCAAATGACAACCTATCTAAGCATCATAGAATTGAATGCAAAAATGAAAGAAAACAAGTCTACCATGGAATTCCCATCGCTCCGAAAGGGGGCGATTAGGATTGTGGCAGTGTGGGAGGGGGCGCCCATGGGGCAGGCCGCCCACCGTTTGAGGCCTGATTTCGGCACCAATCCACTTGGGATGGGTCCAAAACCTCTTGTGTGGTATTGTCAGAAAATTTGGTGGGATATTGTGGCCAAATTTCAGGTTTTGGGCTCGATATTCGTCCTCCCAATAGTCACCCAATGACCTCCCCTCTAAAGGAGATCAAGGATGTGAAAGGCGCAAATCCAAAAGGTGTGAGGTATGTAAATAAAATGACAGCACTTCGTTGCTCTAAAATGCTCCTTCTCTGTATATTTTGGGGTGAGGAAACTCACCAATTTATAGACCCGGAGGTCTCTTGAAATGGGCATGCAGAGGCGCCACTTGGCAATCATGCCTTCCCAGGGGGAAGGAGATTCCTCCCTGAATTGGGACTTCATGACTGACCTTGCAAATGCCTCTAACGCTCAAAAATGCTCACCCATACTCCCATGCGATGAAGGAAGCATTGAGTGGTGGATCTGAGCTGCCATTTGTCAAGATTTGACTTTTTTCCCGTCAAACCTGCAATTCGCCCCACCCTGGAGCGAATCCAGAATTCATCCCTGGGTGGGGCGAATCCTAGTTTGAATTCGTTCCAGGGTGGAACAGATATTGAGCAAAGTTCCTGAAGGTGCCAAATTGATCTCTGACCTTCCAAAACTATTGTGAGAGTGGTTAGGACCACTGTTTAACCTCTGGGGGCTGCCCTTGGGGCTGTGTGTGTCAAAGCGATCAGTGTTTGCAGTCACATAATCGGATTGGTGTTGTTTTGGTGTCTACAAGTAATTTGACTCTTCAAATACTTTACTATTAATGCTCTCCATATGCCAAGTCTCATTAATTTTGGTTTATCAAATTTCCACTTGCATACTACATGGACACTTGACTCTATAACACTTGCACACATCTATATAACTATTACACTTCTACATGCACTCCTAATCTAGGACACTTGTGCACATCATCACATTACATATTTGCACTCTTACATACAAGAAACTTGTGTACATTCTCTCTTAAATGACACTTTTGTATTTCCTACACATTAACACTTACATATAAGGGGAAATATAAATCACACACTAAATTATAGACTCAACCCTAATCTAATATTTATATCGTACCCTAGTATTTCGAGTGATGACGATGATTTGGAAGCGGTTGAAATCAACTTGGATGAAATACTTTGGTCAGCTAAGTCTGTTTAGTTGGTTGGTTGTCCATGGTGGGACCCTAGGAAGCCTTGGGCTGCGTCCATTGTTGGGAGGTGCCCCCTGGAGTTGCCCTCCTTTTCTTCCTATGCTTAGGTGGTTTATAGAGATTCATTGGGGGATGAGTTTCCAACGTGTAATGTTGATGGAAATTTCTTCAAGGTCATGTCCCAGACTTCACTATCAATTCTTTGCTGAGGAAAGGGTATTGGGATTTGGTGGGTAAGTTGGCTAGCGGTCATCTAGAGTTGGAATCTCTAAGGCATTGGGCCTTGTCCAAGTGGTGTTCAAAATATTCCCTTGACCTTGCCTCGCTCCTTCACAATTTCTTTCTCATAAGGTTGTCTTGTGAGGAGGACTCAAGGAAGATTATGGAAGGTGGTCCATGGTTTTTCGAAAAGCATGACCTTTTCCTGCATCCCTGGGGTCATGAATTTAACCCAATTCTTTAGCGTGTTAATGTTGTTCCAATATGGTTTTGCCTTTCTAAATTCTTGAATTATCTATGGCATGAGAGTATCTTTCGAGTGGTTGCATCTACTATTGGGAATTTTATCTCCTTTGATAGAGTCTCACTATCTCACTCTCTTCATCAGTTTGTGAGAATGTTTTTAATGGTTGACGTTGAGAGGAAAATCCCTTCTATGATGGAACTTATCTCTCATTTGGGCAACTAGTCTTAATCAGTAATTTATGAAAACAAGCCCATGGCCTGTTAATCCTGTGGTCTGGATGGGCATCACCATAGCTTGTGCCCTTAGATAAAATAAGTAAATTTTATTTCTCAGAAGGTTGCTAGCTCTAATCAAGAGAAGGTGAATGAATAGAAAACTCTTGTAAAGAAAAATAGGATTTTGCATAAGAAGACTCCTTTGGATTCAAAGGGTAAAGATGTACTCTCTTCTCAACTGACTCATCCACTTGGAGATGGCTCTTTGGGTGCTTCTCTGATTGGTGCTTCTAAGTCTCCTCTTCACTTTGGTGCTTCGAATCCCTCTTCCAATGGTGTTTCTAAGTCTCCTTCCAAGGGTGTTTTTAAGCTTCCTCCTCCACTCGTGGACCCATCTTCTCATAATTTGGAAGTTGTTCTGACTATGAAGGACTCTATAGTTGGCTCAAATATTCCTCTCTCTAATGCTTTCCAAGGCCTTGATTTGATTGGAATTGAGGAGAATATGGAGGTTCTTGGTTGGGATCCATCTCCTTTGAAAATGACTTCTCCTCGCAAAGATTCGATGACTTTTCCAGTTGGTTGTATCTCTAGTCTATGGGACTCTCCCATGTGCATTATGGATAAAGGCTCTCCTAGCCCCAAGACTCGTAGACAACGTAAAAATCCTATGGATTTTGGGTTGGAAAAGAAATTTGGTAGACCCCTATGAAAGCAGGTATGAAAAGGGCCATGGAGGATGCTATTGCTAATGGTGGTCAAGCACGTCTTGTTTTCAAGGAGGAAAATGGTGACAGAAAGCTTAAGCTTGATGGGATAGAAAAAATCTTTCTTTTTGAATTTGCAATAAAGCTATGTTCATGGAACACTAGAGGACTTAATAGTACCACTAAAAATTGCTTACTTACTTCTCTAAGGAAAGAAAAATCCTCTAATATTTTGTGCATTGAAGAATCTAAACTTGATGCTTCTCCTTGGGATGAAACCCACAAAGTGGTGTGGAAAGATTCAGGTTTTATGGCTTCTGAAGCCTCTGGTTCTGTTGGTGGTCTCCTCTTCTTTTGGGACTTGTCAAAGTTTGATGGCCATGTTATTTCTTCCTCAAACAGGGTCATTAATATTGTTTTTTGGTGTAAATTCTCTCATAGGCGATGGGTAATATCAAATATATATGCTCCAAATGCGTATACTAATAGATGTAGATGTTGGAAGCTTGTTTTTGAAATGAGGGCTACTTTTTTGCATGAGCCTTGGATGGTGGTTGGGGATTTTAAATCCCCCTTATTTCCTTCTGATAAGAATGGTGGTAATATTGTTGATGAGCGGAGTCTTTTTTATTTTCATGAGTTTGTTAACCAGGCAGAGATTGGTGATATTGACCTTTGTGGTTCTAAGTTCAGCTAGAGTAATCACAGAGGAGGTAATAATATAATTCTTTGTCGACTCGATAGGGTATTTGTTTCGAATTCTTCTTGTGATGTATTTGGAGACGCTTCCTTATCTTCCCTTCCCATAATTGTTTTTGATCATAATCCTCTATGGTTAGAAATCCTTGAAGATATTTTTCTGTTGTTGAATAAGTTGAAGAAACTCAAAATGAACCTCAAGTCTTGGAATAAGTTTACCTTTCGAAATATCTTCTAGGAAAAGGAGCAATTGAAATCTCTTCTTCTTTTGATTGAAGGTTTGATTGCTACTCATGGTTATTCTGATCAGTTACTTTCAGAAGATAAGTCTACCCTATGTGCCCTCAATAATATTTAGGCCAAAGAAGAATTACTATGGAAATAGAAATCCAGGGAGCTTTGGTTGAAGGAAGGTGATCGTAATTCTCACTTTTTTTAGTCATCCACTTTGCGTCATCGAGGATGTAACAAAATTCATAAAATTATGAAGTTTGATGGCTCTCATTATTTGAATATCATGGTTATTAATGAAGAGGTAGTGGAGTTCTTCAAATATCTCTTATGCTCTTTGCCTGATCATGATTGGGTGGCAGAAGATAGAATGTTGGAGGCTATTCTGAGCTTGGTTTCTAAGGATATGAATTTGGCCCTCATGGCCCCTTTATCTGATGATGAGATTCTTTCTATGCTGAAGTCTATGGTCCCTCTTAAATCCCCTAGTCCTCACAGATTTACACCTATCTTCTTCTAGAAATTTTGGCATATGTGTGGGGTGGATGTGTGCAATGTCATTCATGATTCTCATTAGATGAAGGTGTTTCCTAAGGCTCTGAATTAGAATTTTCTTGCACTCATTCATAAAAGGACTTTGTGGCCTCATTAAGTGATTTTAGACTGATTAGCTTATGCAATATGATGTGCAAAATATTTTCCAAAGCAATGGCCATTAGATTGAAGCCCCTTCTTCCAATTTTGATTGATTCAACGCAGAGTGGTTTTGTGCCAAGGAGATAAATATTGGATGGTGCCATTGTTATCCATGAACTTTTATATTTAGTGCAAAATACTGGCAAGACAAACTTTTTTCTCAAACTCGACATCAATAAGGCTTATGACCGAGTGTCGTGACCTTTTCTATTTAGAGTGCTGAGGAAGTTTGGTTTTGTTGATCCTTGGGGTAATTTGATCGAAGTTGCAATCTCTTCGGTGTGGTTTTCTGTGTTGATCAATGGATCTCCTACCGATTTTTTTTATTCTTGTTGTGGGATTCGCCGAGAGACCCCATATTCCCCTTCCTCTTTATCCTCATCGTAGAAGCCCTCAGATTTTCTTTTAAATGGTGCAATGCTGATTTTGGTCTTAGATCAGTCCTACAGATAAGCCCGATATCTCATCAACAATTTTTCAATGACACTTTGCTTTCTTGCATGGCATCAGTCTTTCATGCTTGAGATGTTAAATCTATCCTAGACTGTTATGGGAGAGCTACAGGCCAGTTAATAAACTTTCTAAAAAGTAGTATTTTCTTCCTTAATACCCTGGAGGTTTGTCAACAATGGATCACTTATATTCTATGATGTTTGTCTCTTCTGGCTACCTATGTTGACCTTTTGTTGTTTGTAGGTAGGCTTAAAGATTCACTTTGGACTCCAGTTGTCGAAAGAGTACAAAGGAAAGTTTCTTCTTGGAATGGGGCTCTTCTTAGTCAAACCGGGAAGGTTGTTTTAGTCCAAAGCACCCTTCAAAGTATTCCTATTTATTTTCTTTCTCTTTTCAACCTTTCGGCTAAGTTGGCATCTAAATTTGACATCATTTACAAAGCTTTAATGTGATCAGGTCCTGAGCTGAAGGGTAAATTCCATCAAATTTCTTAGGAGCATATTTATTCTAGGAAGAGATATGGGGGTCTAAATCTTATGAAAGTGGTTATCATGAACAACGCACTGGTTTCCAAGCTGGCTTGGAAGGTTACCTCCAATTCCAATCATCTTTGGTGCCATATTCTTAAATTCAAATACAATTTCAAACAGTTTCTCTCGGATCATCTCCCAATCGGAGGCTCTGCTTTTTTGAATAGTTTAATTAAATCCAAGGATTTTATCAGAGACAATTGTTGTTGGGTTATTGGTAATGGCAGATCAGTTTCCTTTTAGGATGACTCGTGGCTTAGGGAACGCCCCCTGGCTGAAGACCCCAATTTCAGATATTTGAGACTGGTTTCCAAGGCAGTGGGTTTTCTCAGGGTGGTGGATTTTGTTTCTCTTCATGATGGACGTAAAAATTGGTCTCTTTCCCCTCTCTTCCTTAGGAATGTTCAAGATCAATTGACGTGGGAGTCCCTTCTTTTTGAGATGTGATGGTATGTGGTGCACCAGGAGGAGGTGGCGGACCGTCTGGTTTGGGATGGTGATAGTGATGGTCCCTTCATGATAAATGTAGCCTATTCTCTTATTTGCCCTTGAGGAGTTGATGATTTCCCCTACTCCAAGATTTGATTTAAAATTTTGACTCTAAATATTAACATGTTTTTTTGGTTGGTGGTGCAAAATAAAGTCCTTACTTTGGAAAATTTGCATAAGAGAGGGTTTAATTTGGTTAATCGGTGTTTCCTCTGCATACATGACTAGGAATATTCCTCTCATTTATTCCTTAACTGTAATATCTTTCGTGAAATTATTTACAATTCCCTTCAGCCGATTGGGGTCGCCTAGACTTTTTTGGATTCTTTATATGAGTTCGTCAATCAATGGTCGTCTCCCTTCTCTTCTCCGCGTTTAAAATATTTTTGAAAGTTTTTGCTTCCCCATATTCTATAGGGGGTGTGGAAGGAGTGAAATTCTAGAGTGTTTAAAAATTCTAAGGGGGATTTCTTTCATTTAAGCCAGAGAATTATCTGGAAGGTGGTTGAAAAATTTCAAGTGGCTTCGAAATACTCCCTCCCCTCAGTGCCTCGCGGTCACCCTTATTTTTTTGTGGAACAATTTCTTGGCTTCTGTGCAAAGTTAAGGCCCCCACCAGCTACGAATATTCGTATTGGGTCCCACCCCCTGTTGGATGGCTCAAACATAATTTTGATGGCGCATAGAAGAGAAATCCAGGCCCAGTTGGTGCAGGTGGCATCATCCATGATTGTCATGGTCAGGCTATCCTTGCTCTAGTAGAAGATCTTGGTGTCCAATCATGGCACTTTGCTAAAGCTCGTGTCTCCTTATTTGGAATTCAAATGCTAAAGGACCTTGGTATCCGCAAAGCAGTAATTGAGGAGGATTTGTTGAATATCATTAAAATGCTTAAGGGTGAATGTCGTCCTGGATGGCGTATTTCAAATCTTATTGAGGAATCCAGAGAACAGCTGTGGTGCGGGTTTATGAAAAATGGCAGTGATTGGATCTCTTATGAAGTGGAACAGGAAAACTCCTTCACCAGCTATGAAGCAGATCTCGTAAAAACCCTTGTAGGATTCGTGAAATGACTGCAATGACAGGTCAGTGATATAACGACGAACAAGAGGTTCCCCTTATTTGTCGATGCTTAAACGATTCCTTAAGCAGATCTGAACAGATCTAAAACGACAGACTGGAACGGGTAGATCTCCTCGTGTGATGGTATCCAAACCCTAGCAGAGTTGAACAATGGAAAGATTGAACAAGTAATTTCGAAAGACCAATGTTGGTGTTGAGAAACAGCAGGACAAATGGCCACTGGCCCGTATAAACCTAACCGCAGAAGCCGTAGTTGCCTTGTCTCTTGAGGGCATAGACGACATCCATCGCCGTCACCGTCTTTCGGCGAGCATGTTCAGTGTAAGTGACGGCATCCCTTATCACATTCTCCAGAAATATCTTCAAAACACCTCTATTGTAGTCAATGTGAATTGTACATATGGTGGAGAATTCACCCTATAAGACTTTTTAATTAACAGGCTACAACTACCTTGCTATTTAATATGTTTTACCTTTGATTTCGTTACATATTTTTTTGTAAACATTATTTTCTTGATATATTCTCGTATCTAAAACTATATACGTATTTATTTGCAAAATTAATAACTTTGATTAATTTAATTGAAATAAACTGATTGTTAAAACTAATAGTATTGACTATAAACATTGCATAGGCAAAATATTTTATATTATTTTTTTATTATTTTTTTAAATTAAAAAAAAAATTTAATAATTATAAGAATTAAAAATTATAGCATAAATAATATAATTTTCGATATATAATTATTTTAATAATAAAAACTAATCCTTTTATAATGTAATATCGAAGATAAATAAAAAAATAATGTATTGTGCAAAAATGTTGCTTGACCATTAATTTTATGTCTGAGGAGAGTCAAAACTAAAACTATTTTCTATTACTCGAAAGAGAAAGATAAAACAATATATCCATGTTTTATATGCCTTACTGATCATTAAATTTTCTAAAACTCATTTAAGCTTTAAAGTCCCTAGGAAAATATAAAATAATAATAATATATTAAATCAAAATCAGATTTCAAATATAAATTTTAAGTGTATCTAAATTTTAAAAGTATAAAACTATAATTTTCGAGTAGAAATGGATGAAAATTATTTAGTAATGCATGATTTAAAGTTTGTATAGACATGCGTGAAACTAAAAGTTTAAGACCTTCCCAATTGTTGGGCCAATTGTAAGTACTTTTTGGTTAAGAAACCCATCCTAGGAAAAATTATCATTTATAGTCCATCTATTGCATTTCAAGCAATCATCTTTGATATATTAAATTTAAATATTTTATTTTTTCCATCCCTAGAAAATGGTGGATATCTAGATAACTTCCATATTAAAATTGATGAATTTGTAATAACATAAGCCTACTTTATTCATTGCTAAAAAAAATATTAGAAACTTTTAGTTCTTCCTAAGGTAAGCTCAAAATTTGAATTTTTTCAAGGATACCTTCTAACTATCAATTACCTAATTCCTCTTCCTACATAAATTGATGATCTCATTTATAATTTTGGAATACAAACTAAATAAGCAGTCTAACTATTCTATTTTTTATGGTTCAAAATCCTTGATGTCATTTGCTTTGATGATATCATTTGTGCTAATATCTAGACCTATCTTTCCAATAACTTCTGGATCACCAAAGCAATCTAGAAAATCATCCTGTACTTGAAAATAGGTTCCCATTTGTATTAAAATATTCTTTCATCTACAAAGCTTGCCATTAGTAGAGCACACGTAACCAGGAGATAGAACGAATAATATGCAGTCCTGTATTAAACTATACGGAGATAGGTTTTCATTTTCTAATTTAAGAGTTATATTGCTCCTTCATGAGTAGTGATCAAATCAAGCAACTGCCCACAAATTGTTTGATACTCAACCTCATTGGACAAATCAAGAAGATCAACATAGGAAGAATTCGAACGAAAGTGCAACTTAAGAATTCTGGATGTGTGGCTATGAAGCAATATTCCATTATTAATGGCAATTAAAGCAACCTTAGATGATCTAAACTTACAAGGTTGACCACACCTTGTGTGAGAGTTGTCCATTATGTCATCTAACACAAGAAAATACGTTTGAAGCCCTTCAATACACCAGCTAATAAGCACACATCCAAGGAAGACTTCATCTTTCGATATTTCTTTTCCACTTTTCAGTAATCTAAAGCTATCAGTTATAGAGAGGCCTCTATTCAGCTTTCCTCTAGCTACATTGTAGTCGAGCATCTTGTCAACCCATTTGTAAGTGTCTTCAGTGTAATCAAAAGCCGGATTTGCTAGGACCTCAACTTTGAAATGCTCCTAAACTTCCTGGAACTTCATTTTCATGTCCATATTAACAATGACATTACTGTTTGAATCTATGGATTTGCTTCCGCAACCCTAGACCAAGGATCAACTCCTGTTCAGAAGCTTTACAATAGCCCTAAAGAAGTTGGGCAGTCATGTTAATGGAGTATTGAGTGATTTGATAAAGGAAGATAATATTTGGTGCATTGCATGCACCAAGATAACAAGTGATTCTTATTCCTCAATGCAAAACAACGGATAAGGAGCAGGTTATATTTGAATCTCTATATTGGAGATTTGATTGATGCATTCTCACATTCCTCAGAGTGCCATATATTTTTACAGAAAATTAAAGGTGAGTTACAAAATATTTTCTGAAATAAAACAGTCATTCGAAATGATGAAGATAATTATTTGTTGAGAATAAAATGGTCATTTTTCCTACTCACATGCATGATGGTGTAATTTCAAATAATTTGAGTGTTGATGATTCTAATAATTGACACAAACATATGGCCTGCTGATAATATAAGCTCTGAGCGCCTAGCACTAAGGTATTAAAAAATTATAGCACGAAAGGTAAATTTTTATGTTTAATCAAATTAAACTTTTTCAGCGCTAAGGAGCTAAAAAGTGCAGTATGTAGGAGATTTAAATATTTATTTGAGAATTATAAAGTCAATTCAAAAATGACTTCAAAGGAACATGACCAAGAAAAAGCAAATGAAAAGGAAAATAAATAATCAAAAAATAGAAATATAAAAACATAAGTTGTCAAAAACAATCAAATAAGAAAACTTACGTTTTCAAGAAGAAAGAATATACATTCAAGTTGACTCATTAGAAGAGACTAAGGAAATGTTTTAAAATTTAAAATTTTGTACTCAATACATGATAGCAAAAATTGAAGGACAAAAAAATACATAAATAAAGGAAAAAAGAGTCTTACAATCAATCATGAGATAATCATTTTTCAATGTTTGGAAATTATCTAAGTTCAAATCTTGATTAAGCAATTGAAGACTCTAAAGGTGTTTTCACATTATCTAATAATGTAGTAAATATAATGTATATGACATTACTTTCGAATGAAGTTCTCAAAGGCCAGAAAAGAAAACAAGTGGAAATGATTAAATATTTGAAAAATAAGTTTGTTGATAGGGAGGCTTTTTAATGCTTCAACAATGAATGCAAAGTATACTTAATGATGCTAATTATTATTATGAAAATATTGTTATTGTACTTTTTAGTCTATGGAAAACAATCTACAAAGGAATAAACGCTCTAAATGTTTCCAAGATAAGAAAATAAGGAAACGTTGAAGATCTAGGGAAGAAAACAATGGTGAAAGATATTTCTTATGATACAAATAATTTAAGGCCTATGACATCAAATGAAATAAATCCCATGATGATAGATGCATGTGGTGATACTTATGATCTTTATCAAAAGGAAAAAATGCATGTTGTGATCATCATAAAAATAAAAAGAAAAATTGTGATGCAAGCAATGATACTTGTGACTTAGAATTCATGATAAAGATAGAAACACCTCTTACAAAACTAGATGTTACATGTGACACAAAGGATTTGAATACAACTTATAATTATTCAAAAAAATCTTATGCTATCAAAATTGATGATGACATGGATTCAAATGATGACAAAGATAGTGATGCTCAAAGTTGTGTTGATGTTGATAGGGATCGGTCTCACGATCTTTTTAGCTATTTTGAAAGGTATAAAAAAGGATTTGGTTTAAAAATTTTGAGTAAAATGGGATATAGAGACATAGGTTTGGTAAAATATGAAAAAGGAATTAAAGAGTCAATTATACCATAACTAAGATTAAAATGTGAAGATCTTCGATATACAAGATAGACGAGTGACAAGGAATCAAGAACTAAATTTGTGATAAGAAATAGTGACATCAAATCTATGATAGGGACTAATAGAATCAATAACAATGAAGGAAAAAATGGCAAAAGGAATTTTATAACAGAGAATAGATGTAATCATTGTGGTAGATATGGACATAAGATAGAAAAATGTTGGAATCTCCATTGTTGTGAAATTTATGGAGGACAATCATTCACAAATATTTTATCTACGAAAAGAAAATAAATATTACAGTTTAAAAATACATTGTGGATGGATAAACATGAATTAAAGGGATAAGATAAAAGGAATGTTGTATGGGTTCTATAGAAGGAAACCAAGTATGATCAAATTTTACTAAGAATATTGTCAGTCTTATCATAAATGATTATGACCCAAGCATAGCTTGGAATATGACCTATAGTAAAAATGTCTATAGTGATTATCCTATATATGATAGTCTTATCAATGTTCTAGTAGATGACCCAGAAATAAACACAAATAATTTATAAAGTGAAAGCACGAGGATACGGAAACAAAAGGGAATATGCCACAAGAGAGAACAAGAAAGAACATATACGAATTGACACAAGATAAAAGTAATATGAAATATGGTAATCTCTTTATTGATACACTTTGTAAATTGTGTTACAATACGTCTCCTTCATTTTTAGGGGATAGGAGCATCAAATATGTTTCTCGTCACAACATCCATGGATAACAATCCTTCTTCCGCATGCCCACATGTAAGATGGATGGACCAAAACGTCACCGCCGCTTTAGGTATGTGATTCTTTGCTCTTTCCTTCTCCTCTACTATCAGAAACCTGTGTTCAAATAAATAGAAAATATTAGTAGCACCTACAGACATAATGAAACATGTATTTCCCAAGGCCTACTGTCAGTGTATGCATGAAAATAATAAAATGACTATAAAATGACCTCTGATTGACCTGAAATTTTTACAGAAGCATAAAAAATATTATCAAAAGACCACTGTAAAAATAATAGTCTAGAAAATCCTCACAGATTTGTATTTGCTCCAGGGTGGGACGAATAGACCTGCAACAATTTGTTAGAAAACACCCTGTTCAATGTCCTACTTAGGAAGCTCCAAAAGACCTGCAAAGTTGGGGTTAGCTAATTGGGGGTGTTTTGGGAAGACCTAGATGGTCAGATTTCTCCAATTTTACCTCTAGGACCCAGATTTTTCCGGTGCCATCTGCAAGTTAGCGAAGGCGGGAAATGACAAAAACATGGTCAAAATTGCTCAGAATGAAATGAAATTTGAACTGTAACCTATTTAACATAAATCAAATGCAAAAGAAAAACCAGAGAAATCTATCACAGATTTCTAATCATCCCGAGGTGGGGCGAATAGGACTATGACAGTTTGGGGAGCACCCGAGGGCAGGACGCCCACCGTTTGAGGCACTGTTTTGGCACCAATCCACTTGGGATGGGTCCAAAACTTATTATGGGGTATTGTCGACAAATTTTGTGGATATTTGTGGCCAAAAATTGGGTTTTGGGTCCGGATTCGCACTTCCAATAGTCACCCAATAACCTCCCTTTCGAATGAGAGATTAAGGATGTAAAAGCACAAATCGCAAGTAGGTATGTAAATTGGCAGCACTTCATTGCTCAAATGCTCCTTATTTGTGTATATTTTGGGTGAGAAAACTCACCAATTTATAGACCTTAGGGTCTCCTTGTTTGAATTGCGCATGCGAGGGCACCACTTGAGTTAATTGTCCTATTTTGAGAGAAAAATCCAAGTTCCTGATTTAGAATTTCCTTGCATTAGGTCTCTCAAATAAAGACATGCATGACTGAATTCTATCTTCTTGAATAAAAGCTTTTCCTCACAATTGCATGGCCTGAAGCCTCGGTTAACTGGTGGAGTTATCGAGGTTTGACTTTTTGCCAGTCAAACTTGCTATTCACCTCACCCTGGGGTGAATGCTTCTATTCGTCCTTGGGTGGGACGAATGCCAGTTTGTATGTGTCCCTGGGTGGGATGAGCAGAGAACAAGGTGCCAAAAATGTGCCAAATTGACCTCTGACCTCTAAAACTTCTTTTGGAAGTGGTTAGGACCACTGTTTAACCTCTAGGGGCTGCCCTAGGAGCTGTGTGTGTCAATGTGATCAGCGCTTGTTGTCACATAATAGGATTGGTGTTGTTTTGGTGTCTACAGATGCCCCTTTTTGGGAAGCATTGTGGAAGGCGTAGCATTGAGAAAAAATAGATAACCAAAGCATTAATGATTAGGTTTTCTCAGTAACCTAACCAACTCTTGATGCCCCAAGTATGGAAAGGGCACAAATTCTTGAATCCTTGCTTCTGAAGAGCTAAGGAACTTAAATCAAGTGTTAACCTTGTTCGGTGAGGTGTTACTTGAGCTTGGACATTGATCAGTCATGAATAGGCAAAGGGCGCAACCTTTTGTCTGTGGGAACCTTGAGTTCATGATTCACGAATGCCAAGTGTTTGATCAGCTTGTGATAATTGCTTGTTTACTGCCCCAAGCAGGGGAGTGATTGTCTTTTTCAATGATCCTTTGAATGCATATCATTTCCATAATTGGGTATATTGTTGTTGATTGGCGACTAAGTGTGACTACCCCCTCAAGAAACGAATTGATGAGGGAATGGCCGACATGAGAAAAGTGACGAGTCACTTGACCAAAGATGACTTAGGTAAGGGTGCCTTCAGTTGTTTACCATTGAATGCAAAAGAAGTTTTTGAACATTCTGACCTATTTTTGGTGGGTTTTAACTGTTTATTATGAGGAATGGATAGGGAAGAGCTCATCCTTTTATCAATTCTCAGTATTCTAGAACCATTCGCATAGGGGGATGAACAGGCTAATATTTCACCTATGGTACCTTAGACTGCTTTGTAGGCTTCTCTTGTGTTCACACAACTTCAGAATTATTTTATATGTTTTAATTTGTGTTAGTATGCGACGTAACAAGGCGTGATCCAAGTAAAACTTTTCCAAGTAAAATTTATTTAACTGTGTATAGTTTTTGGCTAGAAATTTAAAGACAGCTGAATGACGAAAACCTTATATACATTAGGAGACAACTGACTATGCTAAAAATGGCGATGGTGCTATTTTGGATGTATGCATTTAGAAAATGGATCTGATGTGGAACATGATGGAATTTCCAAGTAACGACAGTCTATGGTGCGTTTGACTTGTATGACCTAGCAAATATGCAATGTATGGATGCGATGCCTAATGCAACCTATATTTTTGTATTTTGATTTTTATGAGTATGCATGGAATTGAAATGCAATTTTTTTTGTGATTTTTTATTTTTATGAGTATGCATGGAATTGAAATGCAATATTTTTGTGATTTTTGATGATTTTATTATTTTTGTTTGTTTTTGAATATTTATTTTGACCAATCAGTTATGGTAACGCTTGGATATTTTGGTGTTGACCAAAGGGTTTATGGATACCTTTGGAGCATTTTTAGGTTGACCAAGCAATTATGAGAATCCTTGGAGCTTTTGGCTTGACCAAAGGGTTTATAGATACCTTTGGAGCGTTTTTGGGTTGACCAAGTGATTATGAGAATCCTTGGAGCTTTTGGCTTGACCAAAGGGTTTATAGATACCTTTGGGGAATTTAGGGTTGACCAAGCGATTTGGGGATCCTTGGAGCATTTGGTTGGACTATGGCTCTCTAGATGTGGAATGGCCTCAAATGACTGATGTTCAAGGGTTCTCTTTCCTTGATTCCTTCAAGAGAGGCAAGCCAGTATGTTCTAGGTCCTATTCTACTGTCAATGACATAAGGACCTAACTAGTTTGCCGTGAACTTGTCCCTGAGATGGGACGACAAATTAGAATTCTACTGGTTCTCTTTTAAGACCAAGTCACCAACCTAAAATTCCCTTAGGTGGACCTTCATGTTGTATGCTTTCTTAAGTCGCTCTTGATAGATACGCAAATGCTCGAGAGCATTAACGCATCGTTCGTCGAGCAACGTCAGTTGGTCTAACCGGGCCTACCACGCATTGTCATCATCGATGAACTCTTGCATTGAAATGCGTAGGGAAGGGATTTCCAACTCAAGAGGCATGACTACCTTGGAGCCATACACCAAAAAAATGGAGTTGCCCCAGTGGGCGTCCGGATGCTAGTGCGATAAGCCCATAGGGCAAGCGGGATCTGAATGTGCCAATCCTTATGATTGTCTGTGACTGTCTTTTTGAGGATGGCGACTAGCATTTTGTTTGATGCCTCTGCTTGCCCATTTTCCTATGGATAATAGGGTGTTGAAAAACTATGTTGAATTTTGTACTTTGTGGTCAAAGCATGCACATCTTTGTTCTTGAATGACGTCCCATTATCCGATAGGATCTTGGATGGAATACCAAAATGACATATGATGTTATGCAAAATAAAATCCGCAATGCGGGATCCAGTCGTAGAGGTTAGCGAAATTACTTCCACCCACTTGGTGAAGTACTCTGTGGTCGTTATGATGAACGTGTGATGACCAGATGATGTAGGGGAGATATTTCCAATTAGATCGAAGCCCCACTACGAAAAAGGCCAAGCCGATTGAATCGACTGCAAGGCCTGAGAAGGTACATGTGTCAAATTAGCATGGTGTTGACACTTCATGCACTTCTTCACATATGCGCAACAATCTCGCTCTAAAGATGGCCAATAATAGCCCATGCGAAGAATGCGCTTTACGATGGCCATACCGTTGAAGTGGCCACCACATGTACCATCGTGTGCTTGGGTGATCGCCCAAGCGGACTCTTGCTGGTCCAAGCAACGGAGGAGGATTCCTTCATAGCTTCGATGATACAAAACGTCTCCTAACAAGACATGTTTTGCCACTTTCTATTTGAATGATATTTTCACGACTTGTGTCAATCCAAGTGGGAGGTTACCTAGCTTGAGGTAATCCCTAATGGGTGTGTACCAATCCTCCTGATTAGAAACCTCGATAGTATGAACGACCAATCCCTCTTGAAGTTCATCCCTAGAAAAAGCTGAGCGGGAAAGAACTTGTAAAAATAGCATTGTGTTGCTATTAAGAGGGGTCGAGGAGAACAAAGAACCCCAGTTGGCTTGGTTCAGACAATCATGGATTTGAAAGAACTTATCCGAAGATGGTTCAATCTGGATCAGGTGGATTCCTGGCGTTAGGTCAGAGCTTGCATGCTCCATCGTGGATTGCGATAATGTTTTAACCTGAATGGTTGTCATTTCACCAGAAGGGTCTTGCGGGATTAATGACCCCAAGGAGGCCATAGTATCCACAAAATGATTCGATGATCGAGGGAGTGCCTCGATGTCATACCATTCAAGTTGTGCCAAGAATTTGTCCACAAGGGCTTTGTAGGCCTACAAAACTGGACATTTACATTGGAATATCCCCTTTACTTGATTGACAATCAACAACGAATCACCAAAGATGTTTAGATGTTTAATGTTCATGGTGATTGTTGTTTGAAGACCTATGAGCAAGGCTTCATATTTTGCATTGTTGTTGGTGCACGGGAAGTCTAATTTAAATGACAGAGGCATTGGAGCCCCTTGTGGAGTGAAGAATACAATTCCCGTGCCACCTCCTTGCTCACATTTAGAACCATCAAAGAATAGGGTCATGTCAGCCTGTGACTCAGGCTCATCAAAATCTGGCGATTCTGAAACATGAAAAACCCCATCGTCCAATAATTCTATGGTCAGAGGCTGATCGTCTTCAAGAGGAGCCTCTACCAGTTGATCGGCGATGACTTGACCTTTTATGGATTTCTGTCCAATGAACTCTATGTCAAACTCCGTCAACAACATGATCCATTTCGTCATGCGGCTACTATGATAAGTATGACTCATCATGTATCGCAATGGATTCTCCTTAGACACAACATACGTCGTATTGCTGAGCATGTAGTGGCATAGCTTTTTGGTAGCAAACACCACTACCAAGCAAAGCTTCTCAACGTATGCATAGTTAAGTTCATAATTGACCAGGGTGCGGCTAAGATAGTATGTAGCCTGTTCTTTGTGAAGTTCATTTTTTTGGGACAGCATGGCGCCCAGTGCCACCTTAGTAGCTGAGATGTATAAATAGAACGACACTCCTGGTCTAGGTGGTGCCAATACTGGCGGTGAAGCCAAGTATTGTTTAATATCGTCAAAGGCTGACTGGCACTCGTCATCCCAATGAAATGTGACCCCCTTATGCAATAATTTATTCATGGGTCGACACTTGTCAGATAATTGCACTATGAAGCGCTTGATCGACGTGACCTTTCCCTACAGACTCCTGAGCTTCTTGATGGTAGTTGGGGGAAGCATTTCAAGGATTGCCTTGAATTTGTGTGGGTCTACCTCGATTCCTCATTTAGAGACTATGTAACCCAAGAGCTTTCCAGATGTGACACCAAAGATGCACTTCTTGGGGTTTAGTCTGACCTTATGCTCCATGAGGCGATCGAGGATCTTGCTTAAATCATCGAGATGATCTAGGTGCAAAAGAGATTTGGCCAACAAATCATCCATGTAATCCTCCAAAGTTTTGTGCATGTAATCATGGAAGATGTACGTCATGGCACGTTGGTAGGTGGCACCGACATTTTTAAGGCCAAAAGGCATGACCTTATAGCAAAATGTCCCCCAAGGCGTTGTGAACGCCATTTTTAGTTGGTCCTCAAGATTGATACGAATTTGATTGTATCCCGAGAAACCATCCATGAGGGAAAGCATTTCGTGGCCCGCTGTAGCATCTACCAATGCATCGATGCTCGGCAAGGGAAAATCATCCTTAGGACTCGCTTTATTTAGATCTCAAAAATTGGTGCATATGCGAATCCTCCCATCGGGCTTCTTGACGGGAACCATGTTAGACAACCATGGCGGATAATCCATGCAGATGACAAACTGTGCATCCAACAGCTTTTGTAACTCATATTTGACCATTAAGGCCACTGTTGGGTGCATCTTACGTAGTTTTTGCTTTACTGGCTTGATTGTCGGATCAAGCGTTAGATTATGCATGACTAGCTGCGGGTCTAGTCTCGGCATGTCTTTGTATGACCATGCAAAAACCTCCTTCTTCTCTTTGAGAAGGGCAATGTAGTCGGCTTGCTCTTCGGGGGATAAACTTACCCCCAGCTTGATGATTTGCAAATTCACTAGATCTGAGCCGATGTCTACGTCAGTCGTCTCCTCGATCGACATGTGGGACCCGTCCTCCAACTGGTGTGGAGTTGGGATCAAATGGATATCGTTTGCTAAATTTAGATCATCGTTTGGAACATCAAGTTCCTCTTCAGCATGGAAGACATCCTGAGTCTGTCCTGGGGTGAAATGGAACATTCCTCTGCAAGGCCAGTACTCTGATGGGGATGGTGGTGTTAGTGCGATCCCAGTCGATAGCATCTAGGTCTAGATACAATGACCATGTCGGATCGGCTGGATCATGGATGGGGGCGGTTAGGTCAATGGAGATCATGTTGATGAAATGATTGTGGTCTCCATTACCATGGGTGTTATAACTCGGACATCCTAGACAATATGTGTGCTTCGGATCTGGCTCTGTGGGCACTGGCACAAATGGATCAGCCCTATGCACGGAGACGAAGATAGGGTCCACCCTAGGCACTGATGGTTTGATAGGGTCTCCAGGTGGAAGATGCTCTCTGTGTACCTGGAGTGGCGGGTGCAGTAATTGCTATAACTATGTCGGGTTGAGGTGCCACCTATGTCTTGGACCTATGTGCAAATGTTCAAACATGTCATCTATGTCCAAAGGGTATCGTTGTTGCATCTGTCGCATGTGGTTGAGATAGGCCATCTCAGTTTCATCTTTCGAATCACTATCGAAGATCCAAAAGCCTTCGTTAACTCCAACAGCTGCTTGCGACACATGAGGCTCATCTTGTTCGAGCAAATTGATGTGGTCCCATCGAGGTTGTTCCACTCTCTACGGGGGACCTGATTCTCTTGAAGTGGCATGTGCTCAAATGGAGCAGCCAATGGGAACATTGTCAGGAAGCTTTCCTGATCATCATTCATGGGATATACTTGCGAATGATTGCTATCAGACTCGAAAGGATCCCAAGGGGCTACCTCGTACTCTGACTCATCCTCCGAAGACCCTTCTTGGTCTTGTCCATATCCCTCTTGTGGGTGAGTCCTTGAATTTTCTCCTTGTTCGGCCGAAGGGAAAGGGTTGTTATGGTCAACAAGGTTGGTTGTTAGCAATGGGAGATAATCTCCCAATGTATAGTTTGTGTTAGGATTGGCATATGGACCTGATGCCAACCCATCCTTGTTGCCTATCCCTAGGCCTTGCATGTTCTCCACCAAGATGTCTAGGGGCAAGGGGTGGTTGAACCCTACTCCTGACTTGTCATACGACATTTGATATCTCGGTTGGCAAAGAACACGCACTCCTTGCTCATACCTACCCAACCCATATCCATGCCAATTGCATTGGCCTAGATATCTTAAAGCAAAATCAGGGTTGGATAGATAGTTGACATCCTCCACAAAGGGCTCTTCGTCTTCATCTTCTTGCATACAAATCTCAACGCCATTATCCAGGCCCCCATAAACAAAGTTTGTCTGATTGGGTGGGTAGCCTAAAGGAACCATTGAGCCGATGGGGAGTCGAGGCCTCCCCATGTCTTGCATGGACTCAAGTGTGGGCGTTGCTATAATGTTCCTCACTAGATACTCCCCCAGGCCCGTGTTGGCCATTTCAACGATGACCGTTGGTGGTTGAGGGGAAGCGAATGGGAGTCCTTCCTGAGTCCACTCCATGTGGGGTGAACTAGGCGTCTCGACTTCCATTATGCTAGGCATCTCTTCTGTCGAGATGGTTGAGACTAGAGATGGTTCTTCTTCTAAGGGTTTCTTTCCCTTGTCCTTGGATGTGGCCACCATAGGTGGCATCGTTGTGGAAGGACTGGCGGAAGAAGATGGACCCGACTAAGGACTCGATGGATTAATCACTGGAGATGCCTATGGAATCGGACCCTATTGAGATGGATTCAACTAAAAATCCAAATGTGTTGATGAAAGGGTCGATTGCGGCATGAATTGCACTGTATTGTAGTATTTGAAAGGCTCCAAGTCTGCTGGGACTACATGCACCTGTCCTTCAAATGTATACTTTAGGCACTGATGAGCTATTGAAGGGACACACTTCATGTCCCGAATCCAAGGCCGGCCCAATAGGATATTATAAGCCATCTCGCCTTCCAAGATATGGCACAATGTATGAATGGTCTTTTGTCCCACTTGGATAGGTAGGACAATTGTGCCAACTATCAAGCAGATTGCATCATTGAATGCTCATAGTGTGTAAGTGGAAGCCACGATATGAGATGCTGGCAACTTCAAATGCTTCAGAGCTGCTGTAGTGATGATATTACTGGACGAGCCAGTGTCCACCAACACTCTCTTATATGGAATCCCATTGACCCACATGATAACGTGCAGGGGTGGATCCGCCACATCACTAGTCACTATTTTCAATTCATCTTCTCTAAAGGTGATGACTAGTTTTGTACATTGTTTTACATGCCCCACAAAATTGTTGAACGAGTTCGCTTCGTGGGGCTGCAGCTCGATAGCTTTTAAAATCTCCATTAGAGCCTCCCGATGGGGCGTCGATTGTTGAATTAGCTCGTATATGGAGAGCCTAGCCGACGTGGTCCTTAGAATTTGGGTAAGTCTAGTTCAAATCATGGCCACTGGTCTAGGTGGGGGAAGTTGCGTAGGGTGTTGTTGAGCTTGTGACGTTGATGGAACCTCTCTTGTGGATGCCACGGGGGCAACTCCTGGGTACTTCTTGTTCCTAGTCACTATGCTTATCATCCCCACATATCCCTGCATAGGGCAATTTTGTTGCACCTCATTGACTTGAAGGGGTTTTGTTGGTGCCTCATGGGCAGGCAAGGGGTCTCTGAATACTCCCATATGTTGGTTGTTTGGCGCTACGGGGTTGTCCACCGCCAATGTCTTGTTGTCAATGAGATCTTGTACCAAACCTTTGAACTTCCAACATGCGTTAAGATCATGTCCTTTACGCCTGTGGAACCTACAGTACAAGTCTTCTCTATACCCTTTAGGCTTTGGTGCATTGGGATCTATAGTTTGAATCTCTGGAAGGTTGATCAAATTCGTCGCTGACAAGCGATCAAACAAAGAATCCCTGGACTCTGTGTAAGGAGTAAATTGTCGCCTAGGGCGACGCTACTGATTTTGCTCCTGCCTTTGGTTTTCTCTCTCATAGTTTTTGGGAGGCACCACCTGATAGTTAGCCTTTTGAGGCTGTGTTGCTTGTGTAGGCTTAGGGACATTGATGGCAACCTGATTAACCATAGCAGGTTTTGGTTGCGTGGTCCCTGGTTTAGTGTTCTTTGTCCATTCTTTCTTCTTAGGTTTGGCAATCTCACCATCCTGTATCTTAATCTCCTCAATGACTCTGGCTTGTGCCGGAGCTTCCTCTAAACTGGCATATTGTTGCAGCTACAATAGCATGGAGATTGATCTCAAACAACTTTTCGAGAACATTTGGGTCAGATCTGACATGGGAGGGAGGTAAGGCAGCTTCAAAAGCAACGTCCTCCATCGGTTCCCATATGCCACCATGGTCTCTTCCTCATATTGCTTGAGGCTAGCTAGGTCACTCAATGACACCTTTTTCTTAGTGTTGAAGGCGAAGCGTTCGAGGAACGCATCCACTAGCTGATCCAAATTATTGATGCTATGTTTCGGTAATTGGGTGAACCAATCCGAGGCAGGGCCTGCGAATGTGGTTATAAATGTTCTTAACAACAAAGCATCGTTATCCTGAATACCAAAGCACTGGCTCAGGAACCTAGTCACATGCTCTTGGGCATCCTCCTCCCCTCTAAAGAGTGCCAACTGGGGCAGCTTAAAGTGTTCCGGGTATGGAGGTGCCGACACTGACGGATGCACAGGATGGCTATGGAGTTGGCATAAAGTGGGCTTTTGGGGCCCATAAGTCTTGATCTCCATAGACTCTAAGCACTCTAACAACGCTTTATATGCATCAAAGGATTTAATTTCATCCTCCTTAGTTTGCTCCCATTGTGGGTTGCGGGGAACTTGAGGCCTATTGAGAGGTAGCTGGGTAGCACCCCCTCTACCTTGATAGAGCATTTCAGCCCACTCTTCTTCTTGTTCATATTCCTCATAAGCTTCCTGAGGAGTGGTTGGCCGAGACCTATACACATGGGTAGGTGCCCGTGAAGGGTGCCCATCATTGTTTTGGGGAGTGGCCTCTCGCTCAGGTCTAGGAGGTCTCGGAGGCAATACTTGATAAGGTCGCGTGGACCTCTCTCGTACCAAAGGGTTATGCCTCTCATACACTTCTACTTTGTGCACGCGAGGGTTTGGAACCTTCGTAGGCACATTGTTATGCAGCAGTTCGGTTGTCTGATGCTGAATGTGCTCTTTGTTAAGCCGACAAAGATGCTCTAACTATTCTTGATCTTGCCTAAGCTCCATGATTTGCCAAGTCACTTTGTTCCGTCGTCTCTTGTTTAGGAAGCCTAGATGCCTCTCCTATATGTCTACCTCGGTCGTGGTGATCCGAGACCTCTATGGGCTGCTTTCCTCTGTCGAGGTTAGCTGCATTAACTTGAGGTTGTAGCCTCGATGGGTGATCTTGATACATGGTAGGAGCGGAGGTGCATCGCTCCCACACTGTGTACTGCTCTTGAGGAACGTGGTAATCTTCCTCGTCCTCTCTTTCATATGCATAAAAGGTGCGGGCAGAATTGTCTTGCCTTGCCTAGAAAGCTTGATACTTTGGACACTGTCTAGTGTTTCTAACAGTAATGCGAGGTAGAGGAGGGATGACGAAATCCTATGGCCCCTCCATTTGGACCCTCTGTTGCTCTAGCACTTCATCACTAGGCCACCCATAACGGGCTTCTAAGGGAGGTCTCCTATCTATATTAAGTGCTACGTGTAGGTTCTCTTCTTGGAAGGACCTATGCTGAGTAGGGGTGCCCCTCAAAGAGGTGCCTCTATAGTCTTGTTCTGTTATGGCATGATGTGGACTCTCTTGTGTGTCAGGCCACCAAGGCGGGATGACCAGGTCCTCAAGACTATATCGGAGGCGACTTGTCCCCCTTGGTGCACTTTCTGCAGTGCTTGCCCGTGATTGGGCTCGGCTACGAGTGAACACCATGGTGATGTGCTCCTAAAGACGAGTAGATTTTTATCTCTTTTAGGATTTTTTATGCTACACTTAAACAGAAAGGAAACACACAATCAATGCAGTGGTTATCTCATTTAAAGATTTAAAAGTGTGCCCTAAAATCTGGTTTTAGTGTGTTTTGATGTTGTTTTGAAAGCTTTTTGAAAGAACGTTTAAATGCAAAATGAGGGCTCTTATGACTCCCAAAAAATGGTCGCCCCTTTGATATACCGTTGCCAGACCGATATACCAACCTCTCTATATACCCGCCCTTACGTGAGGGAAACTATTGGTACGTGAGAGCAGATGGTACATGGAACATAGGCGGTACTAAAGGGGGATCACTCTGTTTATGACACCTACCATAGAAGACTTATCCTCATGTGTTGGGAATCACCCCCGCTACACTTGGTCAGCTTTCATCAGGATTTACGTCTAGCAACAGTCATGATCGGGGTAATGTATGCAATATCTCAAGCCAAAGTGATGATGGAATCCACCTTTGGTCTTGCTCAAGGGTTGGGGTTTTACGACCAACTCCTTGTTGTTTCAGTTACCACATGGTGTGTGGGGTTCCTTTTAAGTTGCATAAATGAAGCACGCAAGCATTCAAACTCTCCTATGCAAGCAAATAACCAGAGAACATAAAGCAAAGAATTGACAAAAGGTGTTTAAGACCTCTACCTCTTCTCTGCCCAAGTCGGATGTCTCTGAATTTCTGCTCTGAAATAGTCCAGTGTTGGAAAACTTGGTACCTATAAGAAAAATAACAAGCAAATTTAATCAGAAATTTAATCTTAAAAATCAAGGGACAGAGGTCCCACCGTGATCGCCACTGAAAGCACGAGGATACGAAAACAAAAAGGAATATGCCACAAGAGAGAACAAGAAAGAACATATACAAATTGACACAAGATAAAAGCAATATGAAATATGGTAATCTCTTTATTGATACACTTTGTAAATTGTGTTACAATACGTCTCCTTCCTTTTTAGGGGATAGGAGCATCAAATATGTTTCTCGTCACAACATCCATGGATAACAATCCTTCTTCTACGTGCCCACATGTAAGATGGGCGGACCAAAATGTCGCTACCACTTTAGGTATGTGATTATTTGCTCTTTCCTGCTCCTCTACTGTCGGAAACCTGCGTTCAAAGAAACAGAAAATATTAGTAGCACCTGCAGACAGAATGAAACATGTATTTCCCAAGGCCTACTGTCAGTGTATGCATGAAAATAATAAAACGACTATCAAATGACCTCTGATTGACCTAAAATTTTTAAAGAAGCATAAATATATTATCAGAAGACCACTGCAAAAATAATAGTCTGGAAATTCCTCACAGATTTGTATTCGCTCCAGGGTGGGACGAATAGGACTGCAACAATTTGTCAGAAAGCACCCTATTCAATGTCCTGCTTAGGAAGCTCCAAAAGACCTAAAAAGTTGGGGTTAGCTAATTGGGGGTGTTTTGGGAAGACCCAGATGGTCATATTTCTCCAATTTTTCCTCTAGGACCCATATTTTTCTGGTGCCATCTGCAAGTTAGTGAAGGCGGGAAATGACAAAAACCTGGTCAAAATTGCTCAGAATGAAATGAAATTTGAACTCTAACCTATTTAACATATCTAGAATCAAATGCAAAATAAAAACCAGAGAAATCTATCACATATTTCTAATCATCCCGGGGTGGGGCGAATAGGATTGTGATAGTTTGGGGAGCGCCCGGGGGCAGGATGCCCACCGTTTGAGGACATCGTTTCGGCACCAATCCACTTGGGATGGGTCCAAAACTGATTATGGGGTGTTTTCAACAAATTTTGTGGATATTTGTGGCCAAAAATTGGGTTTTGGGTCCGGATTCGCGCTTCCAATAGTCACCCAATAACCTCCCTTTCGAATGAGAGATTAAGGATGTAAAAGCACAAATCGCAAGTAGGTATGTAAATTGGCAGCACTTCGTTGCTCAAATTCTCCTTCTATGTATATATTTTGGGTGAGAAAACTCACCAATTTATAGACCTTAGGGTCTCCTTGTTTGAATTGCGCATGCGAGGGCGCCACTTGAGTTAACTGTCCTATTTTCAGAGAAAAGCTAAGTTCCTAATTTAGAATCTCCTTGCATGAGGTTTCTAAAATAAAGACATTCATCACTGAAGTCTCTCTTCTTGAATAAAAGCTATTCCTCGCAATTGCATGGCCTGAAGCCTCAGTTAACTGGCGGAGTTACCGAGGTTTGACTTTTTTCCAGTCAAACTTGCTATTCGCCTCACCCTGGGGTGAATGCTTCTATTCATCCTTGGGTGGGACGAATGCCAGTTTGTATTCATCCCTGGGTGGGACGAGTAGAGAACAAGGTGCCAAAAAGGTGCCAAATTGACCTTTGACCTCTAAAACTGCTTTTGGAAGTGGTTAGGACCACTGTTTAACCTCTAGGGGCTGCCCTAGGGGTTGTGTGTGTCAATGCGATCAGCGCTTGTTGTCACATAATCGGATTGGTGCTATTTTGGTGTCTACATAAAGTAAGACCTAATTAAGATTACATATATCCAAAAATTCTAAAGTTAGAGCTGAAGAATGAAGAGAAACAAAATTAGATATTGAAGTAAAAAAACCTTCCTACCAAATAATGTAATACAGGGGGTGTTGGAAGTATTGCATTATTTGGCCCCCTTGTAAATATTAGTTTGGTAGTTGATTTATATTTTATATAATGTATATATCAAGAGAAAACATCGATATGTGGCAAGAGGAGAGTTATGTCTTTATGAGAAATATAAAAGGGTGTATATCCCATCTATTAGTGGAAAGTAATTGTTAGAGTACGGCAAAGTTATGTAAAATTATATATTGGAGATATCTCTCCAAGCAATGTAATCAATCTAAATAATTCTTGTAATCTTATGATATTGTGTACATCTGAGTTATATTTGTGAGATAATATGTAACAACCCATGTCTACTTACTTGGTTTCTCTACTCAAACAAACAATATTAACATGAAGGTTAAAGTTTTTTTTTCAACCTACATTTTGCTAAAGGTTTTACCTCAAAGGTACCAAGTAGGAATTGTTTTAACTAATATATTAATACTATATTATTTATATAGTATGGCATATTGCACCAAATTTTGGATTTAAGGCTACTGCAGACAGTCATCCAAATGGATGAGATAGGACACATCCCATAATTGTGCCATTTAGTGGAGTCAACAATATCATTTAACATCCTTGATTTCTGGCATGAGGGTCAAACCATGGTATGGGTTATCCATTAGGGCCCATAACACCTAATGGATGGACGCTTATTTCCCCATCCCTATACATTCCAAACCCTTGAATTCTGTTGAACATGTTCTATTATTGGATGTAAGGGTTCTAGCATAAATATTCCCTATGACTATCTAATTATCCTTTTTTATCAAAGTTAGATAGATTCTTACCAATTTATTGACCTTAGTATTAATCACACATACTCAAAGAAATGATCATCGTTTATCTCATACCAAACGTCAAGGTTAATAGAGCGAAGTTATCCAAGCACAGGATCTATCATAGTACTAAAAAGTAATGATCTAGATATGGCATCCCATACCACCTTCTCGTTAAAGGATTTGACCCAATCACATTTTCCAACAAATTTTGTCAATCCATCGACCATGCCTATACTTGTTGTGTGACTTCTTGCACCTTCCCAAAACATCCTTCAATCTCGATGCATGGTTTTAAGGCAAGGTAAAGCATTCTAACTTCTGGTTTAAAGTATACTATTTACTTATAATTAATTCACTCTACCAAGGGTCTAAAGGTAAGCAATGAATATTTAATCTTAAAATTAAAGGTTTAGCTTTACCTTCTATCACGGCAGAAACATTATTGATTTAATAAAAATAATAATTTCCATTAGAAAAGTTAGAGCTCATGTTACTATTTTTCTTTACCTTTAATACCTCAAGGTTATAAATATTGCAACCTATGATTTTTCGTTCACTAGCTAAATTCCACAATGAATCACAAGAAAATTATTTACAAAGAAAAAATCAAAGAACTTTTTTCTATCACACAATTCTTTTCTTCAAGCAAAGGAATCATTTTCAACAAGACTTATCATTTTCAAAATTATATAAATTGATAAACCATTTATTGCCTTAAGGATTAAATACCATATTTCCAAACCATACAAACCAACATTAACCAAAAACACATTAGTATAAGTATTGAGATTCTTTTTTGACCAGCGACACAAGTTGATTTCAGACTTATCCCACATTAGCTAAGAGTATTTTCTATTCACGAGGGTACTTCAATTATTTTAAATAAATAATTTGCTTAATTATGTTAAACTAAAGAGATAAAGGTAAAATCACAAAAAACATTCTTTTTGTAATATAGGGTTTGCACTATATTAATCAATCAGTCATAGATTACTATGGTTACCCTGCAAGATACCTAAATCTATACACTATTACCAAGTTAATACTTCCAAAGTGTAACTGAAATAATTTTAATTCCTGTTAGGAGAGAATAATGTTTTTTAATGAGACTCACCAAAATTAAACATGACTTTATTTTATACAGCAAACCAAAGGTTTTTTATTGATAGCCAAAGCATACAGTTAGTGCCATACTTGAACCCATTTTATAATTCATGAATAATTTTGTACAAAGACATGGACATCATTTGACTCCATGCTTTACAATATATATTCAGAAAAATAATACATAATCAATTATTTCTGAAGATCACCAAGGTGGTCTTCTCAAATAGGACGTAAAATCACATACTACTCAGTCCCTATGTGATAAGATGTTTCCTCAAATATTCTTCATGAATCAACAACATCACAACATTGATCATATATGTAGAAGTTTACATTTTTTAGCTATTGTTACACAGTAACAACTCACTTAAATTTTATTGGAGATATTTTAAAATCTAGCATGGGCATAAAATATCCTCTTTTAGCTTCTAAATGGTCATATGCCTCCTTGGTCGTCATTTAGATCCCAACCACAGGAAACTCAAGGAAATATGGGTTTACAAACATGGTGGGATCAGATCTAGACTCATATTAAATGAATACAATTTTAGGTGCAACAATTATATAAACACACAACTACACAATAATTTCATACTTCAATCAAATAATGCATTCAAATTTTCAGACCTTATTGCCTGCTATTTTCAGACAATACTTGTCACCCATGCATGCTTTCAAAGAAATTTGTACACTCAGTTTCACCAAAGATATCATTATTCCTGTTTAGATTTAGGAACTCATTTATATTTTCCTTTCCTATCCAAACACGACAACCAAAAGAGTTTCTTTTCTTTTAAAAAAAAAATATAATAACCACAACATGCAGTCTTATCCTCTATGTTTGCAAATAGCACCCATGGTTATATACAACATGTTCAATTTTTACAAAATGAAGGAACATTTATAGGACAATAATATTTTCACACAAAAGAATCCACCTAGAAATGAAGCTCTCCCAAAGTTTCTCTCGAATCCTTCTAGTTCCACACCTGCTATTCTTCTTTTCCAAGATCCTTGTTTTCTCTTCGTAACTAGAATCATAATAATATTTTCTACATCCCTTTTCCTCCTCTTTTACCTTTGGCATTTTCCTTTTCCCCATATTATCAAGCATTAGGTATGAAGAGGGGTTTAAAATATCATGACACCACCTTGTTTGGTTACTCACGATTCGACCATATCCCTCCACTCCTAAATTTATTATAATTTAAATCAAAGCAAATTTTTCATCCTAGGTAAATACTTAGATACATATATATTTCATAGAACAAGATAGATATGAAAATAATCTCATTACTAATACCAATAAATTTATGTTTTAAAAAACAACCACACAAGGACATGCTAGTCAAGATACATTCATAAACTCATGTGTAAAATGGTTCCTTCCTCATCCTATGCATATAAATATGTGTATATATTCATATATCTATTATTATACCTTTGATAAAAAATCATATGTAAAACTTAAAGAAAAATCAGGTGGCTCCCATCATCACTATACAAAACATAAACACATTCTACTCTCTATCAATCAAAACAATTACTTCTTCAAAATGAACACACACACATATAATAAATCAAAACTCTACATAAAATGCAGGTGTGTGAGCATCCATGTACTCACGAGCCAAATCATCACTTCTCTTTCTTACCATTTTTCCCTGCCAACTGACTTCTTTGCTTGTCCTTTTACCACTATCCAACACTCACAAGGATCATCAGTAGTACCATGTTCCACATTAAAAAGGTAATTTTATTATTTCTTTTATTTTCTTCTTCATTGTGAGAGCAGGGTCGTTACATCCTCCCCCACTAGAATCAAATACAGTCCTTGTGTTTTAAACTAGTTAATGCAAGGAAATCAATGATTGAATTACAGTCACATCTTTCATAAATAAAAGTATTCAAGCAAATTATTTCCACTTGATCTTTAGTATTTTCAATAGGATATCATCATAAAATCACATCATATTTGCATTCATTTAGCATATTATCTCACCATAAATTATGTCAAAATAGGAAACAATCATTCATACTTAATCATATATTCTAAAATATATTACGAAGCAAAGCAAAATATTTACAAACTATCCTATATAGAAATTCCACAAACATATCATACTCTACTCAACATCTAGTTCCATTCCCATATATACATATATCATGTAACTTTTGTTAAAAGTTCTAAAATAATGTCTTCTATCTACTCAAACAAATAAGAAAATTATTGATGCATATTAGCTACATTTTTCCATGTAACATTTTTTGCTGAGTAGTGGTTCCACTGGACTCAAAATTATTCTATACTTATCTTCCTTAGATTCTTGGTCCTAAAACCAAGTAGATGAATAGGTTGGACCTCAATATTTAAGGGATTAATCATATGCAGTTTGGAAACATCCAACACATGAGTAGGGTCAAGAATATATTTTCTAAAGAGGGACACATGAAAGACATTATGGATTTTGGATAAGTTGGGCATTAGAGCTAGTATGTAAGCTACAGGGCTTATCTTAGCTACTATCTCAAATGGCCCCACATATCTAGAGTAAATTTTGGAGGATTTTATAGAACTCTTAGTGGTTTTCACCCTTAAGAATACTCTATATCCCATAGAATATTTTGTTTATGATCTTTTAATGTCTATGTAGCTCTTCTGGTGATATGTAGCCTCTTTCAACCTCAACTAAATTTTCTTTAATTGCTACTCCATTAATTTTACCATTTTCAGTCTGATCACTATCCGATCCTCCAAATTATCCCAAGATAAGGTAATTATGCACCGTCACCCATATAGAGCTTCAAATGGTGTCATTCCTAGTGATGCGTGGTAACTATTATTATACATAAATTCCACTAGAAATAAATATTCTTCCCTCTTTGCGTGTTGATCCATGCAATACATCCTTAGCACATCCTCAAGCACTTGATTAACCCTTTCAGTCTAGCCATATGTCTTTGGGTGATAAGTGTTGACAATTTTGTCACATTCCTTAAGGGGTAGAAAAAGAAAACAAATTTTGTACAGTATTGTGTAAAGTTTTTTGCTTTGTTGTTTTTATTTTGAAAAGTTGCAGCAATTTTGGCTTCCAATGCCACCCCTTTGTACATAAAGAAGAAAAGAAAGAACTTCGCTACCGAACAAGCTAGAGAAAAGAGCTTCGCCGAAGGATAATAAAAATAGCTTTGCACCCGAAGTATTTCCAGCATTACTTCGGGTAAAAGTTTTGCGAAGTAGTTTCGCCGAAGGAAATCACAAGCAAGGAGAATGAATCTACTTCGCGCCCGAAGAGCTTCCAGTAGCTACTTCGGGAAAAAATTGAGCGAAGCGATGTTCAGAGGAAAAGAGAGCTTCACACCAAAAGTCATTTTAATATTACTTCAGGTGGAGTTTCCTGCGAAGCATTGTGCCGAAGAAAAATACAAAGGAGAAGGCAAGAAAACTACTTCGCATTCGAAGTATTTCCATCAGTCACTTCGGCCAGAAAATCAGTGAACCATTTTTACTTCAATGAAAGTCATTGCGAAGCTTTTGCTTCGGCTAAGCTCTCACCCTAAGTGACGGAGGTCATAGAGAATGAAACATCTACTTCGGTCGAAATCCTCCCAAACCACAATTTTGAAGAGGATCGCAGCGAAGCTTTTCTCGAAGACATCAGCGAAGGAATTTAATCAGCGAAGTAGTTTTGGGAAGCTCAATTTTGTGAAATACATATCAAAGAGGAGTTTTGCTTCGGCCCAAAACCATTGTGAAGCAAAGTGGTTGATGAAGACTTAGCGAAGCGCTTCACAGGCATGCATTCCAAGCTGGGTATTTTCCTGAGGCGATCAAGTTCCTCATAAATGTGATTTTTTGTGCCCAGCAAGCTCGCTGCTCATTTTTGGCAATCAAAAATGAAGTATCAAGCCATGATGGAGAGCTCGACGAGTATGGCGGCCACTTGAGCATCGCACCCAGAGACCAAGGACATCTAGACGGCTCATCGAAGCACCTTTCCATGGTTGACCTGGTTGTAGTTGCCATTTTTAGTAACATATTTGAAAGCTCGGTCACGAGAGCCTTGGGGAGCCGATTCTCAGGGCTCGAGGGCATACTCTTCTTCACTATGTAATTATGATTCAGATGTCTGGGTCCTCTATAAAAACCCAGGCATTGTAATGAAAAATGGGGGGGAACTATCTGCTAGAAAGTTGTTGTAACTTGATGTCCTACGATTAATACTAAGAGAATTTGAGCTCAATTCTTCTCTTTTATGCTGCCTTCTATGCTTGATTCTTCTATCTCTTCTCGCGTGTATGCTAGATGCTGAACTCTACGTCCGATATGCGATCGGGGATAGTGTCCTGAAACTCGTTCAAAAGGATACATAGGAGTTGAAAAACATCTTGTTGAATTTCTTTTATGCTGCTTGTCTTGCTTGATTCTTCTATATTTCCTCATTTGTAAACTGAGATGTTGAACTCTACGTCCTCTATGCGATCGGGGATAGTGTCCTGCAACTCATTCGGGAGGATACATAGGAATGTTGATACTACGTTTCTTTCATTTTACTCTTGGTGTTCCTTGCTGCTATTCAAGTTATCTGTTAGTGATTGTGCTTCCTGTTCTCTCCCACCTCAAATCACCGATCTCTCTTCCCTTAACCCTTTTTTATTTCTTTCTCTAACCCTACTCCTTTTTATTTCTTTCTCTAACCCTACTCCTTTTATCTCTTTCCTGCACTCTTGTCTTCAAACACCCAAGTAGTTTAGCATAGGAGCCGGATTTTCTCCGAATATTGGCACGAGGGGTATCTCTTCCCTTCGGCCTTTCAATGTTGGTCCATGTCCAGGGCACATACATTCATATACCTCAAAAATCCTTACCTAGGCAAATTTGATGACCAACAGTTTTTGGCATGCCCGGTGGGACCGACTGTATCTATTCTAGAAGAATCCATAAATAGTCAAGGTCCCATATCACAAATCTCAAACCCGTCTTCACCGGGGCCAATAGTTATAACTAAGTTCCTAGTGTGACCCGGTCAGTATCACCTGATTAGTGGTAGTGAGGATTGATGCCCTCATTACTAAAAGACTTTTAGCATCTGGCGATTCTGTTTACTTGAAAATCTCTAAGTCATAAATACCAATACCTAAACCTGTGCCTTCATGGCAAAAGTCCCCATGTTTTAAGGAGTCTGAGTTGGTGAATCTTTGTCTTGCCTCCATCTGTCAAAATCACCTGGCTATTCTAACTGAGCTAAAAACCCAGATTCCTTCGTCATAGATGCCTTTTAAAACTGAAAGAGAATGTCCCAAAAAATCAAGTCCACTGCCATAATGGCAGAAGCTCGTTATCCTAGTTGGAATGCCCATTCCCCTCTAAACCTTCAGGGTTATCACAAAATTCCTAGAGGAGCCCTGCATACATTGGTGAAATATGATGGCACTAAAGGAATGTCCCAAAATCACCTTGAAGATGTTGCTACATTGGCTAACCTCCACAATATAATCCATGAAGATGTCATGGTAAGACTTCTGGTCATGTCTCTGGAGGGAGAAGCGATGCAGTGGTTCATATTACTCGAAAATGAAAGTATCTTCTCGTGGAGCGATTTAGCAAAAGCATTGATCAAGACATTCAATGACTCTCAAGATCCCTCCCAGCTTTTGATGGACCTGTTCACTATCATAAGAGCACCTCTTGAGAGCATCATAGACTTCAATGTCTGATTTTGCAAAAGTTGGAAGGATATTCCAATGGAAATCTGACTGATGCATGCCCAAGCTCACCTCTTCTACGTTCGTGCCTTTCACCCGGACATACGCATTCTCTTACTACAATCTGGTGAACGAAGATTTTCTTAGATATTTAAGGAAGCAATATGAGCAGAATAGCTCTTGTTCCTATCTAGAAAGTGGCAGTGGGGAGAAATCCCATCACTATTCACTGCTCCTGGCCATCTTGCGCAGTATTCATCATGGCAGACTCCTCGTACTGAGCATAGGTTTGAGATGCAATCATTCGGAGCTCAAGAAACAAATTTTGCCCAAGAATAGCAATGGGAATATGCAAGCTTTGACCCAACAATGAACAATGTGGCTACTTGCAATCTCCATTAGGAGGTAGTCCAAGGAGAGCAGTCGCAAGCGAGAAGGCCTGAGAATGAGGAAGGCACCTTTTTGCGCCCTTTTTGTATCCCGAGGGGCGAGACACAAGAATTCAGCCAAAATCCATTGAATGCGTCTCAAGAAGCAGAAGAAGAGGGAGAACCAGATGTAGAAGCATTCCCAGAAGGAGTGAGAAGAGAAGGGTCTGGAGGTGCCTCTAGCCAAATAGATCAAGGCTAAAGGTTCTCCCATCCAAGCAAGCTCATTGCCCTGCAAGCCGTCAATAATGCTGACAAGTCTTGTCACATTACGCAAGGGTTCAAAAAAAAAAAAAAAATCAGAATCTCCTTCAAGGATTTTTACCCAATGAAGCAGTTGCGAGGAAGTAAAGGACCAAACCAAAGTTCAAACAAAGGCACGAAAAAGCTTCGCACCTGAAGCATTTATAGCAACCACTTCGGGTAGAAATCTTGTGAAGTAATTTTTCGAAGCACAAGCTTCGATAGGTAGTCCTTGCAAAGAACGGCAAAGGACAAGTACCTCGGGCCCAAAACACGGAAGATCAGCCCGAAGAGGAGGTTCACCGCAAAGCATTTCCAAGTCTGACCCCAAACTTTGTTGAACCAATAATGTACAAAATGGGAGCATTTAAAGCACGTCTCGAGAAATGTGCCGACTACCACCTTGAAAAGAGCTCGAAGCATATGAATTTAAGGTGAAGGTGGTGGGGCATGTCCCGAGGCAATTTAGTTAAAGCTCACACTTGAGTGCAAGATGTGCTACCAATGCAAGGTGTAATCATTACGGCGCGTAACCCTGCATGCGATGTCGTTGGATAACCAATCGGATGGTGCAGTAATTTCCTATGCCGCTAGCATCTATTTAATTATGGCAAGAACCATAAATAGGGGTAGTTGCCCCTTGATGCTATAAATGGTAGGCTTTAGCAAAGAAAATGTTATTTGAAAATGCAAGATTGAAAGAGCATTGCTTTTCCATGAATTCTGCTGCCACTCGTTGAAAAGCTCCCTGACGTCGAAACAGTCTGTGCTACTAGTGTTGCTACCATAACCATTCAACATGGGAAAGAAAATCTCTACGCAGAAAGGAAAGGAGCCAGAGATGACAGTGCCTAAAAAAACAAAGGGTTCAGAGGAGAAAAGGGAGATACCCAAGAGGGTCAACCCGAACACCCACCTAGAGAAGCAAGTTGTGGAAGAAAGAGAAGAATCTGAAGAGGAGCAACTTGTAGAACCACCAGTTGATAGGTGGGAGAAAATTAAAGATACAGAACTCTCAAGAAGCATGGCCGAGCTCAGGTACACTATCAAATTTATGAGGAGTAGGCTCTCTGCTGACAACAAGAGAGTTACCGCATACTATTCCCAAATCTATTGGTATCTGACTCCTCCTTTGCACCATTGCCCTGAGATGATTTATGCCATCGCATAGAACTATCAATCAGCTTCCAGGAAAGTACTGAATGTCGTCGGTCATAAGTTTTTCTCTATCTTGAAGGAGGATGTGCAAGCAGCTTTTGCGCCATAGCAAGGGCCTCCGAAGGGGTACACGGTTCGTAGTGTCATTCTGAGCGAACAAACAGAGAAGTTTATCTTGAAAAACTATGTGCTACAATTCCTCTGAGAAAATCTCAAAAGCAGGCTCCCTTCAGGCTAGCTGCCTCAAATGCCCCTACCCTTGGAAGCCTTCAAGAACACAGATATTTTTTCCATCATTGCATGGGTGGTGGGCCTGTCAACCGATGCTTCGGTGCACCCTTGACAGGTGTCCCTGGCCGAATGTATTTCCAGAGGGGATTTTTATGCCCTCGATGCTTCGAGGCCAAACACAAACCCAATCTTCTTTGACTGGGCAGAATGGGTGGCTCGAAACCTGCACACGCGGCTTACCACGATGAAGACTTTTGGGGTGGAGCAGCATTTCAGCCCCTGTTCTTTGCTGGTATAGCTTTTCTTTTATTGCACATATAAAAGTTTTCCCCATGTTGCAATTACACCAAGTGGCAAGGATGGAAATCCTCTGCCTATATACCAGTGGACTTGCCTCCTATTGAGGTCAGAGTCTTATTATTCTTTCAATCAACAATTCTTGGGACCCACCATGCAATTATTGATAGGGTCCAGCCCTCGGGTGCCCCTCAGTCTGAGAGACAGGGTGGTGTAGGCAAAAAAGGGGGATATTTTTCAACTTACATAGGGGCTTGTGATACGCCTGTTTAGCTTCATGGGAAAGCCCTTCCTGTTGCCTGTTTTCCCATCCGAGTACCAATTCACGCTGGAAGTCACTCGGCAGAGAGATGCAACCAAAAAAATCTATGGCCATGGCTGGAAGTGGACTCCTACCTGCAACTTCCCCTTTAGGATGGGGGTGATTGAAGTCTTTGCCTTGAAGCAGAACATTTTCCTAGAGGAAAAACTGGATAATTTTGGCTTGCTCTAGATTCCTCAAAGGTGGTATTATGATCCCATAGGGGTGATGAAAAATCACTTAAAATGTAAAAATTTTCATGTCTTCCCCCATCCCAAAATAATAGAGCAGAGAAACAATCCTAACGGGAGGGATCTAGAGTGGCATTTAGAAAAAATGAGAACATTGCCTCCATGGCATGACTTCTATCCCATGGAATTAGAGTTTGATCCTGATCAATACCCATTTCCAACCCTAGACTCCACATTCTGGAAGAAGGCCAAGGATGATCTGAAGGAAGAATTGAAGAACTGGGATGAGGAACAACGGAGGGAATGGTGGATAATGAGATTCCATCGTTGAAATATGAATTCCTACAGACTCTTGACAATGGATAAGGACTTCACGATCATCTATGAAACTAAGGTTGGATCTTGGAAGCCCATATCCTTCGTTGATTTTGTCCCTCCAGCTACTCCAGGATCGGGTGAAAGTCCAGGGAAGACTGACGATTCCTCAAGAGTACAAAAGAAAGCTAAAGCTATGCCAAGGGTATTAATGCAAGTACCATCTAAGGATACAAGTGTCAAAGAATCAGAGTAGCCATTGGAAAGAAAGAAGAGGAAAAGGTTGGAGCAAGTACAAGCGCCCTCACCCTATCCAAAGCGATCCTGTATAGGACATCTGAGTCCGCATGTCGAACAACCTGCGCCAGTCTCGATCGAAGAAAAAGTGCCACCAAATGCCGAGACGGTCCTAGACGTAAATGTTATCAATGTGGAGGAACTCCTTCCATAGGAAGAGGATCTTAAGGTAGAAGTATTGGAGGTTGAAGGTGCCCAAGCCCAAAAAATCCAAGAGCCGATCACGCAAGAAGTTACTATGGCCGCCTTACCAAGAGGACACACAGGTACGCACTCTCTCCCTTTCACCTCAATCTCTGACACGTCCACCATGGTCTCAGTTGAGGGTCATCATCAATCCCCCTACAAGGCCAATCATCTCTCCAAGCATTGCCTGTTTCTCTGCATAACCCCATTCCACCCAAGTCACCTGACCAAAATAGACCTGTTAAAACACCTTCGCCCACTCATGCCACCGATCCTAACATTCTCAACCAAGGCGAAGTCAGTATCTTAGCACCAAACCCTGAGACCCAGGTTCCCATCATACACGGTGCTATCCCGCTAGCCGAGGCCCCCGCTACACCTGTCACCGAACCTTCTAGTGAGGCATTCCTCGTCAACCCTTTATATTTGTTTACCCCTTCGACTGGAGATCCAGCCTCATTTGAATCTGATCTATCCATAATAAAGGAACATCCTCTAGCTAAAAAGCTACTTTAGGCCCAAAAAAACATAGAAAAGATGCTGAAGGAGGCTACGAAGAAAAGAGGGCGCTCTCTGGACCAAGTCGAGAAATGTGCAGTCTTTGACCTAGAGGCAGGAAAATTGCACAAAGTGAAGAAGGTCCCTAGGATCCAAAAGCCTCTGGAGGAAATGACCCCAGTAGATTATGATTATCAGGAGAAAACCAAGGACCTAGAGTGCCTAAACATAGACAATGAATCTTTGTCTATGCATGTAGGGGTCGAGACCTTTCGGGTGCACGCAAACATTACAAATCAGCACAGATTCAAAGCAGAGAGTGTGAATATTAAGCTAGAGGAAGAGCTGGAAAGAGTTAGGTCCAAGCTAGTGGATGCCGAAGAGTAGTGCAAGTTGATGAAGAAAGAGGCACATGCCCTAAAATTTCAAATAAACCAACTGGAATGTACAGCCGAAAATCGAGCACAGAGATTGGCCGAGAATGAACTTAGGGCAAAAGAGCTCGAAGGAAATTTTTTGTAGATGCAAAACCAGCTGTATGAAAAGGAGGGCCTAGGGCTGTGTGAAAGAAGCAGAATCAAGGATATTCGCTCACATTTTCTCAAAACTTCAGATCTCGGGCCTCCAATGCTCTTTCAATTTTGGCCTACATTATGGAAGCCCGAGATGCTGCTACCAAAGGAGGATCAATCATAGAAGAGATCACCCAGAAAGCTAGAAGCAGACTCAAACTAGCTTTCAATGTACAGAGCACCAAGTATCAAGACTTGCAGGTCCCTGCGATGAGCCGAATAGCTAGGACTGGTCTACAGCCCGAGCCACAGTACGCGCTTTCTTCTCCACGATGCAAAAAATGCAAAAGGCAAAAGATCTCTTGGATATTTTTGAAAAAGAACAGTGCACATCAATGAGCTATTTTTAGGATCTCTCTTCCATGGGCTTCCCAAGTTTCACAGATGACGACGGGCATCTCTTGTCCAAAGAAGAAATTAAGCCAACATGGCTTCAGTTTGAAGGCGATGTCTCGGAGATAGACGGATGGGTGGAGCCCATTACAGAAAAGTAGATAACAGACTACCTCCTGAGATACTGCAAGATCGTGGACTCCATGAATGACCTATATACTAGAGCCCAACATGCAGACATCAGGCAAATCGATTGGTTTTGAGTGTTTATCAAGGCACTACAAGATCTGGAACCTTTCTCAAAGAGTGCCTAGTCCCAGGTTCATCGAACCATGAGGAAAATTCATGAGCGTCTTGCCCCTTTGCCGATGCAGGAAGCCACTCTAGAAGAAGTAGCTCTAGTAGAGGAAGCCAAAGACAAAGAGGGAGTCGAAGAAGAAGGAGAACAAGAACCAGCTGCAGAAGCGCTTCAAGAAGAAGAATGAGAACAAGAACCAGCTGCAGAAGCGCTTCAAGAGGAAGAAGGAGAAGAATGATCGGGGAGAGACTCTAGCCCAATGGATTAGAATTGAAGGGTTCTCTCATCGAGATGATCTCGTTGCCTCGTGAGCTGCCAAGAATGTTGACAATTTTTTCACATTCCTTAAGGGGTAGAAAAAGAAAACAAATTGTGTACAGTATTGTGTAAAGTTTTTTGTTTTGTTGTTTTTATTTTGAAAAGTTGTAGCAATTTTGGCTTCCAATGCCACCCTTTTGTACATAAAGAAGAAAAGAAAGAACTTCCCTGCCGAACAAGCTAGAGAAAATAGCTTCGTCGAAGGAGAATAAAAATAGCTTCACACCTGAAGTATTTCTAGCATTACTTTGGGTAAAAATTTTGCGAAGTAGTTTCGCCGAAGGAAAACACAAGCAAGGAGAATGAATCTACTTTGCACCCGAAGTGCTTCGAGTAGCTACTTTGGGTGGAAATTGAGCGAAGTGGTGTTCATAGGAAAAGAGAGCTTCGCACCCGAAGCAGTTTTAATATTACTTCGGGTGGAGTTTCCTGCAAAGCATTGTGCCGAAGAAAAATACAAAGGAGAAGGCAAGAAAACTACTTTGCATCCGAAGTATTTCCATCAGTCACTTCGGCCAGAAAATCAGCTAACCATTTTTACTTCGACGAAAGTCATTGCGAAGCTTTTGCTTCGGCTAAGCTCTCACCCAAAGTGACAGAGGTCATATAGAATGAAACATCTACTTCGGCCAAAATCCTCCCAAACCATAATTTTGAAGAGGATCGCAGCGAAGCTTTTCTCGAAGACATTAACGAAGGAATTTAATCAACAAATCAGTTTTGCGAAGCTCAATTTTGTGAAATACATATCAAAGAGGAGTTTTGCTTCGGCCTAGAACCATTGTGAAGTGAAGTGGTGTATGAAGACTTAGCGAAGCGCTTCACAGGCATGCATTCCAAGCCGAGTATTTTCTTAAGTGATTTTTCATGCCCAGCAAGCCCGCTGCTCATTTTTGGCAATCGAAAATGAAGTATCAAGCCATGATGGAGATCTCGACGAGCATGGCGGCCACTCAAGCACCACACCCAAAGACCAAGGACATCTAGACGACTCATCGATGCACCTTTCCATGGTTGACCCGATTGTAGTTGCCATTTTTAGTAACATATTTGAAAGCTCGGTCACGAGAGCCTTGGGGAGCCGATTCGCAGGGCTCGAGGGCATACTCTTCTTTGCTATGTAATTATGATTCAGAGGTCTGGGTCCTCTATAAAAACCCAGGCATTGTAATGGAAAAGGAGGGGAACTATCTGTTAGAAATTTGTTGTAACTTGATGTCTTGCGATTAATACTAAGAGACTTTGAGCTCAATTCTTATCTTTTATGATGCCTTATGTGCTTGATTCTTCTATCTCTCCTCGCATGTATGCTGGATGTTGAACTCTACGCCCGGTATGTGATCGGGGACAGTGTCCTAAAACTCGTTCGGAAGGATACATAGGAGTTGAAAAACATCTTGTTGACTTTCTTTTATGCTGCCTGCCTTGCTTGATTCTTCTATCTTTCATCATTTGTAAACTGAGATTCTAAACTCTACGTTCGGTATGCGATTGGGGACAGTGTCCTGAAACTCATTCGAGAGGATACATAGGAAGGTTGATACTATGTTTCTTTCATTTTACTCTTGGTGTTCCTTGCTGCTATTCAAGTTATCTGTTAGTGATCGTGCTTCCTGTTCTCTCCCACCTCAAATCATCGATCTCTCTTCCCTTAACCCTTTTTTATTTCTTTCTCTAACCCTACTCCTTTTTATTTCTTTCTCTAACCCTACTCCTTTTATCTCTTTCCTGCACTCTTGTCTTCAAACACCCAAGTAGTTTAGCATAGGAGCCATCCTTTCTCCAGAGATTGGCACGAGGGGCATCTCTTCCCTTTGGCCTTTCAATGTTGGTCCAGGTCTAGGGCGCATACATCCATATACCTCAAAAATCCTTACCTAGGCGGATCTAATGACCAAAAATAAGTAATACTAATATTCAATTTGATTCCCAACACCTAATGCAATAATTGCCAAAATTTAGAAGTGAAATGATAATATCTATCAGATATTATAACTTCTAGAAAACTATGCAGTCTTACCACTTCCTTGGTAAACTTACTGGCTATGATGACCATGTCATCTTGCACATTTCTTGGTATAAAATATGCAACCTTAGTTAATTTATCCATAATTACTAGAATTACATCATGTCTGAATCTTTTTTTAGGCAAACCCACTATAAAATCCATTGATATTACTTACCACTTTTGTGTGGGTATCTCATTTGGATATAGCTTTCCAATTAGATGCAGGTGTTCTGCTTTCACTATCTCATATTCCAAATGCTTTTCCACAAAGTTCTTATTATCTTTCTTCATTCCTGGTCAATAATAATATATTTTCAAAATTTCTCGCATATTTGCCCCTCCTGGGTGTGTAGAATATGGAGTATTATGAGCCTTCTTAAGGACTTTTTCTCTCAATACTCCCAAATTAAGGACTATCAATCTATTATTGAAAAATAGCATATCACTTTTGACAACAAAATCTACTTCCTTGCCAAATTCTTGCTCAATTAGTTCTACACAACATTGATAGAACTTATCATTTCCTTGCCATATTTTAATTTTATCCAACATATAATACTGTCATTTTGTCATTGCAGTAATAAGTCCTCTCCTACTTAGAGAATTGGGAACCTTATTTTATTTTCCCTTTATGTATTTAATACCGAAGTCATATTTCATTAAGAATTCCGTCCAGCGACGTTGTTTGACATTTAATAATGGTTGGGTAAATATATACCTTAGACTTTGGTGGTCTATTTTTAATTCAAAATGTTTTTCCAACAAATAGTGCCACTAATTTTTTAGGGCATGTACCACCGCTACCAACTCTAGATCATGAGTGTTGTATTAAACCTTGTACCTCTTAAGTTTTTAGGATTCATAGGCAATAACCACATCATCTTGAGTCAAGACCCCCCTAACCCTTCAATTGATGCATCAATACAAACTATAAATTGTTTGCTAGAATCAATTAATTGTAAAATTAGTGTCATTGTCAACATTTCTTTCAAAATTTAAAAATACTTCTCACACTACTATGTCCATTTGAAGCTTTTCCTTTTTATTTGAAAGTTTGTAATGAGTTGAATAAATTTTGAAAACCTCTTGACAAATCACCTATAATATACTGCAATTCCCATAAATCTTTGCACCTCTAAAACATTAGTAGGTGTTGGCCAATCAATAATTGCTTCAATATTATTTGGATCCACTTCAATCCCCGCAACAAAAACAATATGCCCAAGATATTGTACTTGGTATAAAACTCATATTTATATAACTTTCCATACAATTAATTCCTTCTAATAATATCTAACATAGTTATCATGTGTTGATCATGCTCCTCTTTACTCTTGGAGTAGATCAATATATCATCCAAAAATACAAGTACAAATCAATCCAGTTGATCTCTAAAGATGTTATCCATGAGGTTCATGAATGTGGTTAGAGAATTAGTTAGCCCAAAAAATAGGATAGTAAACTTAAAATGTCCATACCTTGTTCTAAATGTCATTTTAGAAGTGTCTTCCTCCCAAATCCTTAACTAATGATAACCAGATCTCAAGTCTATTTTAGAAAATATAGTTGCTCCTTTTAACTGATAAAACAAGTCATCAATTATTGGTAGAGAGTATCTATTCTTGATAGTAGCTTTATTCAACATTTGATAATCCATGCACATTCTTAAAGTACTGTAGCACCCTAAAATTGGTGCAGTAAAATTGTAATAATTACATTCACCTTAGTAAATAATTTAAAATTCAAATTTAACCTCCCAAACCACCTGTTAACCATTGGGTAATCCATTTCCCCCTTTTTCATGCCAATTTTAGAGGGTTTTTTGACCGTTTTATGATATCGTCGCCGATCAGACGATATTGCCCCAAATCTGACGATTTCGTCTGGACTAGGACGTCCAGATGATCTTGTCGCAAAACTAATTTTGCAAAGTTAGCTTCTATTCCAACGGGTCTCCAATCCGAGCAAAAGCGTGTCTGCATCGTTAGGGACACTCCCCCATTGGAGATCTCCCAAATTGGGATGATCTCCAACCTCCTAACTACTACCCTAAGACTATTTAATCCTAAGCTATACCCTTAGCACCCCCCTGGCTGAAATTCTCTGCAATTTAACTCCATCTACGTGGAACCATTCCAATTTTTTTTATTTGCACTGGTCCCATACCAATTTTTTTGTAGGTACATCACTTTTTTTCAGTCGGAGCTAGCACACATCATCATCGACGAACTTGTTCAGATCGTAGGCGAACCTGTCGAATCCGAGGCGATTTCGTACTGATGCGAGATGATCTCGACTGAAGTCCATATTGAGGCAATCAGTGCCTGAAGTTTGCACTTTTCAACATTTTCTCTGCTGTTTTATTCTGCAAATTAGATAGTTTATTCAGTGTTTATGTTATTTTGCATTTGGAGTTCACCCATTTAGCTTAGACTGCATACTAATATCATGATTTGTCATTAGAATATCGTAATTTGCTTGAATTTCTATTCATAACTATTATTCAATATTCATACATTCATTTGATGTTGTTTCCCTCGGTTAGCACAATAGTATTCGTTGTATTTTGTATCTGTTTTTCTGCTTACAGGTCTCTGACAAATTCATCTGATGAATTCGTCAGATCTCAGATGATTCTGTCAGATCCTAGATGAATCTGTCGAATTCTAGACGATCCTGACTGCTTCAAACATTAGAATCATTACCAGACATCTGGATCAGGTATTTCTCATTTGTATTCTATAAATTCTCTATTTTATGTCTTTAAATCTATTTTTTGTACTCATTGAATTTGCATTTTCATGTAGATTAATCTAGATTCATTTGGCCAAACCTAGGATATGAATGCTTAAAGTTAAAAACGAACACATTAAAACACATTCCAAACATAGGCATGGAAACTGCCCTTAAATGTTTCTTGGTGAACCCACCATCCATCGAAAAATCATCAAAATACACCTCCCTTGAGAGGCGGGACCTTCGCAAAGTCCTCTCAGTCTGAGGTACCGTGACATCCTTTTCCCATCATCCTTTTGAGCACGGATCCAATAGCCTGAAGGTAAGGATGTGAAAAATTTGGAGCGATACATTTTGGTGAACCCGACGTGAATGCATCATAACCTTTTGAAAACAAAACAAAACAAATATATATATATATAGAACAACTAAAACATAGATGCATTTTAAATCCTTTAACTTTGAAATCATGTTTAGATGGTAGCTCCTAAGAAAAGGTTAGCAGTTACTATAAACGTAGAAAACCAATTGGTAGCCATAGAAGTCAATTCTGTCTTTAGTGTGCTTGAAACAAGTAGGAATCAATTCCTGTGGCACGAACTTGATAGAAGACTTAGTCTCATCTCATCTAGGTCCACACAACTTAAGCAAATCAAGAGGCTAGTCCTAGATAGAATCTTGGATCCTCATCAATTAGTTTTTTATCATGAACTTCAGAGAGCCTGCCATAGATGGTTAGCTTATAGGAGAGCTCTAGTATCTTCAAAATTGTTCACATTCGAGGAATACCTCGAGAACGTAGCCATTGTGCACCAGTTCCTAAGTTGTGTAGAAGACCAAGAGGTTGTTCTTACAGATAGGGAAATATGGAACAGAGTTCCGCGAGCTGTGCTATATAGAGAGTATTGCCATGAGCTTTACTTTTATCAACCAGCATTTGATACAGATAATATCACTATAGCTCTTTTCATCAAATTTTTAAAATAAAACTTTCAATTTGAAGAAGAACACTTCATGATTCCAGAACAACTCGAACCTATTAATGATATTCATAAATTGTTTATAGAAAACTAGATTATTACTTTCAGTATTATTTCTTGCATTTATTGTGTTGATTGTCTTTACAATATTATCTCAAAAATCAAAGAAAAAAAAACTAAAAAAAAAATAAACCCAAAAAACTTAGCAAAAACTTAAACATTTCATTTTCAAATATTGTAGTAGGTATATAGTAAACATATACCTCTTAATTTGTTGCATATATATATATATACATATATATTTGCTGAAATCAAAATTTAGCACCATGCCTAAACTTAGGAATGGTAAAGAAACTTTAGGAGAAGAAGAAGATTGGTTACAAGATACAACTAGAGACCCAAATGTCCTTCTTGGAGATCCAAATCCGGAAGGAGAAACTCTAGGTCAATCAGAAGAAGACTTAGGTGAAGATAAGGAACAAGAATGAAGTGTTAAAGAGGATGGATCCTCATCCCCTAGAGTAGCTCCAAATGGAACTATTGCTTTTGACAATGCAGAGCATTTTTGGAAATTTCTCATTGATAACATTGATGACCTTAATGTGGCAATTTGTATTGATAAAGGGAAAATTAGTAACACTCAAGCAGCCATGGAATATATGTGTAATATGCGCACTAATCCCTTGTCTTTCATTGATCAAGAAAGTGACAAGGCTGGGCCATCCAATATGGATATGGTCACTATGGCTCAAAACATGTCAAAAAAATAGGTTACCCAACCTCCTAAGGAACCTGTTATTCAACCTAAAATCACTCCCACACAAAAGAAACCTTCCTTCACTACTTTATTCCACCAAACTATTGAGCAATATGCTTCAAGTAAACAAAAACCTAAAACAAAGCCAAATACAAACTTTCAAAAATTTGGAATACAACATAATACAACTTCAAAATTCCTTCATAATACTTTTCCTACCAATAATTTACACAATAGTAACATGGCATCTAATTTGCATGTTCCTCCATCATATGCCCATAAAACTCATGTCAATGCCCTACCGAACCAATATGGGGGGCAAACTAGTAATTTGGAAGCCATGGTGAAACAATTAGCTTCACGTATGGACCAAATAGATCCCTACCGTCCCTCATATAATTATCGAGAGATCTCAAGTTACCTTGGAAGCTATTCCTCGAACTAGCAACCGTTTAGCTAATGCTATGGCCGCAGCTGCATCTCTCTTGCCCTTGGAGTTAGATGACGAATATGCCACTATCATTATTAGTCGACTCCAGGAACCCGCTTCAAATAAGTCATGCTTAGAGCCTTTGGATGTGTTTCTAATCAATGAAACTACTCCTGAACCTTGGTATACAGACATATTTTATTTTCTCAAAAATGGGACTTTCCCTGCAAATTCTAATAGAAACCAACGTCGGTTATTACGTCGACGAGCAAGTCGATTTGTAATCATTGGCAATACTTTATATAGGAGATATTTTGAAGGTATCCTATTAAGATGTTTAAACTTAGAAGAGTCTAAATCAGCCTTGAGTGAATCCCATGATGGATCTTGTGGAGGAAACTTTAGTGGTAATGTCATTGCTAAAAATCTCCTTCGGATAGGATACTTTTGGCCTACCATGGAAACGGATGCACATGAGTATGTGCGCCATTGCGACAAGTGTCAAAAACATGCTGACCTTGTCCATGCGCCTGCACAAGAGCTGCAGGCTATTTCATCTCCTTGGCCCTTTTCTAAATGGGGCTTGGATATTATTGGCAAAATCAATCCTGTGTCATCTGATGGACACAAGTTCATCATAACCGCCACTGAGTATTTTACGAAGTGGGTCGAAGCTATGCCTTTAGCTTCCTGCACTAGCACACAAGTTTCTAAATTTATTTTTAATCAAATAATTTGTAGGTTTGGAATTCCTACCAATCTCATCTCTGACAATGGAACTTGCTTCAAAAATAAAGATGTTAAAAAATTATGCCAAAAATATAAGATTCAACATCACTGGTCCACTCCCTATTACCCTCAGGGTAATGGTCAAGCAGAAGCATCTAACAAAACCTTAATCAAAATTCTCAAAATATTAGTCAATAAAGCGGCCGTGATCGGCACATTCAATTATATCCAGCCTTGTGGGCCTATCGAACTAGTGTTCGAACCCCCCACAGGAACTTCACCATTTGTTTTGGTTTACGGTGCTGAAGCAGTTTTTCCATTTGAATTGGAAGTTCCTTCTTTGGCTCTGCTACTTCAAGATATCGAAGTAGGAGATGAATATCGTGCTGGCAGACTCAGTCAGCTGGAACTCCTAGATGAAAAATGCATCAATGCTTTGGAGCATCTCTGTGCTTACCAAAACAAGCTTAAAAGATCATATGCTAAGAAAGTTCGTCATCGATCCTTTGAGATTGGCGACCTTGTTTTAAAAGAAAATAAAAAAAATACAAATGCAACTAAGGACCTTAAAGGTAAATTTGAGCCCAATTGGCTTGGACCATACATTATTACTTCCAAATTTGAATCAGGAGCATACAAATTGTCTACCTTAGATGGTAAAGAACTTAAAGAACCCATGAATATTTTGCATCTTAAACGTTACTATGCATAAATTTGGTCATTTCATCCTTGTATATAATTGTTTAAAATACTTTCAAAAATTTTATCTTATATTTCTTTCAAATTTATAAAAATCCAAAAACATAAAAAATATTCATAATCATCTTCAAAAACTATCTATTGCATTTATTTAAGGCACTTGTTAAATTTTTTTTTTTTTTTTGTTCAAAAACAAAAATAAAACCAAACATCAAAAATAAAGAATAAAAATATAAAAACAACTATATGCTTGACTCTTTCGAAACCAAAATAAAATAAAGAAGAAAGAGAGAGTCAACATTCTCAAAACTTCTCAAAAGTGTTTATATATATTTTCTTACAATTATTGCAGTTATATGTTTCAAATTATTTTGGATAAATTATCATTTATTTGGAATCCCACACTTGCACACTCACAAAAATAAATATCTTGATTTTATCTAGCATGATTACTAATCTCTCTTATATCAAAGTCCACAAAATTCAATTAAATAAAATTTGAGCATAGAGAATTGATCTTGTTATTTACTTAAACCAAGCACATCTTTTCACAATAAAATGATTATATTTGTAATTTCAATGTTTTGCTACATAGTAGAACTGATTTCTTGAGCAAAAAGTTTCCCCTGCTATCCTATCATGCACATGGTCTATAATCTTTGAGAATTGGCAAAAGGACAAGCTCACCCCTACCCAGAATAAAAATCCCTTGCTCTAAAGCTAATCCGAGCAAGTATCCCTAGAAAAGAAAAAGAAAATAAAAGTTCAAGAAAAAATAGAAAAGAAAAATGTTATTTTATATCATTCCAACAATATTTCAAGCACTATCTCAAAAATCAAGCAAAAAAATACAAAAATAAAAAGAAGCAAAGTTCAAAAAGAAACAGAAAAAAAAAGAAAGCAAAAGCAAGAAAGCAATAAAATCCCTTCCCTACCCTTTGAAAAGAAAAGAAGGGTTGATGAGCTTGAATCCCTAGAATTCTCAATTATTCGAAAACTGTGAGGTAAGCCCCATAACAGGTGGTTTGTGCCCAACCTACTTGGCCTTGGGTAACTCCTAGCGTGGTGATATGTCTGTCACATTAGTGACCTTCTTTTGTATAGACCTATGTCTGCTTATGGATTAGCTAGCTCTTGATAATCCGACCTACATAGTAGTCTAGTATGGTTATATGCATCTACATCATGGTTAATGAACACTTATTTGGTTTCTTCAAATCACTTGTATCATATTATCTTGCTCAAAACTGGTAAATGAACAATGCAATTGCACACACATTTGTATTTGAGAGATTTTGTGTATCATTATGATAAGTCAAGATTGGAAATGAATTCACATATGCACACGGGATTCCTTATAAATCTAACTTTTGTCTTTATTATTTTTGCAACTTGTTTGGAATAAATCAAGTACAGTTGTTTACCACAAAGACCACTATATAATAGAAAAAGAAAAAATTTCTTTCAAAATATACAATCAAAACACATATATCTAGTTGACTTTCGTGACGATGGTATAGTTCCAAAACCAAAAGTGGAATTTTATGCCTAGCGCAAGTCCTCATTTTCATATTTTCTATTCATCAAAAATCAACCATACAATAAAACTATCTTTTTTTTTGGATTTTCGCGATGATGGTATAAGTCTATATCTACATATTCTATGCCTAGTGCAAACCATTGTAACAATTTTTATTCCCCATTTCATGAAAACCATATGACTTAATTCATTATGTTACACAAATTATGCTTTTAAAAAGCAAACCCATTTTCATTATTTCATGTCATTATGTCAAACTTCAACTTTGCAATGATGGTATAATTCCTAAAGAATTCTCCAAAACTTTATCACACTTAAGAATTTATGCCTAGCAAAAATTATTTTAATATCATTTCATGCATACTATTTTCATGAAAATCTGAAAACAAACCATCATCATCATCATCATTTGCATTATTACACCAAAGTCTTAAGACAGTTTCTTAAGAACTCTTTTACTTTTAACAATATTTCTATAAATGGGACTAGCTTGATGACCGAGTGAGCGGCGACTCCATGAAATGGTCTATAATAGCGACAATGTCCTTTGAAATTATTGTTAGAAGTCTCTTTTTATTTTTATTTTTATTATTATCACATCACAAACAACCAATTTGTTACATCAGATTATTTCATTTAAAACATCACAAGCATGACATCAAAATTATAATATTTCCAATGACATAATTACATGAATTATCAAATCAATCAATCAAACATAATAGCATCATTAGTATACACATTATACAAGTCATGTGCTCAAAAATGTATCTCATATCATATATATATCAACAACCGTATATATACATCATCAAAACTGGATTGGTATGCCACAATCTGTACCTCGGCATACTCAATCCTCTATCAACAAAATAATAATCATATAATACAATGTCAGTCTGTACAGTGTCAGTCCAGCCCTCTAGCCTCACGAGCCCCTCGAGCTCTCTGCCTCATCTCCTCCCTCGCCCTGAGGTGGACGAGGTGGCCCCATCGCAGTCTGCGTAGTCCTAGTCCTCGATCGGGACGTGGTCCTTGATGACCCGATCCTGATCGAATCTGCAATGTTGGTTGGCAGGGGTAGTCTATCTGCCTCTGGCACCAATTGGTGATACAATGTCTGATAGAATGTCAGCTGGGCGATAGCCCATGTCAGCTCTTCAGAGCTCGCCCCTCCGCCCCGTGCCTTGAGGCATGTAATCTCATCCCGCAGTTGTGACACCTCAGCTCGGTGGCATGCAACCTCATCTTATAGAGTTTGCACCTGGGCCTGGAGATGATCTCTCTCCACCCAAAGAGTAGCCATCTCGCTACTCTCTCTTGTGTCGACACCCTTACCCTTATCGAGCGATGGTGGCCTCTATGGAGATGGGGGTCTCGCCTCCCTCCTCTCCCTCTACCGCGGCCTCTCTTGTGCTTGTGGCCTCCTCACCTCTCTCCCGCCATGACCCTGGGTTGCCTCCATCGTTGCTTGGTGCCACCTCCCTATCCGATGCACAACCGCATGAATCATACCCTGTGCCCTCATCATCCGAGGAGGGTAGATGCCTGCATACCAGGCATCGTAGCCATCGGCTACCCCTGCGTCGTCCCCATCCACTGGCTAGATGGGGGCATCATCCATGTCCTGGCTCCAAAACCGTTGCATGTCGGGAGCCCCGCTAACTATGGTGTTATCCCAAACAGTCCAAGAAAACTCGTAATCCCTTAGAGATGGGATCCCCTGCTACAGACCGAACTGCCTCAAAACTCGGTCATAGCGATGGAGCTCCACCTCTCCCCTCTCCATTCGTAGCCAGCAGACTCGCCTGACACGAGCCAACTCCTATTCATCCTCGGCCCACCTTGGATGCTCTCTTCATGGCCTCCAGGTGATTTTATCTAGGACTAAGTCATCCAATAGCCTTCGAGACATAGGCAGATCTATCCATCGTTGTGCTCCTCTCCGGAGCCACCAGTAGAAGACTCGGGGCCTCTCCCTGTCAACCCCTATCAGAGGAAGCCCTATCGACCTTCGCACTGCAATGTGCTCCTAGCACCAAACCTATAAGAGTGATGTCATGACCAGACATCGGCCGCCCTTGTACACGACCCCATACAGGATCCTGTACAATTGGCATAGAACAAAACTGCCCCAAGAGAATCTATAGCCGTGATCCCGCATATCACAGATCACATCTACGAGCATCCACGGCACCCTGCACTCGCTCTGGTGGCACAGTAAAAGTCCACCAACCACTCCAGCTAATACCCGTGTGAGTCTAGATGCCCCAGGCATCTGGCATAGTGCCTCGATATTAACTTTGCCCTTCTCCAGGGTGAAGCTCGGGTCACCGTACAATCATCCCATAGCATGGCCCTGATTAGGCCATAGGAGTAATCAATCGTCCTTGTATGGGGATTCTCAGAATCCTCCATACATCCTCTAATGTGAGAATCATCTCCCTTGTAGGTAGCCAAAAACATGAGGAACCCGGATACCATCTCTCTACTAGGGCTGTTAGAAGCCCCATATCGGTAGACACTTGTGGCATCTCTACCACATGCTGCAAGTCGGCCTGTGTTAGCTGATCTCGCTCTGCCTGTGTGAGAGCGGCCAAGTCATCTCTCAACCCTCCATACTTCCATTCCCTGCTCTTTAGTAATCCTCTCTGCAAACATAAACAACAAAAACAATAAAAAAATCATTAATAACAATTCAAGTAATCAATAATGCAAGTTAAAATTCAATTTCATACAATTGATGATATCGCCCACTATTGGACGATATCGTCCCAAATTTGAGCAGAATCGTCTCCGATTTTGCAAGCCGAAATCGTCTCTAATTTGACGAAATCATCCCCCTTTCGACGATTTCGCCCTCGGGCGAAATTGCCGAAATTGAGACGATTTCGTTGAAATCGGGACGATTTCATCCCGACGACATCGATGGCCCAAAAACGGTCACGATGCTCAAAAATCACCTAAAAATTACCTACAAAGCATGTAAAATTAAATTCAAGCATCTTAGTTAAGTCTAGACTCTTACCCGTAGACCGCGTCGGACCTCTGTCGATCTGTGCGTCATCTCCACCATTTTTGCTTCAGAGCTCTAAAAACCAAAAAATGAACAGTAAAAATGAATTAGGGTTTTACCCTATTTTTTTAAATTTTATTCAAAAATAATTTTTTGCTTTTCCGCGTTTTTACCTCAAACGTTCGATTTGGGTAAAAACACGGAGGGGGCACCATAGTAAGTTGTTGTACGATTCGACCAAGAATCGTCGCCTAAAAATGGGAATAATTTTTGCTTTCTCGTAGATCGAGAAGAACTCATATTTAACGCATTTTCTTTGAAAAATTCGCTAAAGAGGGGGCAAAATTTAGCACCCTAAAATTGGCACAGTAAAATTGTAATAATTACATTCACCTTAGTAAATAATTTAAAATTCAAATTTAACCTCCCAAACTGCCCATTAACCACCGGGTAATCCGTTTCCCCATTTTCCACGCCAATTTTAGAGGTTGTTTTGACCGTTTGACGATATCGTCGCTGATCAGACGATATCGCCCTAGATCTAACAATTTCGTCTGGACTAGGACGTCCAGACGATCTTGTCGCAAAACTGATTTTGTAAAGTTAGCTTCTGTTCCAACGGGTCTCCAATCTGGGCAGAAGCGTGTCTGCACCGTTAGGGACCCTCCCCCATTGGAGATCTCCCAAATTGGGATGATATCCAACCTCCTAACTACTCCCCTAAGCCTATTTAATCCTAAGGTATCCCCTTAGCACCCCCCTGGCTGAAATTCTCTGCAATTTAACTCCATCTACATGGAACCATCCCAATTTTTTTTATTTGCATTGGTCCCATACCAATTTTGTTGCAAGTACATCACTTTTTTTCAGTCGAAGCCAGAACACATCGTCGTCGACGAACTTGTTCAAATTGTAGGAGAACCTGTCGAATTCGAGGCGATTTCATACTGATGCGAGACGATCTCGACTACAGTCCATATTGAGGCAATCAGTGCCTGAAGTTTGCACTTTTCAACCTTTTCTCTATTGTTTTATTTTGCAAATTAGATAGTTTATTTAGTGTTTATGTTATTTTGCATTTGGAGTTCACCCATTTAGCTTAGATTGCATACTAAGATCATGATCTGTCATTAGAATATCGTAATTTGCTTGAATTTCTGTTCATAACTATTATTCAATATTCATACATTCATTTGATGTTATTTCCCTCTGTTAGCACAGTAGTATTCGTTGTATTTTGTATCTATTTTTATGTTTGCAGGTCTCTGACGAATTCATCAGATCTCAGACGATTCTGTCAGATCCCAGATGAATCTGTCGAATTCCAGACGATCCTGACTGCTTCAAACATCAGAATCATTACCAGACATTCGGATCAGGTATTTCTCATTTGTATTCTGTAAATTCTCTATTTTATGTCTTTAAATCTGTTTTCTGTACTCATTGAATTTGCATTTTCATGTAGATTAATCTAGATTCATTTGGCCAAACCTAGGATATGAATGCTTAAAGTTAAAAATGAACACATTAAAACACATTCCAAACCTAGGCGTGGAAACTACCCTTAAATGTTTCCTGGTGAACCCACCATCCATCGAAAAATCATCAAAATACACCTCCCTTGAGAGGCGGGACCTTCGCAAAGTCCTCTCAGTCCGAGGTACCGCGACATCCTTTTCCCATCCTCCTTCCAAGCATGGATCCAATAGCCTGAAGGTAAGGATGCAAAAAATTTGGAGCGATACAAGTACCATATTTATTTTTAACAAACAAAATAAGATCTCCCCAAGTTGACACATTAGGCTTGATTAGACCTTTTTCTAACAAATCCTGATTTTTTTTTTTAAGCTCCTACAACTCTATCGGTGCCATTCTATATGGTGATCTTGCAATTGGTGTAGGACATGGTAACAACTATATTGAGAAATCAAATTTCCTCTAAGGTGGTAATCTGGATAGATCCTCAAGAAATACATCCTTGAATGTTTCCAATACTGGATATTGCTGACATATATTTGATTCTTTTTTAGTCTCTTCTTTTTCATTCATCTTGACTATGGAAATCATATCCTTACTCTTAACAACCGTTTTAATCTGCAACATGTTTAGTAAACGTGGTTTAACTTCTTTATGACCACAATTTAACTCTAATAATTTTATTAGATTTATCCAAAAATTCCATCCATCTCTCTTAAAAATTTAGAAGAGCCTTATGTGATTTTAACCAATCCACACATAGGATTATATCAAACGCATGTAAATGTACTACATACAGATACCAATTGGTTTTTACTTATGGCAAGAAGATGTGGGGATCAAATAGGCATTGGTCAACATGGTAGGTTTTCCCTAAGCCATACTCTACCTTCCAAATTTTAGCTAAACATACGGGTCTAATAGGTAAATACCCATTATTCTAGATGAGATAAAGCTATTTGTTGACCCATTATCAATACAAAATTTTACATTCTTATCAAAGATATTGCTATTTGGTAAGAAAGAAGTAATTTGACCATGGAGTTCAGAACTACCTGTGGTGACATAGATCCTATGGTTAGCTTCCTATAGAACCTTTGGTGATAGATCAACTCTATGCGGACATTTACTAGTGTACCCAGTCACATATTTTGACTAATTATATTAATCCATCGACCATTCATGTGCTTGTTGTGTGCCTTACCACACCACAACATATTGGGTTTTATTTTATTTTAAAAACATCCTTCAATATTGATGTATGGTTTTAAGGTAAGGTAGAGCATTCTAACTTCTAGTTTAAAGTATAGTGTTTACTTATAAATAGTTCACTCTACCAAGGGTCTAAATGTAAACAATGAATATTTAACCTTAAAACTAAAGGTTTAGCTTTACCTTCTATCATCGTAGAAACATTATTGATTTACTAAAAGTAATAATTTCCATTAGAAAAATTAGATCTCATGTTAATATTTCACTTTACCTTTAGGACCTCAAGGTTATAAATCTCACAACCTATGAGTTTCTGTTCACTAGCTGAATTCCACATTGAATCACAAAAAATTGTTTACAAAGCAAATAAAAGAACTTTTTTCTATCACACAATTTTTTTCTTCAAGCAAAGGAATCATTTTCAACAAGACTTATCATTGTCAAAATTATATAAATTGATAAACCATTTATTGCCTTAAGGATTAAATACCATATTTCCAAACCATACAAACTAGTATTAACCAAAAAAACATTAGTTTAAGTACTGAGTGAAAGCACGAGGATACGAAAGCAAAAAGGAAAGCGAATATGCGATGCAAACAGAACCGGACTTAGCGCTAAATCCTAGGAACTTGAAAGTGCATGAAAAGAGGGAAAAGCATGAGCGAATCAAAATGAAACAAATGTGAATAAAGAAGACAGCCCTTTTTATTGATATGTTTCACAACTCGGTTACAATGCGCATCCTCCCCTTCCAAGGGCTAGGAGCGTTTAAGCATGCGTTCTTGTTACATCCATGGGTGCCTTTCCTTCTTCCGCGTGCCCACATGTAAAATGGGCGGACCAAACATCGCCGCCACTTGCATTGATGAGTCTTGACTCCTCGCTGCTCCTCCGATGTCCAAACCCTACGTTCAAAGGAACAAGAAATGGTCAGTAGCACCTGCGGATAAAACAAAGCATGCAATCCCCAAGCCTACGATAAGTGAATGAGAAAAATGAATTAAACTATGACTAAAACAGGTCCAAATGCTCTAAAAATTTGACAGGGGCATCAAGACACCACCAGGAAGGCCCTGCAAAAAGAACAGTCAAGAAATTCCTCACCGATTTGAATTCGCTCCGGGGTGGGACGAATTCACCTGCAACAAAATGCCGAAAAGGTACTGTCCCAAATGTCCTACCTAGGAAGCTCCAAAAGACCTGCAAACTTGGGGTTAGCTAATTGGGGGCATTTTGGGAAGACCCAGATGGTCAGATTTTCCCAATTTGGCCTCCATCAATGGGAATTTGATGATGCTACCTGTAGATTAGTGGAAGCAAGCAAAGATAGAAATATGATCAAAATTGTTCAAAACGAGACGAAATTCAAATGACAACCTATCTAAGCATCATAGAATTGAATGCAAAAATGAAAGAAAGCAAGTCTACCATGGAATTCCCATCGCTCCGAAAGGGGGCGATTAGGATTGTGGCAGTGTGGGAGGGGGCGCCCATGGGGCAGGCCGCCCATCGTTTGAGGCTTGATTTCGGCACCAATCCACTTGGGATGGGTCCAAAACCTCTTGTGTGGTATTGTCAAAAAATTTGGTGGGATATTGTGGCCAAATGTTAGGTTTTGGGCTCGAGATTCATCCTCCCAATAGTCACCCAATGACCTCCCCTCTAAAGGAGATCAAGGATGTGAAAGGCGCAAATCCAAAAGGTGTGAGGTATGTAAATAAAATGACAGCACTTCGTTGCTCTAAAATGCTCCTTCTCTCTATATTTTGGGGTGAGGAAACTCACCAATTTATAGACCTGGAGGTCTCTTGAAATGGGCATGCAGAGGTGCCACTTGGCAATCATGCCTTCCCAGGGGGAAGGAGATTCCTCCCTGAATTGGGACTTCATGACTGACCTTGCAAATGCCTCTAACGCTCGAAAATGCTCACCCATACTCCCATGCGATGAAGGAAGCATTGAGTGGTGGATCTGAGCTGCCATTTGTCAAGATTTGAATTTTTTCCCGTCAAACCTGCAATTCGCCCCACCCTGGAGCGAATCCAGAATTCGTCCCTGGGTGGGGCGAATCCCAGTTTGAATTCGTTCCAGGGTGGAACGGATATTGAGCAAAGTGCCTGAAGGTGCCAAATTGATCTCTGACCTTCCAAAACTACTGTGAGAGTGGTTAGGACCACTGTTTAACCTCTAGGGGCTGCCCTTGGGGCTGTGTGTGTCAAAGCGATCAGTGTTTGCAGATCACATAATCGGATTGGTGCTGTTTTGGTGTCTACAGATGCCCCTTTTTGGGATGCGTTGTGCATGGCGCAGCGTCGAGCAAAAATAGATAACCAAAGCACTAATGATTAGGGTTTCTCAATAACCTAACCAACTTTTGATGCCCCAAGTATGGAAAGGGCATGCATTCTTGAATCCTTGCTTCTGACGAGCGAAGGAACTCAATTCAAGTGTTAACCTTTTTCGGTGAGGTGTTACTTGATCTTGGACATTGATCGGTCATGAATAGGCAAAGGGCGCAACCTTTTGTCTGTGAGAACCTTGAGTTCATGATTCATGAAATGCCAAGTGATTTGATCAGGTTGTGATTATTGCTTGTTTACTGCCCCAAGCAGGAGCGTAATTGTCTTTGTCAATGATTCTTTGAATGCATGTCGTTTTCCTTAATTGGGTGTGTATTTGTTGATTGGTGACTAAGTGTGACTACCCCCTCAAGCGACGAATCGATGAGGGAATGACCTTCATGAGAAAAGCGACGAGTCGCTTGACCCAAGATGACTTGTGCGAGGGTGCCTTTAGATGTTTTAGCATTAAGTGTGTGCAGTTTTCTGACATTTAGACCTATTTTTGGTGGGTGTTAACCCTTTTGGTGACGCTTTTTGGAGCTAAAATTGGCAGAAATTCGTCCTCCCGTGGAGCGGTCCGGCTATGGTAGCCTTCTTAGGGAGTAGGATAGTGACAATTTGTAACCCCAACATCTATTTTGGATGCCAAGAATGTCAGGCATGAAGGCGCCTTCGTTCGGCAATGTTATTACTATTTTTGGGTGGGTTTTGACCCTTTTGGACGACGTCATTTGGGGATGAAATTCTCAAAAATCCATCTTCCCGTGGAGCGGTCCAGCTATGGTAGCCTTCTTAGGGAATAGGATAGCGAGGATTTGTGACCCCGACATCTATTTTGCATGCCCGGAATGTCAAGTGCCAAAGCACTCTCATCGGGCAAGTTTATTAGCTGTTTTGGTGCATTTTTGTTCAATTTTTGTTGTTTTTTGAAATTTTTGCCCTGAATTCATTTCGGGGTGGGACGAATACCAGCTTAGTATTCGTCCCAGGGTGGGACGAGCGCTAACCAGAGTGCTCATCCCAGGGAGGAATGAATATAAGCTCAAAAGGCCTATTTAAAGGCCAAAACTAGGGTTTGGGCTCATTTGTATTCGAATTTTCTTGCGATTTGGAGCTCTGGGGAGGAGGAGGTTAATTCTACGAAGCGAAGCGCTACCGAATTTCTCTCGACATCATGAGTGCACAAACCGGATCGAGCGATAGAGCCGAAGCGAGACCAGTAAGTGCTCCTTAGCGTTATTGCTTTTGTTATATGTTTTAAAACTGCAAGTGATTTGTTTAATTTTCTTTGTGATGTTGTTTTCCAAAATTAAAATTGAAACCCTAAAACTAAGCTGAACACAAACCAAGACTTAGCTTAAAACTGAATGGAAAACGTAGTTAAAACCTAGGTGAAATTTTTTTTATTTTTACTTTTAACTAAAACCCTAGGATAAACGGAACGTAAAACCCTAGTTTTTTAGGTTGAGCTTGTCAGTTTTAAAACGTAGGTGAAAACCCTAGGTTAAAAAATGTTATTTTAATTTTGTTTTGTTTGTGCAGACTTTATCAATTTTAAACTTAGAATACATAAACCCTAAGACTGACAACTGTAGTTAAAATTTTTTTTTTTTATTTTTAAAAACCTAAAATAATTTTTTTGTTTTTATTTTTTTTACAACCTAAGATATTTTTTTTTGTTTTTATGTTGTCTTTTTAAACTTAGAGTACAAACCCTAAGACAAAACTATTTTAATTTTTTGTATCTATTTTGAATTTTTGTGAATTTTGTTGTTTTTGAGTTGTACATTGGTAGGCAGTGTTGTATATTCATGTTATTGTTGTACAATTTTTTTTTTATGATTTTAATGTTTTTGTGTTGTTTTCTTTTGTAGGTTGTGAAGAGCCGGTATCGTGTACCTACTGCTTTTGCTGAAGCACGGGGGCGCTAACTATGGCTGATTGGGAGTGGCTTGATGCCCTTGGGCTCAAGCAGGTGGCTCGACTGGAGCCTGTGGTCGGGGATCGGGCCTATCTGATGGCCCTGATCAACCTATGGGATCCCCGGACCAACACCTTCCATCTCCCAATAGGGGAGATGATAGTGACCTTGGAGGATGTCTATCGGCTTCTACGGATTCCGATAGATGGACTCGATCAGAACGTCACCGCATGATCAGCGGACAACTGTACTGATACGATGCTTCGGGCATGGGGAGGAGCTAGGTGTGGAGAGCCCAGTGGAGAGGGCAGAGGGTGACTGCCAGATTGGTGAGATTCTGGTCCGATGGTGGCTTGAGAGAGGGGTGTTGGGAGTGAGGCACGCAGTACTCATGGGCCTCATTTCCAACATGCTGCTACCTGACTCGTCAGGTGCGAGGTTCCCATGGAACCTACTGGATGTGGTCTGGTGACTGGTAGAGTGCCCGACGGAGGCACCGCTGATCATGAGGTGGGGACAGACACTGCTGGCATAGCTCTATGGTGAGCTGTACGAGGTCCGCTATCGAAGGGAAAGGGGATTAGCTGTAGCTATCTATTGCAGAGCTAGGCTTGGCAACACATAGCGGTGGAGAGGCCAGTGGGTTACCATGGATGACTCGAACGGAGATGGAGGATAAGGATATAGGCTATGCGGCTCTATGGCGGTGGTCTGAGGAGCAGGGATAGAGTCGATGGTGGGCAGGTGTCATAGGGCACTATGTCGATGCCCTCGCTCGGCTTACTCCAGGGGAGGTGTTCTGGTGCCCTTATCGAGACTGTCCAGCCTGGCTAGAGGCTGGAGAGTGGCTTCGATGGGTACGTAAGGAGCGGTGGCTGATTGGGTGGCATGGGACCGAGCATGAGTTCTTCCCTTACAGCCAGGTGACATGATAGTTTGGGGTGCGCCAGGGGTTTCCTGGTGAGCCCATGGTCTATCGATGCCGGGGGGACGAGAGGACTCTGGATCGACCGGTCATCGTGCCACTAGGCGAGGATTCAGATGTAGTGATCGATGTCCCGGACATGGATGACATCGGGACTACCGTAGAGTATGACCAATGGTGGGTACTACGGTGATGGCGGGGAGAGGGGCCACTAGGAGGCACGGAGGTAGAGAACGGATGGGGAGGGTGCCGAGGCACCAGGAGATGATTGGGGAGCTCCTCGGGAGGATGCAGACATGGTGGAGGTGGAGGATGAGGATGTGGATTTGGGGGTTCAGATCAGCCAGAGATGCAGGACATCACGGAGCAGTGGGAGCCAGAGTAGGTTGCTATTCTAGAGATGCCTATGCCTCGGCGAAAGTGGAGGACATGGAGTTCGAGCTACATGCTGAGATTGCATGGTTGGAGGGGCTATTGCGGAGGCACGATGAGGAGCTGGGGGACGTGCTACAGGAGAGGGATCTCCTATGCATGCAATGGAGAGCGAGAGAATGCATTGGCTGCCTACCATCGATAGGATGGGGGTACTGATGCTGCACGGGAGAGGGATCTCCTATGGATGCAGCTAGCAGAGAGGGATAGGGCTTTGGCACAGTGTGAGGAGAACTTGGTGACGTATCGCCAGTGGGAGATGGACTCGGTGCGGTAGCGGTTGGAGCTGGAGGCAGAGATTAGCCACCTTGGTGGGTGGGTCCCTACATTCAGTGGAGGTGGATCATCACGTCGCTCGAGAGGGAGTGAGACTGAGCAGTCAACATCCTCTCGATGTAGGCGACTGGATGAGGGGGGCGAGTAGGCATGATGTGGGGGCTAGCAGCAGCCACCTTGAGGGGTCTCATAGGACCCACACCATGGGGGGTAGTTCCCGTCGCACCGATCCTGCATGATCATGGTGGCCGATGCCCTAGGCTTGGGGGTTTTTGAGCTTTTGGATTTTGTTGCGGGGTCACAGGACCAGTTCATTGTAGCCTACGGGCATTTTTGATGATATATACAGATGACTTTATTTTGTTTATGCGAGTGATGATTTGATTTTATGCATGATGAGTGATGAGTATGGATGTATGCATGTTAATTTATTTTGATGGATGCATATGTTATGATGAATGCAAATGTTTTTAATTTATATGTGATATGCAAGATGTAATGGATGAATTGAATTTGTGTTGTTTGGCGAGAGCACCATAGACTGTTTAGACCTTTGTGGTTTTTTTGGTGATTGTTGATGGCAATGCGAGGATGAAAGATAGCATAGTTGGTTTAGAAATGTAGCTAAGGTTTTCTGAGACTCAGACGGTTTTAACTCACTAGCCATGATTGTACTTTATCTTACAAGACTTTTGGACAAGGTATGAATCGGACTTGTCTTTGACCAAGTTATTTCACATCCCTGTGTGTGCAATTGAGTTCGTTTATGTGGTATTTGTCAGGATACCGCCAATGCCAGATAGGCTGTCAACCAAACCTGTACTGAGGATCACCTAATTAGCTCCACTAACTCCTTTGTTGTATTTAGCCAGATTAATCTATGGTGCTATCTAGGATACCATAAGCTAGCTCATCCACATGCAAACATTGATCTCGTACACGAGTTAATGTGACAGATATATCATCATGCGGGAGGTTTACCACCAATGACCGATAGGCTATCCACCAAACCAGTACCGAGGTTTGCCTCATGACCTATCGGAATGCTGAGAGTTCCAGGGATTCAAGTTCGACTCCCTTCTTTTCTTCAATTGTATTGGGATACTTGCTCTTTTGTAGTGATAAAAATCATTATTTATTTTTATATATTTTTCTTTTGAGCAAGGGATTTGAATTTTGAGTGATGAGAATCACTATTGTATGTGCCTTTTGATGTATGCACTTTGGTGGTGATGTCAAATTTTTGGAGTTTTGACTTTTTGCAAAATTTTATGATGTTTGCAACTTTTTGAGAACTTGGGATTCTTGGGGAATTGGGTAGGGAGGATGCTTGTCCTTTTGCCAACTCTCAAGCATTCTTGGGGTCATTCGCATAGGGGGATGAGCAAGATAACCATTTCGCTTATGGTGACCTGGATTGCTGTGCAGGTTTCATCTTTCATTCACACAACTTGGGAATTTTTATGTGTTTTAATTTGTGTTGGGATGCTACGTAACAAGGTGTGATCCAAGTAGAACTCTACCTTTGTAAAATCTGTCTGACTTGGTACAATACATGGCTAGAAAGCTATATAACGACTGAAGGACGAAAACTCTTGATACATTAGAAGACCACTGACTCTGGTATGGTAAAAAGAAGTGAATGGCATTTATGTTTGATGGACTGCTTATAGAATGGAGAAATGTGGAACAAGATGGATTGGCGGAGTAATTACAGTCTATGGTGCCTTTGACCTGTATGACCACAAATATGCAATGTATGGATGTGATGCTTAATGCAGCTACATATTTTTGTGTTTTTGATGGATTGATTTTTTTGTGAATATGAAGATGAGATGTGAGAAGAGCTCTTTATTGGTGTGATGAGTTTGAGCATGCCTGGAAATGAGATGCAAATTTTTGTTATTTTTGATGATTTTACTATTTTTGAATTTTCTTATTTTTGACCAAGCGATTGTGGGAATCCTTGGAGCATTTTGAGATTGACCAAGCGATTGTAGGAATCCTTGGAGCATTTTGGGATTGACCAAGCGATTGTAGGAATCCTTGGAGCATTTTGGGATTGACCAAGCGATTGTAGGAATCCTTGGAGCATTTTGGGATTGACCAAGCGATTGTAGGAATCCTTGGAGCATTTTGGGATTGACCAAGCGATTGTAGGAATCCTTGGAGCATTTTGGGATTGACCAAGCGATTGTAGGAATCCTTGGAGCATTTTTTTTGGGATATGGCTCTCTTAGATATGGAATGGTCACAAATGACTGATGTTCAAGGGTTCTAGTTCCTTGATTCCATCAAGAGAGGCTAGCCGGTATGTCCCGGGTCCTATTTTGCTATCAATTACATATGGACCTAACCAATTTGCCATGAACTTGTCCCTTAGATGGGATGGCAAACTAGAGTTCTGTTGGTTTTCCTTTAAGACCAAGTCACCAACCCGAAAGTCCCTCAGGTGAACTTTCATGTTGTAAGCTTTCTTAAGTCGCTCTTGATAGATACGTAAATGCTCGAGAGCATTAACGCGTCATTCATCAAGCAACGTAAGCTGGTCTAACCGGGCCTACCGCATAGTGTCATCATCGATGAACTCTTGCATTGATATGCGTAGGGAAGGAATTTCCAACTCGAGAGGCATGACTGCCTCGGAGCCATACACGAGCAAAAATGGAGTTGCCCTAGTGGGCGTCCGAATGCTAGTGCGATAAGCCCATAGGGCAAGTGGGATTTGGATGTGCCAATCCTTATGACTGTCTACGACTATCTTTTTGAGGATGGCAACTAGCATTTTGTTTGACGCCTCTGCTTGCCCATTTGCCTACGGATAATAGGGTGTCAAAAAACTATGCTGAATTTTGTACTTTGTGGTCAAAGCACGCACGTCTTTGTTCTTGAATGACGTCCCATTATCCGAGATTATTTTGGATGGAATACCAAAATGACATATGATGTTATGCAAAATGAACTCCACAATGCGGGGTCCTATCGTAGAGGTAAGCGGAACTGCTTCCACCCACTTGGTGAAATACTCTGTGGCCATTATGATAAACATGTGATGACCTGACGACGTAGGGGAGATCTTTTCGATTAGATCTAAGCCCCACTACAAAAATGGCCAAGCCGACTGGATCGGCTGCAAGGCCTAGGAAGGTACATGTGTCAAATTAGCATGGTGTTGACACTTCACGCACTTCCTTACATATGCGCAACAATCTCGCTCTAAAGATGGCCAATAATAGCCCATGCGAAGAATGCACTTTGCGATGGCCATACCATTGAAGTGGCCACCACACGTACCATCGTGCGCTTGGGCGATCGCCCAAGTGGACTCTTGTTGGTCCAAGCAACGAAGGAGGATTCCTTCATAGCTACGATGGTACAAAATGTCTCCTAACAAGACATACTTAGCCGCTTTCTGCTTGAATGCTCATTTTGTGGCATGCGTCAATCCAAGCGGGAGATTACCTAACTTGAGGTAGTCCCTTATGGGTGAATACCAATCCTGCTGATCGGAAGCCTCGATGGTATGAACAACCAATCCCTCTTGAAGTTCATCCCTAGAAAATGCTGAGCGGGAGATAACTTGTAAGAATAGCGTTGTGTTGCTATTAATGGGAGTAGGGGAGAACAAGGACCCCCAGTTGGCATGTTTCAGATGATCATGGATTCGAGAGAACTTATCCGAGGATGGTTCAATCTGGATCATGTGGATTCCTGGCATCAAGTTAGAGCTTGCACGCTCCATCATGGATTGCGATAGTGTTTTGACTTGAATGGTTGTCATATCACCAGAAAGGTCTTGCGGGATTAGTGACCCCAAGGAGGCCATAGTGTCCGCAAAATGATTCGATGACCGAGGGAGTGCCTCGATGTCGTACCACTCAAGCTTCGCCAAGAATTTGTCCACAAGGGCTTTGTAGGCCTGCAGAACTGGGCATTTGCATTGGAATACCCCTTTGACTTGGTTGACAATTAACAGCGAATCACCAAAGATGTTCAGTCATTTGATGTTCATGGTGATTGTTGTCTAAAGACCTATGAGCAAGGCTTCATACTCTGCATTATTGTTGGTGCATGGGAAGTCTAATTTAAAGGACAAGGGCACTGGAGCCCCTTGCGGTGTGAAGAATACAATTCCCATGCCACCACCTTGCTCACATTTAGAACCATCAAAAAATAGGGTTATGTCGGCCTGTGACTCAGGCTCATCAGAATCTGGTGATTCTGAGACATGGAAGACCCCATCATCGGGTAGTTCTATGACCAGAGGCTGATCGTCTTCGAGAGGAGCCTCTGCTAGTTGATCGGCTATGACCTATCCTTTGATGGATTTTTGTCCAATAAACTCTATGTCAAATTCTATCAACAACATGATCCATTTCGTCGTGCGACTACTATGATAAGTATGACTCATCATGTACCGCAATGGATTCTCCTTAGACACAACATACGTAGTGTTGCTCAGCATGTAGTGGCATAGCTTTTTGGTAGCAAACACCACCGCCAAGCAGAGTTTCTCGACGTATGCATAGTTAAGTTCATAACTGACCAGGGTGCGGCTAAGATAGTAAGTAGCCTGTTCTTTGTGAAGTTCATTCTTCTGGGCTAGCATGGCGCCCAGTGCCACCTCAGTAGCTGAGATGTATAAGTAGAATGACACTCCTGGTCTAGGTGGTGCCAATATTGGTGGCGAAGCCAAGTATCGTTTGATGTCATCAAAGGCTGACTGGCACTCGTCATCCCAGTGAAATGCTACCCCCTTGTGCAATAATTTGTTCATGGGTCGGCACTTGTCAGATAGCTGCGCTATGAAGCGCTTAATTGATGTGACCTTTCCCTACAGACTTTTGAGCTGCTTAATGGTAGTTGGGGGAACCATTTCAAGGATTGCCTTGACTTTGTTTGGGTCCACTTCGATGCCTCGCTTTGAGACTATGAAACCCAAGAGTTTTCTAGATGTGATGCCAAATACGCACTTCTTGGGATTCAGTCTGACTTTATGTTCCATGAGGCGATCGAGGATCTTGCTTAAGTCATCGAGATGATCTGGGCGCAAAAGAGATTTGGCCAACAAATCATCCATGTAATCTTCCAAAGTTTTATGCATGTAATCATGGAAGATGTACGTCATGGCACGTTGGTAGGTGGCACCAGCATTTTTAAGGCCAAAGGGCATGACCTTATAACAAAATGTCCCCCAAGGCATTGTGAACGCCATTTTTAGTTGGTCCTCGAGATTGATACGAATCTGATTGTATCCCGAGAAACCATCCATGAGGGATAGCATTTCGTGACCTATTGTAGCGTCTACCAATGCGTCGATGCTTGGCAAGGGGAAATCATCCTTAGGACTCACTTTGTTTAGATCTCAAAAATTAGTGCATATGCGAATCCTCCCATCGGGATTTTTGACGGGCACCATGTTGGACAGCCATGGCGGATAATCCACGCAGATGACAAACTGTGCATCCAACAACTTTTGCAATTCATCTTTGACCATCAAGGCCACTGTTGGGTGCATCTTACGTAGTTTTTGCTTAACTGGCTTGATTGTCGGATCAAGCGTTAGATTATGCATGACTAGCTACGGATCTAGCCCCGGCATGTCTCTGTATGACCATGCAAAAACCTCCTTCTTCTCTTTGAGAAGGGCAATGTAGTCGGCTTGCTCTTCAGGGGATAAGCTTACCCCCGGCTTGATAATCTATGGATTCATTGGATCCAAGCCGATGTCTACGTCAGTCATCTCCTCGATCGACATGTGGGATCCGTCCTCCAACTGATGTGGAGTTGGGATCAAATGGATATCATTTGCTGAGTTTAAATCTGCGTTGGGAACCTCGGGTTCCTCTTCGGCATGAAAGATATCCTGAGTTGTCCTTGGGGTAAAATGAAGCATTTTACCGAAAGGCCAATACTCTGATGGGGATGGAGGTGAATTGACGTGATCCCAGTCAATGGCATCTATGTCTAGATGCAAGGACCATGCTGGATCGGCCGGATTGTGGATGGGGGTGGTTAAGTCAATGGAGATCATGTTGATGAAATGATTTTGGTCTCCATTACCATGGGTGTGATGACTCGAACACTCTGGATGTTCTCTTGTGCTCTGGATCTGGCTCTAGAGGTATTGGCATGAATGGATCGGCCCTATGTGCTGATAGGAGGATAGGGTCTGCCCTCGGCACTGATATCACCCTAGGGTCTCGGAGTGGAAGGTGCTCTTCGTATACCTGGAGCGGCGGATCCAACACTTGATCCCACCCCCGCTGGGTCTACGTACCACTCGTGCCCTGGCACTATGCCCATCTATTCAAATATGTCATTAATCTCCAAGGGGTATGGTTGCGGCCTCTACCGCATGTGATTAAGATATGTCATTTCTGTTTCATCTTCGTAATCACTATCGGAGATCCAAAAGCCCTCGTTGGCTCCGACAACTGTTTGAGGCATTACAGGCTCATCCTGCTCGAGCAAATTAATCTGGCCCCATTGTGGTTGTTCCACTCTCTGTGGGGGGCCTGATTCTCTTGACGTGGCACTGGCTCGCTTGGAGCCTCTAGAGGGAACATTGTCAAGAGGCTCTCTTGACAATCATTCATGGGGATCACTTGTGAGTGATCACTATCGGATTCGAAGGGATCATATGATGCTGGTTCATATTCTGATTCATCCTCCGAAGATCCCTCTTGACACTATTTATACCTTCCTTGAAAGTGAGTCCCCGAACTTTCGCCTCTCTCTAGCAAAGGAGAAGGGTTATTGAGGTTAACAAGGGTGGTTGTTGACCATGGGAGGTAATCTCCCAATGTATACGTTGTGTTTGGGTTGGCATAAGGATCTGATGCCAATCCACCCTTGTTGCCTATCCCTAGGCCTTGCATGTTTTCCACCAAGATGTCCAAGGGTAGGGGGTGGTTGAACCCTACTCCCGACTTGTCATAAGGCATTTGGTATCTTGGTTGGCAAAGGACACGCACTCCTTGCTCATACCTGCCTAGCCCATATCCATGCCAATTGCATTGGCCAAGATATCTCAGAGCGAAGTCCGGGTTAGACAGATAGTTGACATCTTCTACAAAAGGCTCTTCATCTTCGTCCTCTTGCATGCATGGCTCAGTACCATGATCAAGGCCCCCATACACAAAATTTGTCTGGTTTGGTGGGTAGCCTAAAGGAACAATTGTACCGATGGGGAGGCGAGGTCTCCCCATGTCTTGCATGGACTCTAGCATGGTCGTTGCTACAACATTCCACACTAGATACTCCCCTAGGCCCGTATTGGCCATTTCAATAGTAATTGTTGGCGATTGAGAGGGAGGGAATGGAAGCTCTTCCTGAGTCCACTCCATGTTGGGTGAACTAGGAGCCTCAACTTCCATTGTGCTAGGCATCTCTTCGGTAGAGATGGTTGATACTATTGGCAGCGCCTCTTCTAGGGGTTGAGCCTCTTCTAGGGTTTGCTTCCCTTTGTCCTTCTATTTAGCCATGATAGGTGGCATTGTTGGTGAAGGACCGGATGATGAAGATGCACCTGGCTGGGGTTTTGATGGATTTATCACCAATGGTGCTTGCGGCATCGGACCCTGTCTAGATGGATTTAACTAAAAATCCAAGTGCATCGATGGGAGGGTCGATTGCGGCATCAACTGCACCGCATTGCAATATTTGAAGGGTTCTAAGTCCATCGGGACTACATGTACTTCCCCTTCAAATGTATACTTCAAACACCGATGAGCTATCGAAGGGACACACTTCATGTCCCTGATCCATGGCCACCCTAGCAAGATGTTATAAGCCATCTCGCCTTCCAAAATATGGCACAATGTAGGTATCATCTTTTGTCCTACTTGAATGGGTAGGACAATTGTGCCAACTATCGAGCATATCGCATCATTGAATGCTCAGTAGTGTATAGGTGGAAGCCATGATGTGAGAGGCTGGCAACTTTAGATGTTTCAATGCTCCTGTGGTAATGATGTTACTGGACGAGCCAGTGTCTATCAACACCCTCTTATACGGGATCCCATTGACCCATGCGATAACGTGCAGGGGTGGATCTGCCATGTCATCAGACACTGATTTAACTTCATCCTCTCGAAAGGTGATGACTGGCTCCATGCATCGTTTGACATGTCCCATAAAATTGTTGAAGGAATTCGCTTCGTGGGGCTGCAACTCGATGGCTTTCAATATCTCCATTAGAGCCTCCCGATGGGGTGTTGATTGTTGTATAAGCTCGTATATGGAGAGCCTAGCCGACGTGGTCCTCAAACTCTGCATGAGTTTGGTCCGAATCATGGCCACGGGTCTAGGTAGGTCTGCATAGGGTGTTGTTGAGGTTGTGACGTCGATGGAACCTCTCTTGTGGCTGCCTCGGGGGCAACTCCTGGGTATCTCTTGTTCCTAGTCACTATGCTTATCATTCCTACATACCCTTGCATGGGGCAATTCTGTTGCACCTCATTGACTTGAAGGGGTTTTGCCTGTGCCTCATGGGCAGGCAAGGGGTCTTTGAAAACTCCCATCTGTTGGTTGTTTGGCACTACGGGGTTGTCCACTGCCAATGTCTTATTGTCAATCAGGTCTTGTATCAATCCTTTGAACTTCCAACATGCATTCAAGTCATGTCCCCTCCGCCTGTGGAACCTACAATACAAGTCCTCCTGGTATCCCTTAGGCTTGGGAGCGTTGGGATCTATGGTTTGAATCTCTGGAAGGTTGATCAAGTTCACCACTGACAAGCGGTCAAATAGGGAGTCTCTAGACTCCGTATAAGGTGTGTACTGTCGCCTAGGGTGACGCTGCTGATTTTGCTCCCTACTTCTGGTTTTCTCTTTCATAATTATTAGGAGGCACTCGCTCGATAGTTAGCCTTTTGAGGCTATATTTCTTGTGCGAGGCTTAGGGACATTTATAGCAACTTGATTAACCGTAACGGGTTTTTGTTGCGTAGTCCCTATTTTTGTGTTCTTGTTCCATTCTTTCTTCTTAGGTTTGGCAATCTCGCCATCCTGTATCTTGATCTCTTCGATGATTCTGGCTTGTGCCAGAGCTTCCTCTAAGGTGGCATATTGCTGTAGCTGCAATAGCACAGAGATCGATCTCAAACAACTTCGTGAGAACATTTGTGTAAGGTCGGACATAGGAGGGAGGTAGGGTAGCTTGGAAAGTAGAGTCCTCCACCGATTCCCGTAGGCCACCATGGTCTCTTCCTCATACTGCCTGAGGCTGGCCAGGTCACTTAGTGATGCCTTCTTCTTGGTGTTGAAGGCGAAGCGTTCGAGGAATGCATCCACTAACTGATCCAAGTTATTGATGCTATGCTTCAGCAACTGAGTGAACCAATCCGAGGTAGGGCCCACGAATGTGGTTATAAATGTCCTTAGCAACAACGCATCATTGTCCTGAATGCCAAAACATTGGCTCAGGAATCTAGTCACATGCTCTTGGGCATCCTCTTCACCCTTAAAGATTGCCAACTGAGGCAGCTTGAAGTGTTCGGGGTAAGGGGGTGTAGGCACTGACGGATGCACAGGATGACTGTGGAGTTGGCGTAACGTGGGCTTTTGGGGCCCAGAAGCTTTGGTTTCCATAGACTCCAAATGCTCTAGCAGTGCTTTGTATGCATCGAAAGATTTAATCTCTTCCTCTTTAGTTTGCTCCCGTTGTGGGTTGTGGGAGACTTGAGGCCTATGGGGGGTGGCCGGATAGCAACCCCTCCACCTTGGTAGGGCATTTTGGCCCGCTCTGCTTCTTGTTCATACTCCTCGTAAACTTCCTGAGGAGTCTCTAGGTGAGACCTATGACCCTGGGTGGGTCCCCGTGGAGGGTACCCATCGTTGTTCTAGGGAGTGGCCTCCCTCTCGGGTCTAGGGGGTCTCGGAGGCAAAACTTGATAAGGTCACGGAGACCTATCTCGCACCAAGGGATTATGCCTCTCATATGGTTCCGCTCTTTGGGTGCGAGGGGTTGGAACCCTCTCAACTAGGTTATGAAGTAGCTCATCTATTTGGCACTGAATGCGCTCCTTGCTAAGGTGGTATAGATGCTCTAGCTACTGCTGATCTTGCTCAAGCCACATGATATAGGCTTGGTGGGTGGCATGTATAGGCTTGGTAGGCATAATTTACCATTATGATCGCCACTGAAAGCATGAGGATATAGAAGCAAAAAGGAAAGCGAATATGCGATGCAAACAGAACCAGACTTAGTGCTAAATCCTAGAAACTTGAAAGTGCATGAAAAGAGGGAAAAGCATGAGTGAATCGAAATGAAACAAATGTGAATAAAGAAGACAGCCCTTTTTATTGATATGTTTCAAACTCGGTTACAATGCGCATCCTCCCCTTCCAAGGGCTAGGAGCGTTTAAGCATGCGTTCTTGTTACATCCATGGGTGCCTTTCCTTCTTCCGCGTGCCCACATGTAAAATGGGCAGACCAAAATGTCACCGCCACTTGCATTGATGAGTCTTGACTCCTCGCTACTCCTCCAATGTCCAAACCCTACATTCAAAGGAACAAGAAATGGTCAGTAGCACCTACGGATAAAACAAAGCATGCAATCCCCAAGCCTACGATAAGTGAATGAGAAAAATGAATTAAACTATGACTAAAATAGGTCCAAATGCTCTAAAAATTTGACAAGGGCATCAAGACACCACCAAGAAGGCCTTGCAAAAAGAACATTCGGGAAATTCCTCACCGATTTGAATTCGCTCCGGGGTGGGACGAATTCACCTACAACAAAATGCCGAAAAGGTATTGTCCCAATGTCCTACCTAGGAAGCTCCAAAAGACCTACAAACTTGGGGTTAGCTAATTGGGGGAATTTTGGGAAGACCCAGATGGTCAGATTTTCCCGATTTGGCCTCCATCAATAGGAATTTAATGATGCTACCTGTAGATTAGTGAAAGCGAGCAAGGATAGAAATATGATCAAAATTGTTCAAAACGAGATGAAATTCAAATGACAACCTATCTAAGCATCATAGAATTGAATGCAAAAATGAAAGAAAGCAAGTCTACCATGGAATTCCCATCGCTCCGAAAGGGGGCGATTAGGATTGTGGCAGTGTGGGAGGGGGCGCCCATGGGGCAGGCCGCCCACCATTTGAGGCTTGATTTCGGCACCAATCCACTTGGGATGGGTCCAAAACCTCTTGTGTGGTATTTTCAGAAAATTTGGTGGGATATTGTGGCCAAATGTCGGGTTTTGGGATCGATATTCGTCCTCCCAATAGTCACCCAATGACCTCCCCTCTAAAGGAGATCAAGGATGTGAAAGGCGCAAATCCAAAAGGTGTGAGGTATGTAAATAAAATGACAACACTTCATTGCTCTAAAATGCTCCTTCTCTATATATTTTGGGGTGAGGAAACTCACCAATTTATAGACCTGGAGGTCTCTTGAAATGGGCATGCAGAGGCGCCACTTGGCAATCATGCCTTCCCGAGGGGAAGGAGATTCCTCCCTAAATTGGGACTTCATGACTGACCTTGCAAATGCCTCTAACGCTCGAAAATGCTCACCCATACTCCCATGCGATGAAGGAAGCGTTGAGTGGCGGATCTGAGCTGCCATTTGTCAAGATTTGACTTTTTGCCCGTCAAACCTGCAATTCGCCCCACCCTGGAGCGAATTCAGAATTCATCCCTGGGTGGGGCGAATCCCAGTTTGAATTCGTTCCAGGGTGGAACGGATATTGAGCAAAGTTCCTGAAGGTGCCAAATTGATCTCTGACCTTCCAAAACTACTGTGAGAGTGGTTAGGACCACTGTTTAACCTCTGGGGGCTGCCCTTGGGGCTGTGTGTGTCAAAGCGATTAGTGTTTGCAGTCACATAATCAAATTGGTGTTGTTTTGGTGTCTACACTGAGATTATTTTTCAACCAGTGACATAGGTTGATTTTAGACTTGCCCCACATTGGTTAATAGTATTTTCTATCCATGAGGGTAATTAAATTCTTTTAAATAATTAAGTTGCTTAATTCGGCTCAACCAAAGAGATAAAATTGAAATCATAAACAACGTTCCTTTTGTAAGATAGGGTTTGCACTATCTTAATCAATCAGTCATAGATTACCATGGTTACTCTACAAGATACCCAAATATATATGCTATTACCAAGTTAATACTTCCAAAGCATAACTAAACTAATTTTCATTGGCGTTAGGAGAGAATAATATTGTTTAATGAGACTCACAAAAATTAAACATATATTTATTTTATACAGCAAACCAAAGGTTTTTCTTTGAAATCCAAAGCATACATTTAGCGCCATACTTAAACCCATTTTATAATTCATGAATACTTTCCCATTTAGGTTTTTTATGAATACATATTCCCATTGCTCTTCATATTGAGATTTCGCATGGCTAGCCTCCTCTTCTTCACTATCACTAATCTCCTCAAGATGAATGCCTCTTCTTTAGGCAATTTTAATCACCTTTAATCAAGAAATTATTCCCCTTAGCATCTCAACCATATCTACAACTCGAGGGTATTATGGTATTCTTCTTCGCCACTGTGCCATCATTATTTTTGCATGCATCATGCTTGAGATATCTTCTAGATCTGATGCCAAAAATGATGTAGTGGAAGTATGGGGTTGTGTTTTTCAATAGTAAATAGAAGACAATCAATTACAATGGTATATAATTCCTTAGATAATAGGATTTACACTTAGATGATGGTGACGTTTAACCTCCCAAGATGACACAACCCAATATATTTCTCAACTCCATCATAGATGATGAACCATGATGACAAGAGTAAGTTGAGTGATAGCAACAACTAGACAAATAGATTTATACTATGTCAGGAAGTTGTGTCAATGGGGTTGCTTTCAAATTGTAGGTTTTAAACAACAACTCCAATATATGTCAACAACACTTGACGATAATTTCCCACAATGATGGTGGTGATTGGTTTTAGATGATCATATCTTAGTTGTAACTTTTAGATGGTCGTATACTTATAATGCAAGGAATTTCCTAGCTAGCAATACAAATTCCCTGGACAGTAGATTTATGATGGCATCAATCAACCAGTTATCTTGATTGACATCCTTATCCATGTGATGGCAATGTCTAGCAAGGTCTGGTCACTGAGTTCTGATGTTCAAGACTTGAAGAAAACCTTTGTCCTCTACCTTAGCACACACACAGGACAAAAATCCTTCCTCCTTTCCATGTCGATGCACTCTATGGATGAACTTTGATGACCATGACTTAACTTATTACAATAAATCTAAAACATACCACTAAGGAAATAATATGAATCAATGCATAACAATGGTAAATAAATGGTCTTGTTTTTATTTATTACTACAAATTATAGATATTCTTGGTGCTAAACCAAATGATTTCATGTCTATAGATAATTTCTCCTAATGCTCATTTTGTTCCTCAATTTCTATTCATTAGCCCCAAACTCTTACTCATATTTTCTTTTATTTATTTTCTTTTCCTGATCATGTCACCTTCCTTTTACCATGGTTAACTTATCTTGTCATTTAATCTCCCATTATAATATTTGCATCATACCCACCAAGTAACAAAAATGTTTCATGAGATCTACCTCATGAAGTGTTCTTCCAAAATATTACCACTCTAGTTTTGTTGTCAACATAAGGTTAAATTTGTTGTCTTGGTCTTCCTCCAAGGATCAAATCTCCTCGCATAGAATACACTAAACTTCTTATTCACCTTCTCCTATTGCATCACATCCATCCAACCACAATCAACGTGTATTTTTTCCATGATACTCTCTTGCTGCCAACACCTTCTTATAGAGTGATCATGTCCTCCACAACTCTCACAAGTATGTAGATTCCAACACCTATTTTCAACATGTCCAACTCTTCCACACTGATTGCAACAATTCATTCTTAAAACTTCATTCTTTGTATTGCTCATTTTCTCATAAATTTAGTCTCATTTTTTCTTGTTGGACCTGCATACCCAAATCCTTCATTCCTTGGCCTTATCTCTAAAATTATAGTTATTTTCATGCCTTTCCCATATCTTCTCAATACTTGACCATTGAACCTCATTCTTATCATCAACATAGAACCAATACCTCTTGTGTGCTTCTCAAAGCACCCAAAATCTTCATCACCACTTTACTCTTTGCCATAGTGTCCTACACTATTATCAACTCTAGCAATATTGCCTTGATCACGGTCATTAATGACCTAGTGAGATGTATTTTCTACTATCTCCTTACCTCTTCTCTCTTCCTATTTTATTACCATCATATTCATCATCACTATGACTAGTGACATGGGGTAACTCCCTCCTCTCCATGCTAATTCTCTTGATTGTCTTTATCCTTCAATGTACTTAATGTGTATCTCTTTCCATCATACTCAATAGTATAGGTGTTCTCCCTACGTTCATGCACTTCCTTTCTATCAAATTGCCATGGTATTATGAACAAGATATGATAAGCATCCATCGATATGATGTCACATAGAATTGAATCTTTATAAAACCTAATTTGGAGGTCTACCATAAATTATTTTATTACCAACATTTGATGTCCCATTTGCAACCATGATACTTTGTATAGATTTGGGTGTTCCATTCTCATCAACCCAAGTTTCTCCACCATATCTACTGATACTAATTTATCTGTGCTGCTACTATCCACGATCATCGTACAACATTTACTACTATCCACAATCACATTACAACATTTACCTCCTATTTTACAAATAGCCCTAAACATGATTCTCCTTTGCTCAGGTTCATGCACCTCCTTGGTGGATTTTAATAATACTCTCCATCATGAGATATTATCCTTGTTTTGGTTCTTCCATGTGCTTTTATGAAGCAATACTCTACTCATATACTTGTAAAAATTAGTTATGGTATTCTCCTCCATATCCATTGGTCTATTGTTATTGAGGACATTCAATTACCCTATGTCATTTTTTAGAATATCTATAGAACTTACCAATAAAACCATGTCCTCTTATTCTACCAAATCCACCACGTTCTCTTGATGATTCACCTTTTTTCTAGGTTCCTTGGCTGTATTCACTTTGGGAAGTACCAACTTCTCCTTGAAAATGCTTCCTACTACCATTGTTTGATTTTTCTCTTCCTTGGGAAGATCATCCCATTCCTCTTGTATTATTTTGTTACCTGCGCAACAACTTTTTCTCTGCCTTGAGTGCATATTGGTATGCTTATTCAACAATTTTGATTCTAATCATACCAATCTCATCTTGTATGGAAAATATTAGTCCATTTATATATCTTGCCATTTTTTCTTCATCATCTTCAATGTGACCTACCCTTATGGTCAATTTATAGAACTCCTTTGTATAATCTTTCACATCTAGCTCCTTTTGCTTGAGGTTTTGAAGTTTTTCTAAATAATTGGATCTGATAAACAATAAGTAAAATATTAGACTCAAATTTAGTTACAATATATTCAAATTTTATCCTTTCTCTTTCATTAACTCTCTGTTTGGACATGATCCTACCAAATCCAAGCATTTTACTTCAATTTCATATAGGTAAACTTCACCTTCTTAGGGTCTTATACTAATTCAAAATAAAAATACTTCTCCATATCTGTTGTCTAGTCTATGAGATCCTTTATATTCAATTTTCCATTGTATGATGGGGTTTCTTTCTTTGAATTCTGGCCCATATTGGAGATCACCCAAATCAATCACTCTTCAATGTATTCCTCTTGCTCTTCATCTTGAGCTTCTACATGGCCAACATCATTGTATTCGCTATCACTAATCTCCTCAAGATGAATACCTCTTCTTTGGGTAGTTTCAATAACCTCCAATTAGGTAGTAATTCCCCTCAGTATCTCAGTTAAATCTAAAACTCAAGGGCCTTATGATCTTCTTCTTCCCCATTGTACCATCATTAATTTTGCACACATCATACTTGAGATATTCTAGCTATGATACCAAAAATGATGTAGCGATAGTGTGGGGCAATGTTTTAAATAGCAAAGAGAAAATAATCAATTATGATGGTAGGTCCTTTCTTAGATGATAGGTTTTACACTTGAATGATGGTAATGTTTCACATCTCAATATGGCACCATCCAATCCATTTCTCAAATTTGACATATATGATGAACTAGGATGATGATAACTAGTCAAGTGATGACAATAACTAGACAACTAGATTTAGACTGTATCAACAAGGTTGTGTCAATGGAGTTACTCTTGGATGGTGGGTTTTAAACAACCACTTCAATCTGTGTGGGAAACACTTGATGATCATTTTACATAATAATGATGGTAATTAGTTTTAGATGACCATATATTGACTACAACTTTGGATGATGGTATACTCGTGATGGCAAGAAATTTCTAATTGATAATACAAATTCCCTAGATAGTAGATTTATGATGACACAAATCAATCAGTTCTCTTGATCAACATCCTTATCCATATGATGGCAGTGTCTAGCAACACTTGGTCAATGAGTTTTAATGTTCAAGCCTTGACGGTAACCTTTATCCGCTACCTCAACACATACTTAGGACAATAATCCTTCCTCCCTTCCATGTCGGCACACTTTGTGGATGAAATTTGATGGCCATGACTTAACCTATTACAAACAATCTAAAACATACCACTAAGGAAATAATATTAAATAGTGCACAAATATGGTAAAGAAATGGTCTTATTTTTATTTATTATTATAAATCACAGATATTTTTGGTGCTAAACCAGTTGATTTGTTGGCTATATATAATTTCTCCCTTTGATCATTGTGTTCCTCGATTTCTATTTGTCAATCCCAACCCCTTACTTGTATTCACTTTTATTCTTTTTTTTCGTTTGATCATTTTATCTTCCTTTTGCCATGGTCAACATGTCTCATAGTTTAATATCCCATGTGGAAATATGCATCCGTTGAGGAATATTATCTCTTATTTTGATAACTAAATATCTCCTACTTAAAAATACACACTCTTTTTTTCATAAAAGTATGCAACTTGATTACAAATTAGATGATATTATGTCTAGAAATTCAATACAATTGACCTTTTAAAAGTTGTTAAATAGGAGAAGTCCAACAAAAATTTGAAAAAAACATTATTACAATTTGTAACTAATTATTTGAACTCATAGATTAATTTTTAATTATATTCAAATATTATATAAGATTAATGATAAAATGATATAGTTCAAGAACAAGAATAATATATTTAATAAAAGTAAATATTCACTTTGTGATGTCTACACAAATATCCTCAATAGGAAGGAAACCATAAAATTATATTTGGTTTCCATGTAGCATGAGAAGAGTTGGATAGCACTTGTTAATTAAATTTGTTGTTTTCTATGATTGTTTGATATTTTATGCCAATGTCATATTTCTTTTAGTAGGTTTAATATTATTCCAGATGATTTGTTTATGTATTGTACAACTTAATTTAGATAATATTTTGTGTTTGAAAGAGAGATTTTTTAATTTTATCTTTAAGGAAGGATTGAAGCATATAGATTTTTTAAATTTTTAATGGAAGGTATTTGTTATAGATCACTTTTAGAGTGGTAATGGTTTTGTTGTTTAAATAAATTATATACAAAATTCATGTGTTATTGTTTTTTATTTTTTGCATATACTAGAGGAATTCATTACATTTTTCATCACCTCATAGTGGGTTCGAATCTTACTCGTTTTTGCCACTATAACCTTCAATTACAATGGGTAAAATTTCTAATATAGCTGACATGCTCCATGGACATGCCCTCACATTCTATGAGGCTCGAGAGATTGAATCGTGGTCTATAAATTATATATTTTATTTGTTATACTATACACTACATTTTTTATTGTTCCATGTGCTATATTTATATGGATATTATTATTTATATCAATTTACGTAGAATATCTTCACATACACTTTTTATTTTAAAAGTATTTATAAATATATTATTAGTAGATATTCAACTCTGAGGACTATCATTCCATGTGGAGGTTTAATTTTAAGAAACTTAATATAAAAAATAACATAAATGGCTAAGTATATATTTTGAGGTATGTTAAACCTCAAAAAATAAGCTACTAATACTACATATGTGTTTTATTATTTTCAAATGTTATATTTTCACTCAAAGGAAAATTGCTAAAGGTATTAATCATTAAAACCTAATAGAAACCTTTCTACATACAATTATTTTTTATAATCGTAACTTGTTCTTCATGGGTTTGAATCTTGTTCCTTATTGTCACTATAACCACCAGTTGCATCAGGTAAAACTTTTATATAGCCAAATACACTAACACGATATATCCACTGGTACTACGGGGTCCAAGGTATTGGAATCCTAGTCTTTATGCTCCTACAAAAGTGTTTTTACTGTTGAACATAGCCCTCCTACATACAATTCTAGATACAATTCTAAGGTATGAAGGTGATGTCGTAAATTTCAACCTTTATGGAAAACATTTTTAGTTTAATATCTTGTGTTTAATATCACTATAACCATAATAGACATGATAAATTTAAACAAAATATACAGTGGCATCAACTAGGATTATATTTCAATTTTACATTAATTAGGATTTTTTGGTACTATTAAAAGAAGAGGGTTTTAATGAGATCCCAAAAACACTATAATGAAAGCCATGAAGGTAACAAAATCTGAACAAACCTTAGAAAAAACCAGAGGTAAATAAAAAGGAAATATGGAAACCAAACCACAAGACATAAAAGGAGGGAGAACTGAGATAGTTCTACACCAACTTGTGAACACCTTGAGTTACATTAGCCACCAAGTGAGAAAATTTTTTAGATAAATCAAGGGAAAATTTTAGCGTACTCCAGATCTTACGTTGGTTGATGTCAATGAGCTTTAAATCAAGGAAAACCATATATTTAAAATTCTCGACCGCACCCGTAGAAAATATTTCTTCCACAAACTTCTCTCACGGAATATCCCTTGACAGAACATCAAGATCTGAGAGGGCCATAGTAGTGGGGAAATCACCTTCCTCTAATTTACTATGAAGCCATTTAGACTTACGATGAGCAACATCAGTGACACTAGCCGACTTCATATCAGAATCACCAAGATATTCCAAACATACTTTAGGGGCCAAATCAAATTTAACAGTGTGACTTGACGAGTGGGTTAAATCACTTGCCTTCGGGTCCCGACCCCAAACCCCTTTGGAGGAGACCTGTATCAACACCAAAGGTGAAGGAGAGAGTGTCCACACTTTCATCAATGTCTGTTCTAGAGGCTAAATGAGATCCACCACCAACAGAGGGGTAGTCCACATTCAAATTGGGACCACTCACCAGAGGAACAAAAGGATCTGCAAAAGACTTCAGAAAATCATTAGAATCAAGGCCACACTCCAAAGTAGCCTATTCAAAAACCAACAAAGCCAGGCCTTGGTGGATAGGGGCTTGACCATGACCAACTTGAACATTAAGGAAGAAATTTTGTATAGAATGAAAGAGAAATAAAGGAATTTTCATACAAGCATTATGTCTAAGGTGATTTTAAAACATGGCATGAAAACTCCTTATGATTTCGTAGGAAGGTTCAAGGATAAAATAATTCATAATAACCCTAATAACTCTATTCCAGGGAGGACACAGATCCGCAGTACTGAAACCATTCTGAATTCATGGTAAATATTCCTCCTTGTCCAGAAAAATAGTGATTTTTTGCAACAAAGAATACCTTTCACCATTATAATAGGCACCATCCAAATCCAGACCAGTGGTCCTGCTGATAATATTCGTTGTAACATGAAAGGACCGGGAGCCAACACTGACCCAACCATCATTCCAAGATGAAACCATCCAATTAGTAAGCAATGGATTATGCCCATGGAATTTTAGGATGCAATCCAGAAGACCTCCATCAGCTAAGATAGACTTAACCTCTTCATAAAAAGAAATCGACGAAGGTTCCAAATGAGGTTTACACAATTTAGACATAGCAGAATATATCTTAGCTTTCCCCATACTCCCACTAAACCAGCTAAGAATAGACTCAGACCACATAGAAAAAACTCAGATAAAGACACTTCCAAAGACTCGATAGCACCAATAATGAATAGTAATAGGTACTATAATGTCAAAATATAGGAACCTGATCACAGAAGTCAACCACCAAATGAAGGAAAAGGGCATAGAAGACCCACCCAAGGAATAATGAGATACATCGAGAAGGTACTTCATAGCCAAATTCCACTCTTTCAAAAAAACATAAAGACCTTCAACCCAAGCAAGAAAACAAAACAACTCATGAGGAACCCCAACAAAAACTGATCGACAACAACGTCAAACACATCAAAAAACCATAGAGAACAAACATGATAGGCTTGATAAAGGAAAGAGCAGAGAACAAAAGACTTCTATACTGACCCAAAAATTCTAGGAGAAAGATAATCCCAATGGGAGCCCATCCAAGAGAAACCATTCGAATGCCAACCCAAATCAAGGATAGGGATCCACCAAAAAGAGGATGCAAGCCATATAAAAGAGGTGAAAAAAGCAAGGCAAGTAAACCCAACTGTCAAATAAAGGGAAAAGGGAGGTACATGTGTAATACACTCTCCAAAAAGAACAACAAGGAGGTTCCCAAATGCCACCTCAAAACCGCACTTGAAAAGAGCACCATCATCCTCCACATGGAAAGTACCGACGATAGGCTCAAACCATGATAATCCCTTTCCTAAGAATTATTGATAGGTGCAAAACCTCAAGCCCAAGTATGCAAAAGTTCCATTCATAAGATACCAAATCCCAACATCCTAAAAAATCCTATAAAAAGATCTCAGAAATTGAATTTCAACAACCCTCATGGGAGAGGCATCCTGATAGAACGTTATTTTTCAAAAATTCCCCCTAGTGAGGAAAGGACAAAGAGACCCCAAAAAACTAAAATATCCATCATCAACATGTCACCCATTAAGAGCAACGACCAAAAAAATGGATGAAAAGACATTAAAGACCCAAATTTTGAATAAAAACACCACCAAAAGGGACTGACCAACAATCTACACGTTGCTTGCCACCTCACTGCATTAATGGGAGTAATAAACGAATCACCTAAAAATAACCACCAAATCTCACAAGGAGATTGACTGGCACAACTTTCAAACTTTATCACAAAGGTCTTTCCCATTAGTGCAGAATTAACCGAAGCCACCAAAATCCAACTCCCAAAAATCTGATTCAAAAATTGAATTTAAATTTCAAAAATCACCAGGAAAAGATAGGCCTTCTGGCAAGACACAATCTTCCCGATGTACTCACCAGTATTGGTTTGGCATGGAATTCCATCAAAATAACTCCTCTTTGTCACTAACCCTTTTATAAATATTAGCCAAAACATTAGAAAAAGCCCTGAAGACACCCAAAATAATTTATGACTTCTCATCATTAACAAGGCTGATCAACTCCATAGGAAAGTTATAACGCCACACCTTAAAGCCCTGACTTCCAATGGCTAAGTTTGCAAGATAGTCAGCCACCGCGTTTCCTTCCCTATACATGTGACTGATAGAGGAATCCTCAAAAGAAGACAAGTGGGCTCTAGATTCATCAATAATATTGGAGAACTTCCAACCCGATCTGCAAACTCCTTTAAGTATATTCACAATATTTAGTGAATTGCCCTCAATGATGGCCCTGTAGACTCCCAAATATTTTAACAATTGAATTCCAATAAAAGCAGCTATGCATTCAGCAAAATGAGAAGACTGCTCTCCGAAGTCTTCGGCAAAAGCCATCACAACATCGCCATAATGATCCATTATGATGCCACCCTCATCTGCCCTACCCGGGTTTCCCTTCGATGCCCCATCGAAGTTAAGTTTAATCCACATCAGAGGAGGTGGGATCCACCAAACAAAATTATGAATATTGAGCATCGAGAGTGGTCTCAAATAAAGACAAAAACCCAAAGCACATTCCATAGATGATCCCTAGGAATAGAAGGAAGAGACTCCTTCAAGGCAAAGGACACATTTTCACCTACTTTCGAAAGGATTTTATGACACATATGAGCCAGGTCACCCTCTTTGTTTTTGAAAATTCAGGCATTGCATTCCTTCCACACTCCCCATAGAATATGGGGCAATAAGAAATTTAAAAAAAAATTCATGTGTGGCGAATGAAAAGGGAATGACCATTGATTGACTAGATCAAGAATAGAATTTGGTAAAATCCAAGATAACCCAATTTGTTGAAAACAAAGATAAAAAATGTTCTAGAATACCTTGCAACTGAGAAAAAAATGTGACATTGACTCCAAGTCCTGCTTGCACAAAAAATAACGATTGAGCAAATTAAACCCACACATGTGAATATTATCAATTGTTATAACCTTATTCTGCACAACAAGCCAACTAAAATATTAATTTTCAGCATAAGGTTCTTCATCTATATTTTAGCCCAAGGCCAAACACCATCTCCATGAGGACAAAGGATAGAATAACCATATTTTATTGAGAAGTTGCCCTCATTGTCATCGTACCACACCAAACTGTCCCCAACTTCCTCATGACAAATCACGTAACTATGAAGCTCCAAAAGAATTTAATCCCAAACCAGATGATCCTAAACAAATCTGATAAAGGGGGGTGATGTCAACCAAATCCTCTGATTATTCTAAACGAGGATGAACTCCACAAATTTAATATAGTCGAATTCATTAGACAAAGAACAAAATTCATTAAAATGCAACTCCCCCATCAAGGGGTGATCTCTTAGCCATGGGTCATCCCAAAAGGAAATCGACCTACCATTTCCAATCACCCAAGAACTATTATATTTAATGAACTCCCTATATTTGATAAGGATTTTCCAAAAAGTAGAACCATCAGAGGAGATCAGATCAGACAAAAAACTATTGAACTGGTATTTGGCAAATAAAATATGGCACCAAATACTGCCCACACCGGAGGCTACTTTCCACGCTTATTTAGAGACCAAGGCCCTGTTCATCAAAGCATCACTATTTAAATTTCACCATATTTTTTCCTCATACAAGCTTTATCCCATGAATATAGATGAATTTTTCCTTTTAGTTCTAGCCTCACCCATAGAAAAGCCTTGCAGATACTATCAAATTTAGCTGTCACCTTAGCAGGGACACTGAAGAGTGACATAAAGTAAAGAGGAATGCTTTGAAGCATTCTCTGAACAAGAATTTCTTTGTCAGCCTGGCTTCAAAGGGCGCCCTTCCATGAAGAGAGTTTTTTTTTAACCCTTTCTAAGATCGAAGTCCAAAAGTCTTCTTTCAAATGTCCAAAAAACAATGGAAGGCCCAAGTATGTAACTAGAAGAGAAACAATCTGGCACCTCAAAATAGAAGCAATCCTATGTTGACGAACCTCAAGAATATTGGTGAAAAAGATGCTGCTTTTGAGGAAGTTAATTAGTTACTTGAAAGCTCTCCCATAACAATCCAAAATAGCCTTGATATCTCTGGCATGGTAAACAGATGCCAGACATGATCCGATTATCATAACCAACAACTAGGCTGAGGAATAGCAGCCTCCATAAGATTCACCCATGAATCATTAAAATAAAATTTCCTAAGGACCAAAAATAAGAAAGGCCAAGTCACCCTGTCATAGGCTTTATTAACATCCAACTTGAGGAAAAAAGCCACCCTTCCACTTTTCTGTGCCGAGTGAAGAAGATCATGAATTACTATAGCACCATCCAATATTTGTCTTCCTGGAACAAAAATGCTTTGGGTTGAGTCAATAATGGTTGAAATGATAGGTTTCAATCTATTGACCATAGCTTTGAAGAAAATTTTATAAACTATATTACATAGGCTTATTGGTCTAAACTCATTAAAGGACGACACAAATTCCTTCTTGGGTATTAAAGTAAGAAAAGTTGAGTTCAAAGCCTTCGAGAAGGCCCTCAAGTTTTGGACATGACGAATGGCATCACAAACATCCTCCCCACAAATATGCCAAATTTTTTAGAAAATAATAGGAGGTAAGCCATCCGTGCCAGGGGCCTTTAACAGACCCAAAGACTTTGTAGCAGGAAGCATTTCATCATCGAACAACAAAGCAAGGATAGAATTGTTTATTTCAACCGTAACCATTCTAGGGATGACCTCCAAAATCCTTGTTTTCACCTCATGGTCTCGATGAGGCAAGGAAAACAACAATGAGCTATAGAAATCCACCACCTCTTGCCTAATTTCAAAATATCTCCTTGATTCTATTCCGAGCTCTTCGTTGCAAGGTGGACGAATTAAAAAAATGAGAGTTTCTATCACCTTCCTTAAGCCATGACTCTCTGGACTTATGTTTCCAAAAGAGCTCCTCTTTAGCTTAGATATCATGGAGAGAACACAGGACAGATCTTTCCTCAGCAAGAAACCCCCCAGAGAGACCCTGATACTCAATTTGAACTTCAATAGAGGACATGAGAGATTTCAACTGCTCTTTTTCTTGAAATAAATTTCCAAAAGAAAATTTGTTCCACAACTTGAGGTAATATTTGAGCCTTCTCATATTGAATAAAAATTTAAACATGCTTACCCCAGAAGTGGGATCTTGCCACCAATCAAGAATTTTGGCTTCAAAATATGGGTGGGAACACCACATCACTTCAAATCAAAATGGGTGAGGAAAAAATGAGAGCCCCTTTGGAACTTCCAACCATAAAGGATTGTGATCCGAACCAATGTGAGGCAAAGTGGATAAATAAGCATCCCTGAATAAGTCTAAGGAAGAATGAGAAACTAATATTCTATCAAGTCCACTCAAAATAATACCATTACCTGCCCTTTGATTACTCCAAGTGAACTTGGCTCCCATAAGGTCGATATCACGAAGAACAACTTGATTAACAAAATCATGAAAATCCAAAATACTTATCCCATCCACAACATTTCCACCCCACTTTTTAGAAGGAAAAAGAGGAGAATTGAAATCACCAACCATCATCCAAGACTCATGTTGAAAAGTGGCTCTCATCTCTAGCAGAAGGGTCCAAAATCTATGTCTATCAGAAAAGGAGTTAGGAGCATAGATATTAGACATCACCCACCATTTGTGAGATAACTTACACCAAAAAAGGATATTGATCACTCTATTAGATGAGGAGATAACGTGGTCCTCGAATTTGGATGAATCCCAAAAAAAAAGAAGGCCACCAGCAGAACCAACGACTTCAATACCATTAATCCTGAATCTTTCCAAACTATCTTATGAATGGCTTCCTAAGTAGAAACCTCAAGTTTGAATTTATCCTTACGTAAGGATGCAAGAAGATGTTTTTTAGAGGCACTATTGAGCCCCCTAACATTCCAGGAGTACATGTTCATGGGAAATTAAAAAATATATTTTCTTACCAATTCCTCCACTTGTGGGGATTTGAACCCATCCAACGTAAGTTGTTTATCTCCATATTCACCTTCGATAATAATACAGGCTTGACCACCATTCATAACTACCTCATCAGTGGCTCCCTTTCTTCTAGATTTAGCTGGAGTTCTGCCAACCCTCTTAGAAAAACCATAATTGATTGGTCTCTTACGTAAGCTTCTTGTTTTTGACCCAGGAGAGCCTTTCTCAACGACACGCTTAGGAGAATCAATCGGAATCAAAATATCCTCAACAGAGACATAATATTTTGCTATAGGAGAGACCACCTTCAAAGGAGAATCCAAAATGGGAACCTCCTCCACCTCAATAATTTCCAAACCTTGAAATTATTTTGAAATAGGAATATCCCTCCCAGCATCAACAATATCCTCAGCCAACACAATCTCCAAATTTCCAAGAAAATACTGAGACTTGGGAGGAGAAGAATGACAGATATCCTTAGGAGAAGCAATAATGGGACCACCTTCAGAAGGATGAGAGGTCAAAACATTCTTACCTTTTGAACCTTGGGATAACTTAGGGGTCTTCTTTCTCCAAATTCTATTATTTTTTCCATTTATCCTGCTTTCCTTGAATGATCCTGAAATATGGAAGAGGGCCATTCTTTGCTACATTGTCAACATTGATAGGAACTCCTTTACTCTTATTCGAACATAAATTTTGATGATGGCCCCCCATACCACAAGATTGACACCCCCAGCCAGTTTACCTACCAAATCACATATCTCGTTCTTCAAAAAAGAATTCACAGTAGCATCCAAAACATGGATTTTAAAGGTATTTCCATCCACAACACAGGAAGGAAACTCACCATTAAGAGGAACTCCTGACACAACATGTGCATAAGACAGAGGGCTCTCAGGATGAGAAAAATTAGCAAACCCCCGACTAGGGACTCCTGGATCCCACCAAGGGCAACCACCGTAGACCGAAGACATACCTACCCAAAATGGATCCTCCACATTGACCTCCTCCACAACCACCTCACCATAAGCAGACAACAACAAACAATGCTCCAGAGTACCACATGGCTCCAACTCTTCTTTACATTAATTAGGATTGTTAATAACCTATCACAATTATTTTTGAAACTAACAACATAACATTTATTCTGGAAGTACCACTTATTTCATTAAGAATTTAAATTCTTCACCACCTCAACCAAAAATACATATAGTTTAACTTTTAACACATTCTTTTTTAAAACCTTTCTATAATTGAAACAATTTATAAGCAATAAAAATCGTTTTCTTTTAATATCAATAGATTATGTTTATATGATACAAATTGTTTAAATATTTCAAAAATTAAATAAATACATGGTAATTTGATTAAGACGATGAGCATAAGGATTGTTACTTTATCTTGCTTCGTTTAAACTTTTTTTGTTTGCACTAATTATTTTTAATACAAACTTCATTTCTGTGATAATGATCACAATCTTAGAACAGTTGATGTTATTTGTTCCAATTTCATATTTTGATTTTTAACATAAAAAATTTTAACCGAAAAATAACTTTTATGATCATCTCCATCAACATGGGAACCCTAGAAAAGCTAGTGTGGGAGGAATTGGTAGACTTTCAGATGGCTCCCTGGTTTTTACTTTTGCTGAGAATTTGGGTATTCTTTCCAATAACCTTATTGAGGGGTATGGTATCCTCAGAGGCCTTTATGAGGCTACTAAGGTTGGATGGGAAAAGGTTTTAGTTGAGTCTGACTCTCAACTTATGATTAATTTTTTCAAGACTCCTTCTAAGAATCATAAGGTGGATTGGAGAATAAAAAAAATTATTGAGAAGATTCAGTTAATCCAGATGGAATTTTTGAAAGTTGATTACAATCATGTGGTTAGAGATCAAAACAAGAGTGTTGATGCTTTAGCTAATTGGGCTTTGGACAAAGGTGATCTTACTTGTTATGGCCACCTTCCTATATGGTGGACTTCTCAAATTAGGGAAACTCATCTTTCTATCATTTCTTTGGATGGCTCCAGTTCTGAAGGTACCTAGTTTCTTTTTTTTTTTTTTGCTTCTCTTTGGTTCATTCAGTTTTTTTTAGTTCCCTATCTCATTCTATTATTTATTTTTTTCCTCTATTGATTCTTGCCTTAATAGTCTTCTGGTCTAGATAGGTCATTGTTTTGTTCCTTTTTTTTTTTCTTTGTTTTTTTGTTTAGCTTTTTAAGGTGGGTGGGTTCTTTTGTTTTTGTGTTCTTTGTGTTGTTTTTTGTTGTTTTTGTTGTTTTGTTTTTTGTTATTGTTCTTGTGTTTTTTCGTTCTTGTTCTTGGGTTTCTCTTTGTTTGTGTTATTTCATGTTTTTATGTGTGAGTTTTTTCTATGTTTTTTTTTTTGTTTATTGTCTTGTTTTTTATTTTTATTTTTATTTTATTTATTTTATTTTTTAGGTTTTGGTTGTGTTTTTTTTTCATGTTTTTTTTGGGTTGTCTTTGTAGTGTTATGTTGTTGTTGTCTTGTTTGTTTTTTGTTATGTGGTTCTTGTGTTTTTCTATGTGGTTTGTGTTGTGGTTTCTTTTATGTTATTGTGTGTGTTTGGTTGTGCTTTTGTTTTTGACACACTCAAGGAGAATGTTTTTTATTTTATTTTATTATTTTTGTTGTTATTTACTTATTTTTAAATTGGTTCTGTGTGTTTGTTTACTCATTGAGTATGTCAAATGTGGTAGGCCAGGTTCGAGTCCTGGGCATTTTTGGCGAAATGGATACCCCTGCCTCCTTGGGTCTTACCCGAAAGTGACATCCCTTTTGAGATGTTTTTCACAAAAAAAAAGATCATCTCCATCAACATCAATTCATTTGAATTTATGACAAATTTAATTAATTTAAAAACTAAATATGATTAAAACTGAGGTTTGATGTAGTAAATAAATTCAAATACATAAAAAATATTGTCTTTTATATTTTGAACTAATTTAATGTAATAAAAAACAATTTCAATATAAATAAATTCTTGATGATTGGCCAATTAGAGAAAACAACACACTTGACAACGTGAGGTTAGTCGTTAGCTGCAAATGATTCTAGAGGAACAATCTGTCTATGCTATGGATATATGTGGTACGTATGGGAAAATAAATGTGACTTAAGATACATAGGCATATCAAAGTTAGTTTTCTAAGTAAATAAAAGCGATTAATTAATTGTAAATGTCCCAATAGCAGGAAAGGACAAAAGGATGAAAATATAATATTTTAATTTTTAATTTATGATGTTTGATGTGTACTGTTTTTTAATTGATCTTTTTAATTTTTTAATTTATGATGTTTGATTTTTAATGTAATTGGATCTTTATGACTTAGGATTTTTTTGATTAATGGTTCTCGAAGATGATCTTTTTGATAAGTAAGTTTTTTTTTTTAAGAAAAATTATCTTAACGATAATAGGAGAGTGATTTTCATTTTGATTGTACAAGAAACAATAGTGTTTAATTGTTTATTGCCTGTTTTAGTATTTTAACATGGAAAAATTACAAGTCATTTAGAGTAGATTTTTTTATGATTATCATGGTTCTTTATTTTGTATTACTATGCCATTAAGTATGGTTAAGTATGATTTATATGTAAATAAGAGTAAATTATATACTAGATACACTTTATATAAATTATTGGTCTTAGTTCAATGAAGGAATGATAATTAATACAATTAGGATATTCAAATTTTATAAGTATATGTTCTAATTTCTTTTTTAATTAATATTCAATTTATAGTTGATCAAACTACCAAAGTTGTTCTTTGATTCATCTCTTCATCCATTACTAGTGGTGGTATTTATTCTTGTAAAAATACATCTAAATGGAAGCACCTTATGGTTTGCAATACATAACTTGAAAATATTAAAAATTAGAGCATGGAAATACGTAACAAAATACAAATTACTCTAATTATAACTTACAAGATACCCAAAAAGAGTTGACAAATTAGATTTCCATGAAGAGAGGAAAGAACTAAAAAAGGAAAATTAATTGATAGATGGTAGGTTTTGAGGATTTAATAGGATATAAACTTATTCTCTTATGGTTATACAAAGTACTTAGGGATTTTGTAGCTTCGTGAGAGAAACCATATGAGAAAAAGATATGAAATTTCAAATTTAAGATCTAGAGTTTAGGGTTTAGGGTTTAAGTCATCATTTATTCTTGTAGAGCTACATGATTCTCAAATCTAAGCATAATCACTAAAAGAGAAAATAAATATGTTTTCTATATTCAATCTAGTTACAAGGCTTATACACATCCAATTATCCAGTAACTTGTCATAATAAGTTAGATATCATCTTGTAAATTTTTTAGATACCATATATACTATTTCAACTAGTTAAAGGCTTTTTATGTATAGTTTTATTAATTGTCATACCTCTACAATATAACCCTCATCTACATTATAATGCCATTGTTGCAATATTTGAAGTAAAACTACATTAGGTAGTTCAAAAACTAATTTTTTATGGAATGTAACAAATAAAAAAGACTCACATTATATTTAGATATTTAATCCATATGCAATTCCTAGACTTACTTGTAAAGCAAATCATTAATCCTTATTTTTAAATGAATGTTGCATTTAGTTTTTAAGGATTACCTTCATCATGATCAAGTGGTATTCTTTACTATTAGTGATTCCTAAACTCTTTTCTTTCCTTGAACTTATTTTTAATAGCAATTCCAATCATGTATTCATGACTAGCCAACTACTTGTGATCAATCACATGCTTAAGTCTAAAAAATTATACCATTTGAAGAGGATGAGAGTACTCCTTTAAAATCATTTCTATTTTGTAAAGATTTGAGAGATGATTTATGATATTCAAATTGTTTAATAAGACTTCACATGATGTTGTACAATGATCTCTAATTCCCACTAATATAACCTTGAATAGATCATTTTAAATTGATTAAAATGTTCTTTGGCTTAATTTAAATTAGTTTCTTGTAAAACTAGTCAACAATCACTTGTAAAAGCCTCGTACATATATCAAACTACTATTTATATATCCATAACCACTCATGTAAGAAAATAATGAAGTATACACCATCCTTAAAGAGACCGATGTAATATTCATAGAGGCAAAACATTTCTTAAGAATAATATTTTATTTTTGTACAAAACTACTAATTATTACTAGCTTATACTAGCTAGTTTTCAAACATTAAAAAGATATAACTTGCTAGCATCTCATAGAACAAAGGAAATACAAGTGAAACTATTTAAATGGTAATAAATAAGAAATATACAATAACAACTAATAGGCTGATTTAAGTTGAGAAATATTTTTGAAAAGAAAACACAAAAAATATTAAAGCTTCTTAGTACATGTAAACTAGAGAAAGAAGAGTTGTTACCTTCAACTTCGCTATCACTAAGATGTACAACCATTATGTGTCTGCTTATAGATGTACATTGTTAGCGTACTTTAATATAGTTTGTCTATATTTCATATTTAGGCTTACTGTTACAGGAGTTGTAACAGTTCTATTTCAGCCGTTCAGCCGGTGACTATTCCCGACATTGTAACTATTATTTAAACACCTGCTCAATAATACAATTCTGTTCGTTCGCATTTTTACATGGCATCAGAGCCAGTGGCGTGAAGGGAGAGGTTGGAGGTGGACGAAGTTATTTAGCAATGCAGCGCGAATTTTTTTTTTTTAAATTTTTTTTTTCATTGTGTGATTGCAGCTGAGGAGGCCTACAACGAAATTAAAAAAAAAAAAAAAAAAAAAAAAAAAATATATATATATATATATATATATATATATATATATATATATTCCGCTCCACGTCCCCGCGCATAGAGCATCGCGACATGCGCAGACGCGGAGGACGGACGCAGGAGGTCCGCTCCCCTAGACGTCCGCGTGCAGACGCGTCTAGGAGGGACGCGCAGACGTCTATCGTCCAGGAGGGATGCGGTCTGCGTCCATGTCTGTCCGCGCCCACGCGCAGACGCGTCCAGGAGGGACACGCGGACGTCTGTCATCCAGGAGGGACACGGTCTGCGTCCAGGTCTATCTGTGCCCGTGCGCAGTGGACGCAGGATAGGGGGTGAAAAATCAAATCCACTTCCCACCCCCGTTGAACACGAGGGTGTGAAAAAAAGAAAAAAAAAACAAAGAAACCTCCCCCCCCGTTGAACGCGCTGCGTCGCGGGGGTAAAAAAAAAAAAGAGAATCCCGTCCCCACCTCCCTGCGCGTGCCGTGGGAAATTTAAAAAAAGGCGTGGAGGAAGCTGCAGCGGCGAGGCCGCGATTTGCAGAGGAGGAAGCTGTGCTCGGGCAGCAGCTTAAATACTAGGGGCTTCATTGTTCCAACAGATCAGCCCACTAGCTCACTTGGCAGTGAGCTGTGCGGTAAGGCTCAGGGAGCCTGCAGGTTGGGGGTTCAAATCCCGCCGACTCCCCCCTAAGGTATAATTTTTTTTTTTTTTTTCAAAGTTTTTTTTAATTATTAATTTTTAGTTAAAATTTTTAATTTTAATTTATTTTTTAATAGTTTTTAAAACTTTATAAATTAAAATTTAGTTTTAATTTATTTTTTCATAATGTTTTAAAACCATATAAATTAAAATTATTTATTTTAACTTTAAATACATAATAATTATTAAAATGCTTTGTTAAAGAGAATTGTTTTTAAGGGGGGATATTTTTTTTCAAAAAATCAAAGGGGGAATGCAAGTAATTTTCTGAAAAATAGCAATTTGGTGAATTGTAAAAGGTGCATTTTTGGTTGTGATCGACACCTTGTGGGTTAATTCTTGTGGGCACTTTTTATGTTGTATGTTGCATATTTCATTTTTTGCACTACTTCATTAAAAGTTAAAAAATCAAATACACTCCCTAAGTCCCCGGAATAATTAAAACCCATCCGTGCAATTTATTGCACTGCAGTGTTCGGTATTTGTGATACCTCTGGCCAACACTTATAGGTAAAGCTGTCATGATTGGGCTACTGTATCCGCCGCCTAATATAGATGCTACAACGACGTCTGAGCTTGTTCTCTATAAATCGTCAAGGAGAGATAAGTTAGCCATTTTTGCATTTTTTTACTCCATCCACTACCCTTTATCGCACTTGTGTTTAGGCGTAAATCTTGACGAAGTATTCTTCATAGTGTTTAGGGAAAGTTACGCCCCATGCATGAGAAGAATCTTCTATGGTAGGTGCCATCAACAAGGCGATTCCCTTTCAGTACCACTTATGTTCCACGTATCGTATGATCTCTAAAACTCACCTATAGTCTCCCTCACGTAAGGGCGGATGATTTTTGTTGATCTTTCTAAATACCTATAGTTTCCCTCACGTAAGGGCGGGTATTTTGTACGGTATAACGGCCTAGCAAAAGGTATATCGAAAGGGGGACCAATTGGTGATATAAGGAACCTTCACTATGGCCGCTGTTGCAAAGTTGATGACTGATCCTCATTAGTTATTGAAAGGTCCAAATTATACACCATGGAAACATAAGATGAAGGCAATTCTCCAAATGGAAGATTTATGGGATATTGTTACTGGAGCAACAACTAGGCCTTCACCAACAACAATATCCATAGGTCCTTTCACAGATCAAATAGCTTTTGACAAGAAAGAAAGTCAAGCAAAGGTGCTCATTTTGTTTGCTGTTTTAGATGAAGTGCAACCTCATATAGCTGACAAAGCAAGTGGTAAAGAGGCATGGGATGCCCTTAGAACCATCTATGAGGGAAAGAATGATTCCACCATTCTTCATCTTCAACAACAACTTCATAACCTGAGTTTGAGACAGGGTGAAACAGTTGAACTCTTTCTGTGCAGAGTGTCTAAATTGAAAGAGAAGTTGAATTCTTTGGGAGATACTGTGGAAAAAAAGCTTCTAATTTCGCTTGTGATGAGAGCTTTACCTTCTTCATTTGATATGTTGATCACCTCCATCTAGGTGTCTCAACGACAAATTACCTACATCGAGTTGGTCAATCTGCTTCAACAACAGGAGGCACACCAACTTCACAAGGATGATTCTTCCAATACAGCCCTATACACCAATAGGTAGGGTTCTAGGAAGAAAGGTAATGGGCAAAAAGGAGGCAAATTTCAGAAAGGAGGAAATTCTCAACAAGATACGAAAGGAAAATGCAAACAACCTCAATAGAAGAAGAGGTGGTGCAAGATCTGTGAGAAAGACAACCATGACACCAACAGGTGTTGGCATAAGAACAAGCAGAAAGGCCAAAAAAAACCACAAAATAAAAACAAGCAACCCCAGGTGAATGTTGCTATTGAAGAATCTGACTCAGATTCTGAATGGGCACATAAGGTGCTCATTACTACCATAGATTCCACATAGAGGGATACTGTTTGGTATGTCGATTCTGGAGCTAGCAAACATATGACTGGCGACAGATCGTGGTTTGAATCATTCGTGGCCAAAGAGGGCAAACCTGTCACCATTGCTGATGATAAAACCTACAGGGTTCAGGGAGAGGGTACAGTTTCAGTCACTCTTCCTGATGGCAAGTGTCATATTGACAAAGTCCTCTATGTTCCGGGATTGGCTAACAATTTGCTGTTAGTGACACAAATCCTGGATAGAAATATGGTTGTCAACTTTCGTGTTGAGAATGGAAAGAAGTGTTGTACTATTACCAGGAAGGGTAAGTAGATTGCAACAGCTTCATATAAGCATGAATTATTTGCACTAGATGCTATCTCTACTCCACATGTTGCCATGACTGTCTCTACCAATGAGGCAACTTCCCTATGGCACAAGAGATATGGGCATCTTAGTTCTGGCTACTTACTTGAGCTCAGCAAGTATGAAATGGTAAAGGGTCTTCCTTCCCTTTCTGCCACATTGCCAGTGTGCTCTGACTGCTTGGCAGGAAAGCAGTATAGAGTACCATTTGAGAAAAGCTCAACAAGAGCACGAAAACCTCTAGAGTTAATTCACATCGATCTGTGCGGTCCTTTCACACCCAACAGTTGTGGAGGGAAGAGGCACTTTTAGTTATTCGTAGATGACTACTCACGAAAGATGTGGGTTTTCTTTCTCCAACTAAAATTTGAAGCTTTCGCATTCTTCCAGTAATTCAAGAAATCCGTTGAGAAGGAGTCAGGAGCTTCTATTAAAACCCTCCGCTCAGATCGAGGGGGGGAGTTTACCTCTAATGATTTTTTTGCATTCTTAGATAAGCATGGAATCAAGAGACAGTTAACAACTGCCTATACTCCTCAGAAAAATGGAGTTGCTGAGAGAAGGAATCGTTCTATCATGGAAATGGTTCATTGTATGCTCATAGGAGCTACTCTTAGGCAACAATATTGGGTAGAAGTCGTCACCACCGCAAGATATCTGTTGAATAGGGCACCCACAAAGGCCCTAAAAGGAATGACTCCACAGGAAGCATGGAGTGGTCAAAAACCCTCCATATCTCATCTACGTATTTTTGGATGTCACGCTTTCATGCACATACCGAAAGAGAAAAGGAAGAAGCTAGATGAGAAAACACTGAGATGTATTTTTCTTGGGTATGATGAGCACTCTAAAGGATATTGTTTGATAGATCCTTTGACCAAGAAAATTCATGTCAGCAGAGATGTTGTCTTTGATGAAGCTTTCACATCACAGAGCACATCTAAAGTACACCTAGATCTTGTGGAATCTAAGGAAGAGAAGATTCCTTCGTCAACACAGACAGGAGGTCCTTCTACATCTTCTTCAACACCACCGAAGAAGAATCCAAAATGGTGTACAAATACAATCAGAGACGCAAATTTATCCACTCCTCCCAATTTGAACTTGGATAGACCTCGTACACGCAGTATGGCTCAAAAGGAAAAATAAGCCAAAGAAACTGGTGAGGTTGATGATCTTTGTCAATCTTTTGAGGAACTTTCTGTAACTCCACGTACATAAGTAGAGGATATGGATATTGATGATGACAGGGCGTTCATGTCTACCATAGATGATCTTGAACTTGCATCAGTGCAAGATGCTCTCAGTGAGCCTCAGTGGAAGGCCGCTATGGATACAGAGTATGAGTCTTTGATGAAAAATAAAACTTGGAAGCTTGTTGATTTGTCACATGGAAAGAAACCCATTGGCTGCAAATGGGTATATAAAGTCAAGTACAAGGCAGATGGAACAATTGATAAGCATAAGGCCCGACTTGTTGCAAAGGGCTATGCTCAGAAAGAAGGCATTGACTACGAGGAAACTTTTGCACCTACTACTCAGATGACCATAATTCGGGTTATCTGTGCTATGGTAGCACAATATGGGTGGAAAGTTCACCAGATGGATGTCAAAAGTGCCTTTCTAAATGGTGATCTCCAAGAAGAAGTCTACATGACTCAGCTTGAAGGATTTGAAGTGGAAGGACAAGAGCAGAAGGTTTGCAAATTGGTCAAATCCTTATACGGTCTGAAACAAGCTCCTCGAGTTTGGTATATAAAAATGGACAATCACCTTATGCAGCATGGATTTAAGAGATGTCCGTTAGATGCAAACCTCTATTTCAAGAAATAGGGTTCTGAGATAGTGTTGCTTGTACTCTATGTGGATGATCTGCTCATTACAGGGAGTTCAAAAACTATGATCTCTACTGTCAAAAGAAACTTGTGCAAATATTTTGAGATGATAGATCTCGGACTTCTCCATTACTATCTTGGTCTGGAATTTAGCCAGAAGGAGCACTCCATCAAAGTGTCTCAGAAAAAATATGCCAAGACATTGCTGGAAAAATATCGCATGACTGATTGTAAGCCAATGGCAACTTCGATGGAGAATGGACTTCAGTTATCGCCATATGATGATTCACCTCAGGTAGATGGTACTCTCTATTGACAGTTGATTGGGAGTCTCATATATCTGACCAATACTAGGCCAGATCTCGTATTTGCTGTCAACTATCTTTCAAGGTTCATGCAGGAGCCTAAGACCACTCATTGGAAAGAAGCAAAACGTGTTCTTCACTATGTCCGTGGTTCTATGGAATATGGCCTAGAATACAAGACGAACAACAAATTCTTCTTGCAAGGATACACGGACTCCGACTATGCCGGATCATTTGATGATTGCAAGTCAACTTTTGGATACATTTTTCATCTGGGATCCGGTCCTGTCTCTTGGCACAACAAGAAGCAACAGGTGGTTGCTATTTCATCAACAGAGGCAGAGTATCACACCGCACATGAAGCTGTGTGCGAAGTGATATGGTTACGTCGCATTCTTACAAGTATGGGCCATCCATCAAAATCTCCAATACACTTGTTTTGCGACAATCAGGGTGTTCTGAACCTCGTCAAGAATACAATCCATCATGAAAGAACAAAGCACATTGACACACAATGTCATTTCATTCAAGATGAAGTTCCAAAGCACCGAATTCATCTTCAGCACATTCCCACCGATGCTCAAGTTGCAGACATTTTCACTAAGGCACTTAGACGTGTCAAATTTGAATTGTTTCACAGCTCTCTTTGTATTGCACAATGATGTAAGGGGATGTTAGTATAGCTATTAGTTATTACATTACCCAAATAATGTAATAAAGAGGGATGTTAGCGTACTTTAATATAGTTTGTCTATATTTCATATTTAGGCTTACTGTTACAGGAGTTGTAACAGTTCTGTTTCAGCCATTCAGTCGGTGACTATTCCCGGCATTGTAACTATTATTTAAACACCTGCTCAATAATACAATTCTGTTCGTTCGCATTTTTACATACATATGTTATTCTTGATCTAACAATGTCAAAAATATCTTACCCCTATTCCTAGCTCCTTACACTCCCCTTATTCTTCCTTTTCTTGGTCAATATAGATTTATTTTACTTCTTGTTCTAAATATAGAAGTGCAATTGATGTTCCTTGATGACTAAAGTATTTCTAAGTTAAAACCATACACAAAACTTATCTCTCATACCTTTCCCTATAAATAACCCCCTTGGCACCTACCATAATTAGTTTTAGCCCACCTTATACATGCCAAATTAGTCCATCCTCTACTAGTTTTTTAATTGGAATGTTCTTTTAGCATTTTGAAGGCCCAAAATGAATCATTCTTAGATGAAAATGATAGACATGTATGCAGTTATGTTAAGAAAATTTTAGTAAAATATTTGTGTCACTTGGAGCTCTCAAATGTGATAAAATGAGATGATATATCATGCTAAATTTAACCATATGACTTCCTAAATGGATGTATTTTGGTATACAATCTATGTTCTAAATCCCTATAATAGGAAAAACTTTATTTGGTTGACTTATACCAAAAAATACTACTCATTGATCTCAACTATTCTTTCCTAATTTTTTGGAGTTACATGATGCATTTTAAACCCAAACTAATTTTAAGCATTCTTCTTTATGTCTAACCTCCCTATGAATTTTCATTACACTATGATTTTATTTGAAGGCACTATGGTTAAATTATAAAGTTTTCTTATTTTGGGAATTTCTAGGGTCAACATCCCTTGATTGTTCTTCACTAACATCAACTTTTCATGCTCCCAAGTGAACTATCTTAAGTCCATATGTATCATATAAATATGTTATGTAACAGAAAGTAGTGGATATTACCAACTTAATAAATTGATATCCTTTCATACTAGTAGTAAGTTGCAAATATTTAAGAGTGTTGAGACTTATAGATCAGTCTAGATTTTGAATACATCATATATTGAGTCCATGAGAAAATTACACTTCTATATGACCACTGTATACAACTTCATCATATTTTTTGGACTTATTATATCCAATGTTTCCTAAAGTATCTTATGCATTACATATCATATGCATTTAATACATTCCTCATGTATATATAAATATTTTCACTTATCATGAAATATCTATCAATGATTCCATATACTTAGACCTTAGCATAATTACTATAAAAAAATGAATCTATTGTCTATACTCAATCCAAATACAAGGCTTATTCAAAGTCCATTATCCTTCAACTTTTCATAATGATTGAGATAATAGTACATCATTCAAATTGCTAAATCCATCTTCAAATAAAGAATAGCCGAAGAGATGACATACTAGAAAGAAATCAAAGATTATAAATTTAATAAGTTAATAACTTTTAAACACTTAGTAGATCTATTGGTTAGAATTAATTATCAATTATTGATTATAGATCTTAATCATGTGTTACATTGAGTAAATAAAGAATATTAAGATTATCCATAATACACATGTTCAAAATAATCATCTATTTGATTGATTTTCCAAGTCTAAAACCTTCTATATGTGTATCCATACTCAACCAAGGAAGTAATTTGTAAAAGACCTAATAGATGCAAGTATAATGAGTTTGAAAAATATGTTAAAAAAGGTAGAAATTTTATAGGTACTTAGAATTTTATATTTTCAAATAATTTAATATAATAAAAAACAACTTTAATATAAATAAATTCTTAAAAATAATACTTAAATTAATTAATTAATATATATTTGATATTAAGATTTATTTAAATACAAACATATAAATGGAGTTTTATGTTTAATTTGAAAAATAATATAAAACTCATCATTAAAAATTTTAAAGCAGTAGAGACTTTGGAACTCTCAATATAAAGAAATCTTGTAGGGTTTAGGGTTTAGTGGTGTTCACCATGCTCCGGAATATGGTTGTGGTTGGAGATAACCATTGAATAAACAATATCTGTCTCATATAACATGTGGCATCAAAACTACTTTACTCTTTTATTATTTATTAATAAAATATAAAACTACTTTACTTTTTAAATAGTTCCAAGGGGGCAGGGCAACTGTTCGGGCTCTGGGTCTTCTTGGGGAGGTCTAAGGTTCAATGTGTGAGGGGGTGGACGTGTGGTGGTTGTATGTTAAATTTGCTATTGATAAGCATAGCTCTCGGATTTACGAGGGATTATGGTTGAGAGGAGACTACACAAGTTGTAGGAGTTTCTCATATTAACAAAATCTAATAAATAAATAAAATAATAAAATGATTAAAATAAATAATTTTAAATATATATTTGTTATATTAAAATCGTTCGCGCTCTGGCTCTTCTTGGGGAGGTCTAAGGTTCAATGTGTGAGGGGGTGGACATGTGGTGGTTGTATGTTAAATTTGCTATTGATAAGCATAGCTCTCGGATTTACGAGGGATTATGGTTGAGAGGAGACTACACAAGTTGTAGGAGTTTCTCATATTAACCAAATCGAATAAATATATAAAATAAGAAAATGATTAAAATAAATAATTTTAATTAATTTTAAATATATATTTGTTATATTAAAATCGTATCATATAACTATTTTAAAATAATTATATATTTAAATGTAAATAATATTAATTTTTTTTTTTTTTTGATGTGGAACCTTTTATATACAACATATCCGCAACATGTGGAACCTTTTATATACAACATATCCGTAACATGTGAGGGGAGAGATTGAAACCTGGGCCTCTCGATAACTGGAGAGTTTTAACTACCCACTTGCTCTCCAACTCCTCTACATGAGCGGATTATTAATATTTTTAATTGCATACATATTAAAAATTATTGTATTTTAAAAGTTGCGGTATCAAGAATTTTTTGCTATGTTTTATTAAAAACTAATATTTAAATATATTCAATATATCATCCAATCAACTAAATATTAAATAAGTTATGTATAAGAATATTAGATAAATCTGAATAAGAAACTATTCATTCTAATAAATTAAATAAGTTATGTATAAGAATATTGAATTCGTTTGAGAAAAATAGCAATAATAAGATGGTGTGTGTGGGGGCGTACCAGATCATATTAAGAAATGAATGGAGGAAATGGGCTCCGTCATTTGACGTGGATTCCGTGCGTCCTCCACGTATATGGCTGTTGTTTATGATATACACTATTTCTGCATAAATCCACAGATAAAGCATTAACTAAAAGGCTTTCCCTTTTGTAGCTTTTCTGATATGCAAGGAAACACCGCAGCCGTCGGCGCTAGCTGCCGCCGGGGATAATTTCCAAGCCATTTCTTTTTTTATTAATTTTTAATAACAAGGTAAAAAACATTAGTACTTTTTAAAGTTTCTGCAACAGAGTCCTTAGCTATATCAGGAGGTCCCCTACGTGGGTACGTAACATCTTAATTTATTTATTCTGAGTACAAAGTGAATAATTAGAGTTTATTCTGATTAAGATCAATCAGTTATACTTTGGATTCTTGATGATTGGCCACTTAGCAAATTAGAGTAAACAACACACTTGACAATGTGAGGTTAGTCGTAAGCTGCAAATGATTGAAGGGGAACAATCTGTGTATGGTATGGATATAGGTGGTAGGTATGGGAAAAACAATATATATATATATATATATATATATATATATATATATATATATAAAAGTTGAAGGAAAAGATTGAAGGATGAAAGTTTGATATTTTAATTTTTGAAAGGTATTAACTTTGTTTATGATGTTTTTGATGATTTTTGTTTTTAATGAAAAATATATTATATTTATAGAAGTTGTATTATAAAATAAAATAAGTTAGATATGAGACAAGGAAATAAGAAAAACCTTTTCCAATTTCTTCTGGTTCAAATATTAGTTATAAAAATAATATATAGGTATGTTTATTGAAAACATCACCTCATGCCACCATAATATAGTTATCCATACACATCAACACTATCATAGTTGAATTCCAATTTTTCTTAATCATATAAATTTTGAAGATCATCAATCTAGCTTCATGATGTTTTGAAGTCATTATTGACATCTTGAACATGTCTGATATCTTCCTGTACCACCTCTCGCATTCCTTGGATTCTTTGGTACCAACTTATATGATTTTCCACCTAAGATTCCACATATTGCCCTTCCTCCAGTTATTTTCTCCATTTTTCTAAATAGTCTGCCATCCTATTTCCCGCTCGCTTGATATGAATAATAAAGACATCTTGAAAAACCTTTCAAATCTTTTGATCCGCTTCCACCTTCCTTCTCTCTCCAATTCCCAGCACTTGAAAGGGTCCTATAGGATCCAAGAATTCAACCCATACTTAAGAGTCTATCTCTATCCATAGCTTATGTAAATGTAGATTTGAAGCTATCATTGATGTTGACAAGATCACCTATCCTTCTGCTTCTTTATTTGTTGTCTCTTCCATACCTTATGCTCTCTAGTACACATGTTCTTCTTTTCAATTTTGTATGATAATACCAAAACTAGCTTATCCAAGATTTTTAGTAGAATCCCCATTTGTGTTTACCTTCACCCACTCTTTGGGAGGCAATCTCCACTCTATGTTATTCAAGGAGATCTCACCTACGCAACCAACCCTTAGTTATTTTTCTTTTACAGTTATTCTAAAACTCCTTATAATAGTAACTTCCTCCATTTCTATGTGTGTTTCCTCCTGTAATCTAATGGATAGTGTTTCTATTAACTTACTCATAATCCTCTCCCAAAATTGCTCCCTTATTTTATGCTCTGATCTAAATATGTCTGCATTTCGTTCTAGCCATAACTACCACCATCTAAAGGTAGGTCCTAGTTTCCATTCTATTTTTATTGTTATAGTCTTAAATATGCATTATTTCCATTTCTTATAAAAGCTTTCCAAACTCTAAAAAAATTTCTAATACTGGCTCATCTGCCTCCACCAACTAATCCATATATCTTTCACAAAATAACACCCAAAAAATATGTGATTCAAGGTCTCCTCTGCCTTTCCACACATAACACATTTGGAATTCTCGTATAAACCTCTTTTTATCAAATTATCAATTGTCAAGCACTTTCTATGTTTTTTTTTTTATTATTTGTGGAAAACATCCCAAAAGAGATACCACTTTCAGGTAAGACCCAAGGAGGTAGGGGTATCTGTTCCACCAAAAATGCCCAGGACTCAGACCTAGCCTAACACATTTGACATACTCAAGGAGCAAACAAACACACAAAACCAATTTAAAAATAAGTAAATAACAACAAAAGTAATAAAATAAATAAAAAACATGCTCCTTGAGTGTGTCAAAAACAAAAGCACAACCAAACACGCACAATAAGATAAAAGAAACCACAACACAAACCACATAGAAAAACACAAGAACCACATAACAAAACACAAACAAGACAAAAACAACAGAACACTACAAAGACATAACCCAAGAAAAACATGAAAAATAAACAACCAGAACCTAACAAATTAAAAAATGAAATAAAAATAAAAATAAAAAACAACCAACAACAGACAATAAACAAAAACAAAAAACATAGAAAACACTCACACATAAAAATACAAAATAACACAAACAAAGAGAAACCCAAGAACAAGAATGAAAAAAACACAAGAACAATAACAAAAAACATAAAAAAAAATTCAAAACAAAAAAAACACAAGAACAAAAAAAAACAACACAAAGAACACAAAAACAAAACAAAATAAAAAAAACCCACCCACCTTAAAAAACTAAACAAAAAAAACAAAAAAGAAAAAAGAAATAAAAAATGAACAAAACAAAGACCTATCTAGACCAAAAGACTATTAAGGCAAAAATCAACAGAGAAAACAAAATAAATAATAGAATGAGCTAGGGAACTAAAAAAACTGAATGAACCAATGAGAAGCAAAAAAAAAAAACAAGAAGAAACTAGGTACCTTCAGAACTGGAGCCATCCAAAGAAATGATGGAAAGAAGAGCTTCCCTAATTTGAGAAGCCCACCATATAGGAGGGTGGCCATAAAAAGTAATATCAACTTTGTCCAAAGCCCAATTAGCTAAAGCATCAACACTCTTGTTTTGATCTCTGACCACATGATTGTAATCAACTTTAAAAAATCCCATCTGGATTAACTGAATCTTCTCAATATTTCTTTTTATTCTCCAATCCACCTTATGATTCTTAGAAGGATTCTTCAAGAGATTAATCATAAGTTGAGAGTCAGACTCAACTAACACCTTTTACCATCCAACCTTAATAGCCTCCTGAAGGCCTTTGAGGATACCATACCCATTAGCAAGATTATTGGAAAGAATACCCAAATTATCAACAAAAGTAAAAACCAGGGAGCCATCTGAATGTCTACCAATTCCTCCCACACTAGCTTTTCCAAGGTTCCCTCTAGAGGCTCCATCAGTATTGAATTTTCCAAAATCCTTAGGAGGAGGTTGCCAATTTCTATTCCTATCCATCTTACTAATACTCACATTCCCTTTAGCAGGAGGTTTAGAAGATTTAATCTTCAAAATTTGCATCACTTGATCCCATATTTGGTGGGAGTTTTGGGGGTGATTAAGGAGATGATGGACTGATTCAACTAAGTTGGCTATGGTCTTTTGCCAAATATAGTGAATATCATTCCTATCTTGGTTAAAAATTTGGCTGTTCATTTCATTCCAAATATTCCAAAGAAGAATGGTAGAACCCATCGAAAATAACTACCTAATAAAATGATCAACACCCTCTTGATTAGGCCAATCCCTCCAAAGTTGTTCAAAAGTAAAATAATTGGACCACTGTAAGCCAAGTAAAGTGGCCATTCTCCTCCATAGCTCAGAGGCTAAAGTACACTCAATAAAAATATGGTTGATATTTTCTAGATTCTCTTTACATATTTCACATCTAAAAGGGCCATGAAAACCACGTTTTATAAGTTTCTCACCAGTAAGCACCCTACGATGCAATAAAATCCAATTAAGGAACCTCACCTTAGGCCAGAGCTTTTGAGCCCACAATTGAGAAAATATGTCAAAAGAATGGTTGGGATTATTATGGCATAAGGTCAAATAACCTTGAGCAACTGAATACTCACCCTTAGTAGTGTTGTTCCATCCAAAACAATCTTTTTCATGGGACCAAGAGAATGATCTCATATGAAGGATGCCTTGGATATCTTGTCTTTGCATTTCTGGGATTTGAATAGGTTAGTCCTCAATAGGGATCTAATATCTACCAACCTTTGAATTACCAATATGGTAATGATAGTAATTAGCCACCTTTATCCAATTAGCTCGATGAAGCTCCTCCATCCAAGGCCTCCAATCAGGAAACTGAGTTATCAAAGGCTTGTGACCATCCCAAGAATCTGTCCAAAAATTTGCATGTTGACCATTATGAATGATCTAAAATAATTTTTTCTTTATCAAATCCTCACCAGTCTTAAGAACTACTAAAATGGGAGAACCTTTGGTAGGAAGTTGATAGCAAACAAGGTCTTCAGGACTTTTATTATGAACATATTTAGCACAGAGATTATTGGCCCAAAGAGCATTTGGGTTATGCAACATCCTCTAATATAATTTAGCAGCTAAATCTTTGTTGTTATTAATTGAATACCGTAATCCGAACCCCCCTTCACTCTTAGGAAGACATAAAGTATCCCATTTCACCAAGGCCCATTTTCTTTTCTCCTTAGTACCACTCCAAAGGGAACGATGACTGATTTGATCTAATTATAGAAGAACAACCTTTGGGATATTCAAAATAGAAGATACATAAATAGAATAGCTTGAAGGACTAATTTTAGCAAGGTGATTCTACCCCCATAAGAAAGCCACTTGTTGGTCCACTTTCCAATTTTCTTCTTGACTTTGTCTAACAACCAATTCCAATCTTTATTTTTTTGCCTTTGAATATTTATGGGAATACCTAAATAAGTGATTGGAAGAGAGGTCTTCTTATATCTTAGTTTATCCAAGACCATGGATTCCTGTATAGTAGAGCAGTGAAAGAAAATAACTTTAGATTTGTCTTCATTGATCAAATGCCCAATAGCCTTAGAAAAATAGCTAATGATTTGCTTAATATTAGAAGCTTCCTTAACTGTAGCTTTACCTAAAAGAGTAGAGCCATCCAAAAATTGAAGATGAGAGATAGGTCTAGCTCCATGAGAAATGGTAACTCCCTCAAGGATTTTTTTTCCCTCTTTTTGGTTATAGTCCTACCCAAGCATTCAACAAGAATGATGAATAAATAATGGGATAGTGGGTCACCTTGCCTAATACCTCTGGAAGCTAGGAAATACTGAGAAGGCCTGCCATTGATAAGAACTAAGTAGGAAACCGAAGAGATACATCCCATAATCCAATTCATCCAATCCTTAGTGAAACCAAATTGCCTCAAAACTTTGATAAGGAAGTGTCGATCCACTCTGTCATAAGCTTTGGATAAGTCTAACCGAATGAAAATGGAAGGAGAATTTTGCATATCCATGGAAAGGATGTCTTCCTGAGAAAAAAACTATCTACTCTACTATTTGACATCCTTCCACATAACCCCCTTGCTCTAGGGAAATAATATTATGCAAAAGAGGCTTCAACCTTTTTGCCATGATTTTAGTAATGATTTTGAGAATAACATTACATAAAGCACTAGGTCTAAACGTTGAGATATGATCAACCTCTTGAGCTTTTGGAACAAGAGTAATATAAGTTTTATTGATAACCTTCAAAATTTATTTGGCTTTCCTGGCTTCTTCCACCACCTCTAATAAATCAACATGAAGGATATCCTAGAACTCTTGGTAGAACTCAATAGGAAAACCATCAGGACCTGGGGTTTTCCCTTTTTGCATTTAAAAAACTATTTGTTGAAGCTCATTGATAGTAATAGGAGTAGTCAAAATAGAGTTCTCCTCAGAAGTGATAAGATAAGGGATTGCTTGAAGAACATTATATTATGAAGCTGAGTCAAGGGGAGTAGCAGCAAAAATATTTGAAAAGTAATCAACAAAAAGAGATTTCATGCCATCCCAAGTATAAACAACATATCCAGAATCTGAATTTAAGGAAGAAATAAAGTTGTGAGATCTTCGAGCTAGAAGATATTTGTGAAAGAAATTTGTGTTTTGATCTCCTTCTTTGAGCCATTGAATTCTAGATTTTTGCTTCCATAAGATTTCTTCTCTTTTTTCCCATTCCTCTAACTGAGTTGTGAGTTTAATTTCATCTGCATTTCTCTTCTCTGTGATGCCATCTAAATGGATTTTCTTATTCAAATTTTCAAGATGAACAATAACTTCATGTTTTTTTTATGAACATCCCCAAATTATTTCCAGTTCTAAGTCTTTATTTTGGATTTAACGTATTGCAGTATTTTGGCAAAACAAAACATCTTAGTCCCATGCCTAGGTTTACCTTCCTTCAACCATTGTTGCACATGAGGTCTAAAGAAAATTTCTCTAAGTCACATTAATTGAAAACTAAAAGGAGAGAAACTCGCATTGGTTTTCCACATTTCCACCATGTCTGGCCAATGATCCGAACCAACATTATTAAGAGTCTTCACTTTAGGAATGTGACCATGGATTAAGAAATTTTTAGAGAGCAAAAACCTATCCAATCTCTCCATTATACAAGCTAAGTCGTGACTTCTGTTAGACCAAGTCATAAGGCCATTATCTGGTTGCATATCGACAAGATGGAGGTTTGCAATATATTCGCTCATGAGGTCAGTGCTTTTGTCCAAATTTCTATTTCCCCCCCTTTTCTCATCCAGAGAGAGGATGGTATTGAAATCTCCTCTGATCAAGATCCAAGATTTAGGAAAATGATATATAATATGAGTAATAGCCTTCCACTGTCTTCTTTTTTCCTCCAAAGAAGTCAGAGCATAAAAAATAATGCAGAGCATAATCTGGTTAGAATGTCTACTTTGAATAGCTATAGCGAAAAAACCCCAAATGCTAACTATATGGTGAATAACTACCTCTTTTGGATCCCAAAGACAAGCAATGCCACCCGAAGTCTTTTAGGAAATGAGGGAAACCACTTTTCTAGCTAGCCAAAAATTAACATTTTCTTCTCACCATTTTGGTGCCGCTGTCGGGGAGTGTCTAAACTATAGTGTTCTAATTTATCAGTCAGATAAAAAGTCTATTTAAAATTACCTGTAGATATTTTACCTGAGAAGTGTGAGTCCACCGTGGACCTTTTTATAAGGCCAAAAATAGTTTTCGGCACAGTCAGAGCTAAATTCCATTGGAAATTGTTTGCATTTTATAGCTTCTCAGGTAAACGTGGGAATGAACTTGATGTACCAAATTAAGTGTAGAAGTAGGAATAAAATGTGTTGTCAAAAAAAAAAAATTAGAAAAATCTGGCATTGAAGTATTTCCATCACATTTTCAATGGTTCCAAGAAATCAAAAGAAATAAGCACAAGCCAGGTCTGATTGAAAAAATTTAGGGATGTGTTTCTATATAGAGACCATTGAAAAAAATTGTGCCTCTAGAAGCTTGGTTTAAAAAAAATAAAAATTTACAGGCTTGGACTTTTTGTAATGTACTGGTAAATATTTTTTTTAATGATGAAATTAATAGCATGAAAAATGATAGAACAAAATTTAAATAACATATTGTTATGAAGTATGCTCTTCACTTGCGCTTAAGGCGACCTGGTGAATAAAAAACTAGCATTGTTTTTTAAATACTGCTATGCCATGTTTTTTCCAAGTTGCTAACCTGCAGGTAGTCATTTTTCTAGCCTATGCATTTTGCCATTATGTTGAGAAATTTTGGTTTTGAGGCCATGGGATAAAATGCTCTTCTCATGCTACAACACATCAAACTAGTTGATAATGAAATTGATGATTTTTTTTAAAATACTAGTTTAGATGTAGACATGGGGGAGACCCCACCTTCATTATTGCCACCAAAAACACAATAAACATTGTTTACAGTGTTCATGAAAAATAAAAAGAAATTATTGAAAAAGGCTCCAAGTAAAGAGCAGATAAAAAAGAATAGATTTTTATTTTGCTACTTGTTGGAAGAGAGTATCCTCTTTCCTGAGGACCAACTTGGTCCAGAAGGGAAATGAGAAATCTCCAACCGGTAGCTAAATAAAGAAGGGGAGAGAAAAAAAATAGAAGCTTTATTTTTGTTACTTGTTGGAAGAAAGTATCCTCTTTCCCTGGGACCAGGTTGGTCTAGAAGGGAAATGAAAAATCTCCACCGGATCACTAAATAAATCAAGGGAGAATCCTGGAAGTAATCGGAAGAAAATATATATATATATATATATATATATATATATATATATAATGAAAAAAAAATGAAAAAAAAATGAAAACAATGAAAATTAAAAAAAAAAAATTAGTTAGAATTTTATTTTAATGCCTTTAGTTTAGATTTTTCTTTTATGTTTTGCAGGACAACGTGAAGTGCGAAGTAGAAAAATAATGAGGTGTCTATGAATATTTCATGAATTAAGAATTATATGTGGAGTTTGTAATAACACTATACAAACTATCTTGTGTACCTAATCGTTTAGCATCCAATCTAGCAGGTGAAAGCTAGCAGAGTTTTACCTTGGCAACAATAGCGCCTGAAGGCAGGCTAAGTAACCCTGATCAAGCGAAAGGCTTCCAGCCCAAGGTTCTTGTGAAACTTTGGGAATATTTTGCTGTCAGGTGTGTGACTGTTACAACCTAAGTAAATTATGAGTGGAGTCAAAGATGCTACACCACGTACAAAGTAGAGTGTCGAGACAATGTTTGAGTAACGGTCAACGAGCTCCATTAACAATCACCTCATATTTGTGAGAGTGGATCATACATCGGCATGGGGAAGACCCCATACCATACCAGTTGCTTGGACGAATGTTCAATCATTCATTAAATATATATATATAAGAAAACAAATGATAAAGAAAAGAAAAAAAGAGAAAAAAAAACAAAAAAAAGGGGGAAGGATACATGAAAAAAAAAATGATAAAGTGAAATATGCCTTGATAATAAATAATGTGCCTTCCGCATGAAGAAGGCACCATACAATGGATGCGCCTTCTACATGAGGAATGCGCCATACATTGAAGGCACCTTCCGCATCAATAAGGTGCCATACATTGGAGGCGCATTCCATATGAATAAGGCCCCATACATTGGAGGTGCCTTCCACATCAGGAAGGTGCCATACATTGGAGGTGCCTTCCACATCAGGAAGGCACCATACATTGGAGGCGCCTTCCACATCAAGAAGGCACCATACATTGGAGGTGCCTTCCTCACCTTCTGCATCAAGAAGGTGCCATACATTGAAGGCACCTTCCGTATGAAGAAGGCGCCATACATTGAAGGCACCTTCCGTATGAAGAAGGCGCCATACATTGGAGGCACCTTCCACATCAGGAAGGTGCCATACATTGGAGGTGCCTTCCACATTAGGAAGGATCCATATATTGGAGGCACCTTTCACATGCAGAAGGCGCCATACATTGGATACATTGGAGGTCCCTTCCACATCAAGAAGGTGCCATACATTGGAGACACCTTCCGTATGAATAAGGAGTCATAAATTGGAGGTGCCTTCCACATCAAGAAGGCGCCATACATTGGAGACACCTTTCGCATCAGGAAGGCACCATACATTGGAGGTGCATTCTGCATCAGGAAGGCGCCATACATTGGAGGTGCCTTTCGCATTAGGAAGGTGCCATACATTGAAGGCGCCTTCCACAAAAAGTAGGCACCTTCCACAAAAAGTAGGCGCCTTGACATCTAGGGCGCCTTGATCCATTACCTGCACCTAGGTGGTTCGGTGGCACAAATGGAAAAAAAAAAGAAAAGGAATAAGTGATGAGGCCCATCGATGGCATACAATAGAGGTGCCTTGGTAAAAAATAAAAATAAAAATTATGCGAATCCTCCCAATGAAAAATAAAAGGTATAGAACATGTCCTACTTGGCATAAAAATTGCTCTCTTATTACTTTGCAGGAAATCATGAACCAAATGCAAGCGACAGGCATCCTGAGAGCCAGGGCCTAACAAGCACGAAGTCATGACTCTTGTTTTTCCTGCTTTTGTGTGTGTAGTTTCGCAGTACACAACCATGAGCATGATATGTAGGCAGAGCCGACTTAAACTAGGCCTAACAGATGTGCATTTTATGCCCTGCAATTAGGAGTGCGGCGAAGCAGAAAAGGCACTTACTTCCTACTAGGAAGAGAGTGCCTACAATCATTCCAATACAACAGTGCATTTTTCCACCTGGAGGAAGGCACCAATAAGCAATTTTCTTCTCCCTTGGATGGGGGTACCTATTTTTCAGTGTGGGACTTGATGTTTGGAAGGCTGCAGACCTGTTGCACAAAGGAACCTATTGTTGGTGATAAGGGTATCACCAATTTAAGTGGGAAAAATAAAAAAAATGGTAAATTATGGCTGCGATGTTGAAGTTGTTAAATTCACATTGATAGAAGGAAGAACAACAACGATTAATGGTGTGGAGGAAGAAAGCAGCCGAGGAAAAAAAATTAAATAAATAAATAAAGAAATAAAATCTCTAGGAGCACCAACATCACAACAATCCCATTACAGGCAACATGAAGACATTTTCACACAATCAGAATCTCCCAAAAATCACCTAGGTATATAGCATTATTTTTTGTTAATTATGTGTATAGTTATTTTAAAATCATTTCAATGTTAATAACAGTAGATGCCCCTGTAAAATATTTTTGAAATCTCCTAGCCACATGATGTCTTGGATCAGAGAAAAAATTATTATTTACCCCTGAAACAATTGAAAATAAAAGAGGGAAAATAATAATAATAATATGGCATTCACGTGAATAGATTTGGCCTTGTTTCATTTGTGCATTGTGAAATATTCGGACGGTGAATTGATTGGTATAACAACGAAGTCACAATCTGAGATATTTAACAAAGGGAGCAGTACAGACTGATTTTCATTGTGTTCAAGGTAAGAGGAGGCCTGAATCTGCAATCTAGAGAAAAAAAGAGTGTTTGACATCACTTATGGCGCTGTTATGTTGCAAAATAGCAATTTGTAGGAAATTATATAGGAATGTGAACGGATTGCAATCTGCTAATTTAAAGAAGAAAAATATAGTGGATTTGCAATCTTATTTTATTGGCATAAAAGGATGAAGCGAAAGAAAAAAATTCTAAATCTGCGGGCAATGTAGTGCTCAATGAAAAGAAAAAAAATAGCAGCACTCAATGAAAAAAAACACAACAGTGCTAAACAAAAAAAAATATGTAGTTCTGAATAAAAAAAATAGTACTAAAAAAAAAAAACATAGCAGTGCTGAATGAAAAAATAGCAGTGCTCAGAGGCGAAAAAAATAAAGGTGCTGAAGGCCATTGAAAAAAAATGGAAGAAAAAGAAAAGAAAAATATATATCCTGGGGTTTGTTGTCACAAGAACATGACAATCTTTAGGCATGGTCAACCTGCAAGAGGGATAACTTCTGCTTTTGGTGCCACGAGGGCATGGCACATGTTAGGCATGGGGGGATGATGAGAACCAGAAATGCTCATTTTATATACACTTTTAAGGGGCATCATTACTGGTTTAATTAGCATATGAGATGCATTTTTATATAACTTATGCATATAATTGATAGAGAATCCGATATTATGCTTGATTGGTGTTTTTAGTGGGAATTGTGTCTAAATGCAGGTTTTGCTACTAATATGGTGTTTTCCAATCTACCTTCACTTGGACCTGGCATACTTTTGCTTTCAGAGACTAAGGAAGGTGCCCATCAGAAGTAGGCACCTTCCTCTTCAAGGAAGGTGTCCAACAGAAGTAGGCGCCTTCCTCCTCAAGGAAGGCACCCAACAGAAGTAGGCACCTTCCTCCTTAAGGAAAGCGTCTAGCAGGAGTAGGCGCATTTCTTATAAGGAAGGCGCCCAACAAAAGTAGGCACCTTCCTCATGAAGAAGGTGTCTCCACGCCCCCATACTCTACAAGATTGACCAAACCAGCTTTGATCGGTTGACCAATGGGCTAAGGAGGAGGTTGCATGTGAATACAAAAATGAGATATTTTATTTTATTTACTATTATTAAAATAGAATGAAAACTTCTATTATTTTATTTTTTGGATACCTTTGTAACGTGAGCATTATTATTTCACGCTCACATATGAACCAAGAGCAACGATTTTTCCAGCGATCAATGTGGGAGATATTCTATTTTATGCAATATTATTAAATGCAATATTATTAAAATAGAATAACGTATCAATTATTTTCTGCCAGACATATTCTGTTATGATAAAACATAACACGCTTGATTTATCCTGCAAGAGGGGAAAATAGTGTGTGACTGTTTTAATTAATATATGGTTGTTATAATTGAATGGATGCAATATTCATTGCATATCTATTATAACTACAAGTCTGAAATAGACTTGCCTAAATTTATAACAGAGGAAGGCTATGCATTGTATAAATGCACAGGTCTTCCCTGAGAGAAGGAGGAAAATTTAGGAAGAAATTATTCTATTTTATTTCTTGTCAAATTTATTAAGAGTGCAATTCCTCTTATCTGAGCAAGCTCTACGCAGCTAGCTGGGTGGACTATCTGCTAGAGCTTGGGCCCACTCCCTATAATAGTTCTCCCCTATTTATTTATGTTCTTTATTTTTTGTAGATTATTTTATTGCTTTAGTTCTTGTTTTATTTAATTTAGGTGTGTTTTTTTATTTTCAGCATTTTATTTCCAGCATTGTATTTTATTTATTTAAATTCTCTGCACTCAGTTTATTTAGTTTAGCTGACATTGAAATGCATATACATACCCCACAAAACTAAATAAGGTACAATCAAATTTATTCCCCAACACTGTAGGCATATACTGTGCATGACAGTCATAAGTTTACGGACTTACCGAATTGATAATTTATGGAAGAGAAATGAATGTTTTTCGAAACGTAATTTCTGCTCACCATTTTTGGCCTGCTGGCAATGGCACTTTCTATGTTTAACTAGTCATAAGAAAATGTTAATTTTTGGCCATTATTCCTTTTTTCAAACAAATATCTATGAAATTGGTGATAGGGTAATCTCATATCCACAAACCACCTTGCATCCCTCCTTTACCTTATAAATTTCCAACTTGCTTTCTCCCCATCCAAGTATATCCCTCTTACAACCATCCTAAACTAGATGTCTTTGGAGATGTCTCCATAATTTTTTGGTTAGCTCCTCTGTCCCCCTCACTAGCCATTCTTATGTATGTTTCCATTTTAGTAAGTTTAACGCATGTTGATTCAATGATTTCATATAGTAAGAGGTTTTCCACCACCCTACCTTTTGGAGCTCTGCTTTCCAACTCTCCATCTATGAGAATGTTTAAATAATTGTTTGAGATTATTTCCATGAATTCTCCCAAAAAATAACATCCTTTCCATCCCCTAATTTCCAATAAAGTTATGGCTTTATTAACTCATAACTTTCTTCCATTATTCTCCATATTGTAGATCCCTCTCCTTCCACTCTAAGTCTTGGGATGTATTTCTCATTCTCTCGTAGGTAATATTTGGCTTGTAATAGTTTACTCCATAAGTCTCCAATAGTTGTAATCCATCTCCAATATAGCTTCCCTGCTAGTACCTTGTTACTTTGGGATGCCGATCTTATCCCCAATCCTCCTTGTTTTTTTGGTTGGCATATCTTTTCCAACCCAACTAGTACTAATTTTTGTTCTTCCCTTGAACCTGACCACAAAAAATTTCTTGTGTATTTGTCAATATCTTTTAGAATTTTCTTTGGAGCTTTAAGTATGGAAAATTTATAAACTCGAAGATCTTGTAACACAATTTTAATCATTTTAAGCCTTCCTCCAAAGGTTAGCCATTTGTGTGTCAAGTTGCTCAACTTAACTTGAAGTCTATCAATCAACCTTTTCTGCTTATTGCTTTTTGTTTTCTTTGTAGTTACAGGTACTCCTAAATATCGTATGGTTAAAGGAGTTTCCATGAAGTACAAAAACTATATAATTTTATCTCTCACCCTCTTTGTTGTATTGAAAAACTATTTGATATTTTTTTCATTAAAAGTTTACCTAGTAGCTTGAGTATACCCATATAAAAATTATTTTATGTTTCTTGCTACTATGATATTGGCTTGACTAATAAGGGTAGTATTATCCATAAACTGGAGGTCATTTATCTCAATTTGATAACTTATTTTCAGACCCCTTAGCCTCCTCTCTTGTCTTCCTTTTTTTAATAGTCTCCCTAGATCCTTTGTATAAAGGATAAAAATTTAAGGGGAAAGAGGGTTCCCTTTCCTAAAAATCTTCCTACTATGAACATGGGAGATGGACTACCATTTTCTAGAACTAAGAAAGATGTAGTCTATGTATAGGCTTTACCCAGTCTCTCAACTCCTCTACAAAGCCCATTTTTCTAAAATCCGTTGTATAAAGGACCAGTTCACTCTATCATAAGATTTAGAAAGATCTAATTTATTCCATATGGTTATGTTATAGTGGGATGAAGCAAATTTTGAAGGGTCATTTATGTACAATTTTGTTCAAAAGATGAAATATTTAAAGAAGCAAATGAAGATTTGGAATACCAAATCATTTGGTATCATTTTTAAAGAAAAGAAAGAAATTGAATCTTAGCTCAAAACTTTTAAAGGAGAAAATAGAAATAAATGGAATAGATCAAGATTCTTACGTGAAGAAAAATAATTACTTTCTAATTATCATAATGCTTTGAAAAGGGGGTCATATTGGTTCCAAAAATATATGGATAAATGGATCATGCGAGGAGATAGAAATCCTTTTTTATTCATGTTATAGAAAAAATAATTTCTTATTTTCATCACATCAATTATTTAACTCCAAATAGAAGAAATATTGAGGAATAAGAAGATACAAGCAATGAAGCAATTACTTATTTAAAAGTAAATTGTCAAATACTAGGCAAGATAATAAGTCATAAAATAACCTTTTGAAAAATATATTTTTGGTTATCATAATGTATTAAAAAGGGAGGAGTAATATTGGTTCCAAAAATCTAAGGAGAAATCGTTCAAACAAGATGATGGAAATATAAACTTATTTCTTGCTACAACAAAAACATTTTTTTCTTTGTTACATTAAAATATTTGAACTCTAGATGGAATAAATATTGAAGAATAAAAATATATAAGGAAGGAAGTACTTAATTATTTCAAATATATTTTATGCGATAATGAGTAAGATAAGAAGACAAAAGATAATATTTCACAAAATATTCTATCAATTATCAAACAGGGACAAAATGAAAACTTGATGAAGAAGATATCTATGGAGGACTACATGAAATAATTTTCTCTTTCCAAGGTACCTTGACCCAATGGACTTGTTATAATTTTCTTATAATAATTTTGGGATTTATCAATGAGTGATATGTTTGTTATGATTGAAGAGATCCAAAAAGGAAAAGCTACAATAAGTGAGATCAATGTCACTTTTAATACACTAGTTTTTGTTGATTGGTATTTATGTAGGCAACAACCAAGGGGTTTTGCAATCCTCTAGTTCAAAGCATTGGTTGCTTTATTTTCTTTATTTAATAATAAAATATTTCTTTCCACCACATAAACTATGATTAATTCTTCTAGTAAAAATTCTCCCTTTAAAGGGTAAGTATTAAAAAAAATAATAATTAGAAATTCGTATGCCTTATTTCATACTTCAATTTTGCAAAATTACTCACTCTCAAAAGTAAAAAATTGGACCAATAACAATTAGAAATCTACATACCCTAGTTCATTCAGCAAACATTTGAACATATAAATCATATCAATAAATTTTTTTTAAACTAGCAAGCACTAAAATATATTCACTGAGAGTTTACACCATATTCAAAAAAACATTCACGAAATATTTTCTGACCTGAATCACTATAATTTCCTTACCTTCAAACAACTTGCATTTCTAACTAGCCATAAGCCCCATCCCACTATCAAAGAGACATATGTATACTCCTTTAGTCATATTTCTTTGAGCCATTATTGTATATTATTTGAAATATTCCTAGAAAACCATTGTTCTATTTCTTGAGTCATAGGTAGGATTGAATTACACACTTATGATGTGAAAGGACAATGAACCAAAATATGGTCCATTTCTTCTTCTTCCTTTCTACACATGATACATTTTCTTGGTCCTTTCCAATACCTCCTTTGAAGAACATTCCATGTTAGTGATTTTTTAGCTAGAGTTAACTAGCCAAAGATTCTAGTTTTTAGAGGAGCTTTTACCTTCCATATTCTACTCCACCACCAAATGTTTTCCTTATTATTGTTATCAAATCTTATCTTATACCCTTTTATAACTATGTAATACCAACTTAATGTATTCTTAGACCATATTAGACAGTCTCCTTGTTGATTTAGTCTTATTTTGCTCTTTTTAGTTCCTTTGTATAGTCATGCCAAATATATGCATCATTTCCTCCTAGTGTTAGTTCTTCTATTGTGAGACATTCTTGTTTCCATAAATTAGTTCTCTCTCTTGATACCACCTATTCCAATACCATATTTACTTGTCTATGGAGATGATATATTATATTTCATAGCTTTCCAAATAATTATGGATTTTGAAATTGATTTATATTGAATTCTAATCCAATCTACAAAGGACAATATTCTTGAGGCCACATCCTCTATATGATTTTGGTTTAGTTATTATATTCCATTTAACTAGTGCCATTGAATCCTTATTTGTTATTTGACCAAGGAATTTAGAAATATTTCAATGTAATATATTGATTACATATTGTTGTTTAAAGATGCACCCATTTACGTACTATAAAAATTCATTACATAATATTGACAAATATATAATATTTTTGTTTACTTTTAGAAGTGGTTATATTTTATGCTTTATATATTGAGTAATTTTTTTATTTCATATGTTGTACTAGTAGTTTATTTTTCAAGGATATTGTATCTATCTATATATGTAGTTGTAAATAACCAATAATATGGAACTGAATTATTTTCATTATAGAAGGTTTGATATGCTAGTTTTTTTCTAGCTTCTTCCCCATTCATTGAGGCTTCTTAGGATTCTTATGCGTAAATATTCTTCCCTTAAGAAATATTAAACTATAACTTATATAAAGAGTTTTATGAGTATACATTTAGTTAATATATATTTCAAGCTAAGGTTTATATATTAAATATGTTTTTCTTTATATTGAGTGATGATTTTATGTTTTTAATCATGGTACTTGGTATAAAGTATTATAGTGTTTGAAAAATATTTCTAGCAAAATCATGTTCATTGTGGTTGACTTTTAAATATAATATGTTTGAAATTATTTATACACATGTATTCCTAAAGACTTCAACAACTATATATGAGGTTTTTGTCAAATATTATTGATTTATTTGCATCAAAACCATGTAGTTGGTTTTATATACATGTGGACGGATTTTTTTTAACCATGTTATTTGCTACACAAAATAATATCCTTTATTTCTATGTTTCCTTTATTGCTTCTATAATGGAATCTTCTTAATGATAATTATGTTCATTATATGTCACACTTCTTGTTTATACATATTTTTTTGGTTGGTTTACTGATCCATTTGTTAATTAACTTATTTATATATCATTTTCAAATACTATATTTATTTTTTTTAAATGCATAAGGACCACAAAATAGACTACTAGGAGAGAAGTCCTCATGAATCCCAACATCTATAAAATTATGTCTTGAAGCCTTCATTCAATATTGAAGAAGACCACTTTGGATTTCTTATCATGGATGACTTGGTTTGTGGCCCTAAGATAAACATTAAGAGTATCTTTGATTATTCTTCCTTCCATGAGGTTGGTCAATCCCATAAATACTATGTCATCCACAAACTACAGGTGAATTATAAACTCCTCAGCATCTTTGATTCCTATGAGCAAACCCTATTATATTCTCCTCAAGTTAAGTTTACCCAAGACTTTAGCAAATATGATAAAAAGATAAAGGAAACAAATATCTCCTTGACAAAGGACTCTAGTGGCTCCAAATAGTTATGATGGAAGACCTTTGATGAAAACTGGGTACATATGAGTAAATATGTAGCTCATGAACCTCTCTATCCAATCCTAAGAGAAACCAAAGGTTGCAATTATTCTTGACAAAAAGTTACACTCCATCCTATCATAAGCCTTTTACATATTCAATTTATAAATATTCCTCTATTTCCATATTCTTGCATTGAGTGCATTGCTTCTCGATCTATAACTATGACATATGAGATCTACCTACCCTCTACAAAACCTCCTTGTTCCAAGGACATAATATTATCTAGGAGATTTTTAGTCACTTAGCCATTACCCTCATGATTATTTTGTATATGATATTGCATAAGGTGATAGATATTTAATATAAAATATGCACCCTCTCATTTCATTTCAAAATTAAGAAAATAAATATCTGATTTAATGCTTTAAGGATTATTTTACTACCCTTGGACTCCTCTATAATATTCATTACATCCTCCTCCAATTTTTCCAAGGTCTAAAAAAATTGAATGGGAAGTCATCCAGACCTAATGTTTTTCCATACTCATTCTAAATACTACCTTCTTCAGCCCCTCTCTATAAATGGTTTTAAGCAAGGCCTAATTATGCCCTTCAAAGATGATGGATGGTATGGCAATAAGAACACTTTTCTAAGCCTATTTGTATTTCAACATACCTTCCGTAAATAATTTAGAAAAATAATCTATTGAATGGAAATACATACCTGATATTGTGTCAAATAAGAGCCCATTCTCATATTGAAGAGGTTCCATCTTATTTTTCTATATCCTAGCACAAGCATCCCAATGAAAAATTTGGTGTTTATGTCACCTTCTGGTAACCAAGTGGTCTTTGATCTCTATTTCTAGTAGATCTTCTCTTTTGTTGTCAATGTCCTCAACCACTTTACACAACTCATCATCCTCTTCTTTGAGTTGCTCCATAAATATTCCTTTCCTAAAGAGATTTTTCACCTCATATAATCTAACCAATAATGGAGCTCTTTATGCTTGGAAGTCCGGCTTGTTAGATCACCTCCATCATTTTAGTTGATCCTTGACATAATGAATTTGCTTATGAAATATAATTTTTTTTTTCCCATATTTCAAGCATCCCTCTTCACACCATTATGGTATTTTCTTCTAAAGTCCCTCCTTTTGTAACCAAAAGTTTTTAGATGAGAATGATTTTTGGTGTTACCCCATATTTTTCCTTCTTCTAATAGAATGGATAAGTTATATGAGATTGGACCCTCCAAAATCTAAAATTTTAGATTCCATTTGATAAATACCTCTTGTAAAACAAGAAAATAATCAAACTTCACCTTCTTGTTATGTATCTCCCTCCTCTTATTAGTCCAAGTATAGCTGATTCAAGGATCTAACTTCACCAAGTGTAATGCATGGATTAGGGTAATCGTAAGTCAATCCCCTGAGTCAAAAATTGGAGTTCCTTCTTCTTGATATCTAGATGACAATTTAGCATTTAAATCCCCAAAAACAATCTAGTCTAACTCCTCCCTCAAGACTCTTATTGTATGCACCACTTTCCATTGATAAATCTAGCCATTTAGGTTTTAAGACCCATAGAAATTTAAGATTAAAACCTACTCAACTATCATGTTATTTCTAAAATGGGATGTGAGAACACCTATCCAAGCTATATGTTCTATTTTCATCCACTGAAGAGAGCTTTAAAAAGTTACTATCCTCCTTGAGACCCCTTAGGCAACCACTTCCATATGATCAACACCCCTCCAAAGTCTATTTATTATTTTATACATGAGATCCAACGATATTTTGTTCTCCTTAATAAGAAAAAAATATTTCACTTTTCTCCAGGAGTCCTCAAAAAGCAAATTTAAGAGTTCTATTTTTAAACACCTAATATTCCATGAATGTATAATCATTGGTTGATCATCACCCAAATAAGGGGGTTGTTGTAGGAACACAACTAAACTCGAAACCCTCGAGGCTCTGCGGGGATGGCAGTAGTTTCTGGAGGAGGTATGAAAAACTGGAGGAATGTAGTGATGGCATCAGGTCCATCATAGAGCGTGCATGCTAGTGCTGGTATTTCATTTAAAAATGATTGGAAGGAACAGGATTTCCCATTGCATGCCAAGAATCACTTGTTAAAGAACAATGGATGTTTGGAACGATGTGAAGCTAGGCCGGTTCTAGTGGTTCAACCAGACTTGGTGGTAGAATATGTGGAGTATTTAACCAAACATGCACTTATTGGTAAATTTATGGGCATCCGAATTTCTCTTCCCTTTGTGGAGGCTTGGGTTAGGAAGACTTGGAACCTTGAAGGTGATGCTGAGTGCAAACAACTATTTTATGGTGCTTTTTTCTTGTCTTGTGGACCATAACAAAGCATTTGAAGGAGGTCCCTATTTCTATAACCAAGCGGGACTCTTTCTTAAATCCTGGCATGTGGGTTTCAACCCATCAAAGGAGCGACCATCATGGGTTCCGATGTGGGTTCGGCTTCTGTGGCTCCCATTGGAATTTTGGAGAAATGACATCTTGCATATGATTGCCCTTTTACTTGGGAAGCCAGTTGTACCATTAGAACAGACGCTGGATAAAAAGGCAATCTCTGTTGCCCGTATCTGTGTTGAAATTGATTTAAAAAATCCTATTCCAGATTCTATTAAAATATAGTTTGAAGAACACAAGATTATACTGAGAGGGGAAGGGTGAATAGTATAAGACCTCTTTTTACTTTTTCCTTTATACTTCAAAATAGTAAAGAAATATATCCAAAGCAATATCAAAGCAATGCACAAAACCATCCACAAAGTGACACAACAATTTACATGGTTCATCCACAAAAATTTTCTCTAAAAGTTATCTCAAAGTTCTTTGGGAAACCTTCCCAATTACAATGTTTATGAGCCTCGGCTCAAAGGAGAAACCTTCCCCCAATATGAATTTATGAGCCTCTGCTCAAAGGAGATACCTTCCCCTACCTCTGCTCTAGCTAGTGATCCTCTAGAAGACCTCTACCTCTGTTGCCCTTAGCAAATGGAACTTTATCCATAGAAGACACCTGTCTTCCCTGCTCTGGCTGGAGACCTCTATCTTCAACTCTATCACCTCATATCTTGTCCTCGAATTTGCACTAAACACAGTCCTTCGATCTAGCACAAATGTCCTCGTCCTTTGTCGTTGATCTACACCAAACACAGTCCTTCGGTCTGGTAAAAATTTGTCCTCAGGTTATTCTCATAGAACCAATGCACCTCTGTCCTCAAGTTCTCTGATATAACTATCAACCTGGGCTTCACAAGTCCTCTGCTAGGACCTGTCCAAATCTACTCACAAGTCCTCAACAAAACCTGTCCACAACCTACTTACAAGTCCCCAATGGAACCTGTCCAAAACCTGCTCACAAGTTCATCAAGAACACTTGCTTGGCATGAATCCACAAAGAGAATGGTTAGAGACCCAATGTGATTCATCCACCTCATAGAAGCATAAAGAGAATTTTTAGAGACTCAATATGATTCATCAACCTCATAGAAGCATAAAGAGAATTGTTAGAGACTCAATATGTTCTATACTTAACTCCCAATCTCAATCTCAACTCAATCTCAAATATCAAAAGAATAAGATAGATGTAGTATGCTTTTCTCAAGAACATGAAACACAACCCAACAATTGTCAACCATGCAATATCTCATATAACAATGATACTCATGTTCTTTCCAAAGCCAACATCTTTTCTCAATCAATTGGGCTTCAACAACAATGCTCAAAGGCAAGGTTTAACCAACATCATTCAACTCAACATTTACCTTGAAGCATTCAACCAATCATCACTAGAAAAGGAAACAAGTAGAAATCCTTTTCCCTCCAAAGATATTTGAACAAAACAACCACCCACACAATATCACCAAATGCAAAGAATAACTTGTTCAAATCAACTCAATGGAGTAAGCCCAACATCATGTATCAAGTAAAAGCAATGATTTGATCAACCAACCTCTATGGAAACAACTCAACCATCAATCTAAACATAGCCATCTAAGGGTTTCATCATCTCAATGCAAGTAACAAGACTTACAACCATAAACCCTAGTGCACAATGCTTCCACTACCTCAAACTAGAATTATGCATTCACCAAAACTCTCATCAATGATAACAATGCATAAGTAGTCTTCAACAAACCAAAATATAGGATTTACACCCAACCAAAGGAAACCTTATTGAATACCTTTTCACTCCAATCTTATTTCAGGAAAACATACATCAATTATACTCATAAGAAGAATGTGCCCATACCTTATTAAAGTGAAGGAACCCCTTTGGAAATCAGCCACAATCACAAAATTCTTTTGCCAATCTTCACAAGGGTTAGTAGATCACAACATAATCAACATTACTCCACTTTTCAATAATCATCACCAAGGTTTCTAATTGCACAACTTCCTTATCTCTCCTAAAACCACTTGTACCATAAACTAAATCACAATAATTTATTTCAACAACTTATTACACCTCTCTAATTATTTTTAACATACAATACCTTTTAAACTCACAAATATCTAAACCCTTATAACTCCTCGAATTCTAATAATTCAAACAACAAAATTTAAATTAAACTATTTAGCCTTTCAATCCCTTATGTCTCCCTATAATCAATCAAACTTTATTGCTCTCGAATATATCTTATAAACAAGCATACCTCCATATTAATTATGCCTTGTACGTTGTAGACAATTCACGGTGCTTCATCGATCATATGCTTTCAATGAATAATCGGATGCCTCGTTTAGCTAGTCATTAGTGCACATGCTCTAAGTTTTTTCTCATACCAATGCTTAACCCAAACCCTTTAAGTTGCACTTAGATCTGCTTCGATCTGCTTTGAACACGCAGTCACCAATTCTTGCTTCCATTCTCTATCGTGAGTCACACATAATTCTTCGTTGTCCCTTTCACATTAACATATGCATTTCGAAATCTGTACCAATTACTTGCACCCAACTTCTTCAATTTTGCACATTCATTTTTTTCTTAAGCTTCGGTCACAGAAGAATTTTTTCACAAACATTATATATTACGAGGCGCTCTTCGAATACCATGCAGGCTTGAAACTAAGCTACCTTCAACAACACTTGCCAACCAATCACTCGTCAGCCAATCACTCGCTTTCTACACTTTCAACCAAGCACTCACTGGCTGCATTTTTCACATAAGGACAAATGCTATCCGTGCTCTCCATACTTCGCTGCTCCATGCATCATTTGAATCTCCACCGTGAGCCCTCCTGTTTGGCGCTGCTCCCGAGCATCATTCTTCGATAGCGTAGAGGCTCCGACTAAATCGAAATTGCACGAGGATTCATCTTAAAAAACATACCATCTAAAATGAATTCCATTGCCACATTTTATATGTAATTTGATGTATTACCAAACACGTTGGCATTTCCAAACACGTCGGAAAACTTTAATTTAATTTTAAAATATTAATTTAAATTTTAAAAATAAAATTTAAACTAAATATTTAAAATTAAATATCTTCATCATCGGGGCACCTTTTTCAACGAAACGAAGAGCCAACTTGGGTTTTAATAAAAACCCATTTCAAATATATTGTCCATGGTTTTAAATAAAATCTTTTATTTTGTTTGCCTTGGTTTTCACAAAAACCCTTCCGCTTCTTGACATCGATGACAACATCAACACTGGAGCAAAGGCAATGTACCCAATGTACCCAAAATTGCCAACAATCTCCCCCTTTGTCATTGATGGCAAAGCTTTACTAAAAGCACATCTTCAAGAGCCAAAATTGAAATCACTCTCTTTGAAGTTTTGCTCCCCATGACTTGAAAATTTCCTCTTCACTTGAAGCTCTCCCCATTACTCATATCTCTCCCCCTTTGTCATCAATGGCAAAGGGCCACCTTTGGGGAATGGAACTAAGAATGAGCCTCTTAGCTTAGCCCCTCCCCCACCTCCTGATGAGGTGATTAATTCTAGGATGGGATTAAAACTCCCATTAGGCACTGATCGTCATCAGCGTCTATAACTTCCTTGTCGGGCCTTCTCTTGAAATCTTTGTCCATATTCCTCGTTCTTGTCATTGTTCGATCCTTGGACCTGATCATGCCACTGTTTCTATTCCTGTATTCTAGAATTTCAGCTCTACATTGTCTAGCTATGTGACCTTCATTGTTGCACTTGTAACAAGTAACAATGTTATTTCTTTAAGGTATACCTGTTCTTTGAATCCACTTGTTTTTACTAAACATGTTCCTATTGTTTGACTTGCAATGAACTGCCTTGTGCCCAAAATGATTGCAAGAGTAGCAATACCCATAAAATAAATCACCACTTCTAAAACTATTATTTACCTTCTTTACCTGAGCCATGAAATGTACAGCCATGTGACCAAACCTGTGATAAGCAAAACATCTACCTTGAAACTTTCCTTTATTTGACTTCTTAGGTCCTGAAAACTTCTCCTTCTTAGAACTCTCTTCCTTTTGGAATCTCTTACTAGACTCTCCAACTTGTTTCTTGTGAGGCTTAACAAAACCAAGACCTGTTTTATCTATTGGATTTCTTTGACTTTGGATGAGAGACTTAACCTTTTTGGAGCTTTCTTGAAACCTGTACAACTTATACTTGTACTATTTATTTTCCTCTTTCAACGAAGCCATTTTCTATTCTAATTCACTATACTCAAGCACCTTAGATTCTAACTCATTCTTGAGTTTTTGTGCATTAGCCATAGAGACATCAAGACTTTCTATAAGTTCATCTCTCTCCATACAACATTCATCTAACTTATCCTTGAGTCTAGCATTCTTCTTTCTTTCCTTTTTCAAAGTACTAAGAGCACTAATAAGTTCACCTTTAAGATCTACTTCACTTTCCTCTATATGTTTGCTTTTAGAATCATCAAAGTCTTTTTCAGATTTCTTATCACTATAGATGCTACCCTTTTCAAAAACCATACATGCATATTCCTTATCATTTTTTGAAGCATCCTCATACATACTAGCAACCAAATCATCATTTGTGCAATCATCCTCAAGGTGACCAAAATTTCCACATCTAAGACATTTCATGATAATGAATCTATGTTTTGGTTCTTCCTCTTTTTCTGATATGAACAACATCTCATTTTCATTATCACTTGAAGAACTTTCACTATCACTACTAGAACACTTACTTGCTTTGTCTAGTTATAAGCTCTTCTTGTGCTTGTGAGAATACCTCTTTCCTTTATTGTTGTGCTCATATTTGTTCTTCCTTTCATGCCTATGCCTTTCAGAATCCTTGCTCTTACAATCCTGTTTATATTCATCACTTTCATCCTTGGCAACAGTACAGTTAGTAGCATAATGACTAAACTTTCCACAATTGAAATATCTTACATTTTCATACTTTTGTGCTTTCTAGATAACTTGCCTTTCTTGTTGTAATATACCTCTTCATCACTAGAAGACTCATCACTATCTTGAAGCTGATTACCTTTGGAATAATCCATTGTGTTCTTTACTAGCTTTTCCTTCAAGCTGTCAAACTTTTCGAAGGAACTGGCTCTGATACCAATTGAAGAACACAAGCTTATACTGAGAGGGGGGGGTGAACAATATAAGACCTATTTTTACTTTTTCCTTTATACTTCAAAATAGTAAAGCAATATATCCAAAGCAATATCAAAGCAATGCACAAAACCATCCACAAAGTGACACAACAATTTACATGGTTCATCCACAAAACTTTTCTCTAAAAGTTATCTCAAAGTTCTTTGGGAAACCTTCCCAATTACAATGTTTATGAGCCTCGGCTCAAAGGAGAAACCTTCCCCCAATTTGAATTTATGAGCCTCTTCTCAAAGGAGATACCTTCTCCTACCTCTGCTCTGGCTGGTTATCCTCTAGAAGACCTCTGCCTCCGCTGCCCTTAGCAAATGGAACTTTATCCACAGAAGACACCTATCTTTCTTGCTCTGGTTGGAGACCTTTGTCCTCAAATCTATCACCTCAAAGATTTTCCTCGAATTGTACTAAACACAGTCCTTCGGTCTAGCACAAATTTCCTCGTCCTCTGTCTTTGATCTACACCAAACACAGTCCTTCGGTCTGGTACAAATTTGTCCTCAGGTTCTTCTCATAGAACCAATGCACCTCTATCCTCAAGTTCTCTGAAAGAACTATCAACCTCGGCTTCATAAGTCCTCTGCTAGGACCTGTCCAAATCTGCTCACAAGTCCTCAACAAAACCTGTCCACAACCTACTTACAATTCCCCAATGGAACCTGTCCAAAACCTGCTCGCAAGTTCATCAAGAACAGTTGCTTGGCATGAATCCACAAAGAGAATGGTTAGAGACCCAATGTGATTCATCCACCTCATAGAAGCATAAAGATAATTTTTAGAGACTCAATATGATTCATCAACCTAATAGAAGCATAAAGAGAATTGTTAGAGTCTCAATATGTTCTATACTTAACTCCCAATCTCAATCTCAACTCAGTCTGAAATCTCAAAAGAATAAGATAGATGTAGTATGATTTTCTCAAGAACATGAAACACAACCCAACAATTTTCAACCATGCAATATCTCATATAACAATGATACTCATGTTCTTTCCAAATCCAATATCTTTTCTCAACCAATTGGGCTTCAACAACAATGCTCAAAGGCAAGGTTTAACCAACATCATTCAACTCAAAATTTACCTTGAAGCATTCAACCAATCATCACTAGAAAAGGAAACAAGTAGAAATCCTTTTCCCTCCAAATATATTTGAACAAAACAACCACCCACACAATATCACCAAATGCAAAGAATAACTTGTTCAAATCAACTCAATGGAGTAAGCCCAATATCATGTATCAAGTAAAAGCAATGACTTGATCAACCAACCTCTATGGAAGCAACTCAACCATCAATCTAAACACAGCCATCTAAGGGTTTCATCATCTCAATGCAAGTAAGAAGACTTACAACCATAAAACCTAGCGCACAATGCTTCCACTACCTCAAACCAGAATTATGCATTCACCAAAACTCTCATCAATGATAACAATGCATAAGTAGTCTTCAACAAACCAAAAAATAGGATTTACACCCAACCAAAGGAAACCTTATTGAATACCTTTTCACTCCAATCTTATTTCAAGAAAACATACATCAATTATACTCATAAGAAGAATGTGCCCATACCTTATTAAAGTGAAGGAACCCCTTTGGAAATCAGCCACAATCACAAAATTATTTTGCCAATCTTCACAAGGGTTAGTATATCACAACATAATCAACATTACTCCACTTTTCAATAATCATCACCAAGGTCTCTAATTGCACAACTTTCTTATCTCTCCTAAAACCACTTGTACCATAAACTAAATCACAATAATTTATTTCAACAACTTATTACACCTCTCTAATTATTTTTAACATACAATACCTTTTAAACTCACGAATATCTAAACCCTTATAACTCCCCGAATTCTAATAATTCAAACAACAAAATTTAAATTAAACTATTTAGCCTTTCAAGCCCTTATGTCTCCCTATAATCAATCAAACTTTATTGCTCTCGAATATATCTTATAAACAAGCGTACCTCGATATTAATTCTAACTTGTACGTTGTAGACAATTCACGGTGCTTCGTCGATCATATGCTTTCAACGAATAATTGGATGCCTCATTTAGCTAGTCATTAGTGCACATGCTCTAAGTTTTTTCTCATACCAATGCTTAACCCAAACCCTTTATATTTGCACTTAGATCTGCTTCGATCTGCTTCGAACACGTAGTCACCAGTTCTTGCTTCCGTTCTCTATCGTGAGTCACACAGAATTCTTCGTTGTCCCTTTCACACTAACATATGCATTTCGAAATCTGTACCAATTACTTGCACCCAACTTCCTCAATTTTGCACATTCATTTTTTTCTTAAGCTTCGGTCATAGAAGAATGTTTTCACAAACGTTATATATTATGAGGCGCTCTTCGAATACCATGCAGGCTTGAAACTAAACTACCTTTAACAACACTTGCCAACCAATCACTCGTTAGCCAATCACTCGCTTTCTACACTTTCAACCAAGCACTCACTCACTGCATTTTTCACATAAGGACAAATGCTATTTGTGCTCTCCATACTTTACTGCTCCCCACATCATTTGAATCTCCACCGCGAGCCCTCCTCTTTGGCACTGCTCCCGAGCATCATTCTTCGATAGCGTAGAGGTTCGACTAAATCAAAATTGCACGAGGATTCATCTCAAAAAAAATACCATCTAAAATGAATTCCATTGCCACCTTTTATATGTACTTCGATGTATTACCAAACACGTCGGCATTTCCAAACACGTCGGAAAACTTTAATTTAATTTTAAAATATTAATTTAAATTTTAAAAATAAAATTTAAACTAAATATTTAAAATTAAATATCTTCATCACTAGGGCACCTTTTTCAACGAAACGAAGAACCAACTTGGGTTTTAAGAAAAACCCATTTCAAATCTATTGTCCATGGTTTTAAATAAAACCTTTTATTTTGTCTGCCTTGGTTTTCACAAAAACCCTTCCACTTCTTGACATCAATGACAACATCAACACTGGAGCAAAGGCAATGTACCCAATGTACCCAAAATTGCCAACACAGTTCGGATCAACCACATGGGTTCAAAAACTTGACTATGAAGCTCTTCCATTTCATTGCCGGATTTGCCATGAATATGGCCACTTACAAAGAAAATGCCCTAAGTTTGTCCTGCTTGTGGCTTCAAATCCTGGGCCCTCTTGAGTTGTATAAAATATGGATAAAGGAAAAGCCCCGATAGAGGAGGGGGATCAAGATAAGGAAGGCTTTGTTACGGTAAAACCTCGAAACAAAGGAAGAAAGGCAAAAAGAGACATTAAGGATAACCGACCGGATGCTCGACTCAACCGTTTTGAAATTCTAGAGAACCTTGATCAGTGCGTGGAGATACCTGAAACATCGCTACCTGTTATAGATATAACAGGACCAAATCAGTTGTCTCTTCATGAGGTGGAACCAAGGGAATCAGATATAGGGGGTTTAAATGAAGAACAAAGGGCTTTGGTTTCGAGTATAGGTGATATGGTTGGCCCTAGCCCTAGAAGTGAAGTTATCTTAGAAAATGGCACAGATTTAGATATGCCCTCTCCTACCCAGGCACTGATGCAGTCATCCATGGATTGTAAAACTCCTACGGTTTTGGGATTGCAGCATAAAATAATTTAAAAAAATGCTTTAGATAAGAATATGAAGGTGGGTCGAAAGAAAGACCAGGATAAAATTAAGTTAATGGGGGAGACTTTGGTAGAGTCAGGTTTGGTGAGAACATTGGACTTCCATTTTTATAACCCCCAAAAATGATCATACTTTCATGAAATGTAAGGGGGTTGAACAGCATCCCTAGACAAAAAGTTGTTCGTGATTGGATTCGTGTTCATTCTCTGAATGTGGTTTTTATTCAGGAGACTAAATTATCTATTGATAGTTTGTTCAATATTGCTCCCAAGTTGTGGAGAAATGGGCAATGTCAGTGTATTGGTGCATGTGGATATGCTGGTGGCCTTGCTTGTTTATGGGATCTAGTTAGGATCTCTCCTCTTACCTGGATTTCTAGCAGGTGGTCTATTTCGATGATCGGGCATGATAATGAATCTAGTGAGACCATCCTGCTTACAAACATGTAGGCTCCTATTGATTACAATGGTAAAGTGAATTTATGGGAGCACATTGGCTTTGTGAGAATTCTGGCTCCCCTGTACCCATGGATTTTTGCTGGAGACTTCAATTCTATCACTTGTCTGGAGGTAAAACATGGTGGGATTTATCGTCTTGAGCCTTTTTCTTCTATCTTCAACGCTCATATCTAGGCCTTGAACTTGGTTGACATCAAGCCGGATAATGGGATATTTACCTAGCATAATAGAAGATGTGGGGAATATTCCATTTCAGAGAGACTGGATAGGTTTATGATCTCTATTTTTTGGATTGGCAATAATAGAAGCACTAGTTCTGTGATTCTGGAGGGTAGAGGATCTGATCATTGGCCTATCAAACTCTCTGCTCTAGAGTTAGGGCTAAAAAATAATCCCTCATTTAAGTTTCAACTTATGTGGCTGCGAGATCCTAAGCTTCATGATTTCATGCGAGGCTGGTGGACTAATGGCAAACCTCCTCATGGCACCGCTATGTACTCCTTTATGAAGCGGCTTCAATTTGTTAAGCATAAATTGAAGAGATGGAATAGACTAAATTTTGGGAACCTTTCCTTGGCTAAGCTGGCAACTCTTAGGAGGGTGGAAGAAGCTTCAAGGAAGATTAGAGATCAGGGACTCACAGAGGAGCTTCTTGTTGAGGAATCTAAGGTTGTAAAAGACCTTGTTGAATGGGAACTAAGGGAAGAAATTTTTTGGAAACAAAAAGCTCGAGTAGATTGGCTTCAGGAAGGGGATAGGAACACAACCTTATTTTATAACTCTGTTAAGGCTCGTCGTAATGGTAACCTGATTACCTCTCTTGTTAATTCTCAGGGTGCCCTGATTTCTTCTTTCAGGGATATTTTAGAAGAGACTAAGAGGTATTTTTCCTCTCTTCAAGGAGGATGCCCTCTCAAATGATGAGGAAGAAAAACTTATTCTAAACTGTATTCCCTCGATTGTTTCTATAGAGATGAATGAGCACTTGATGGGTCCAATTTCCCTTGAGGAGCTGAAAAGTGTTGTATTCAAGATGAAAAAGGGGAAAGCCCCGGGTCCGGATGGATTCCCGATTGAGTTTTATCAAGAGTTTTGGGAGTTAATCAAATTTGACCTTTTGGAGGTGGTCCGTGAGTCCCAAAAGAACAAACAGATGCTAAGGGCCCTAAATGCTACCTTTGTGGTGCTTATTCCCAAGAAAGAGGGAGCGAATTCCCTGGATATGTTCAGGCCTATTGCTCTCTATAATGTTGTATATAAGATCATCACAAAAATTATTCTCTGAGAGGCTGAAGATATGGTTGAGCAAAATCATCTTTGAGGAGCAAGGTGGGTTTGTTGTTGGCCGACAAATCATGGATGGGGTTGTTATTGCTACAGAATCTATTCACTCAATGGAAACTTCTAAGGAGAAAACTATGTTCATTAATTTGGACATGGCAAAAGCCTATGACAGAGTTAGATGGTCCTTTCTTCAAAAATTTCTTGCTACTTTTGGCTTTGAGGAGGAATGGATTAGATGGGTGATGAGTTGTATTTCTTCTTCCTCATTCTCTGTTCTTGTTAATAACGAGACATTAGAGTTGTTTGAGGCCTCAAGGGGATTGAGGCAAGGATATCATCTATCTCCTTATTTGTTTATCATTATGGTAGAAGGGTTGGGCATATTACTCAAGTCTTAGGTTAGGCATGGTCTCATTCAGGGGTGGAAGTGGGATAACAGTTTGCCACCTCTTTCCCACCTTCAATTTGTTGATGATACTGCTTTGTTGGGAGTTTCCACTATAAAGGAAGCTGGAAACATTAGACAGTCTCTTGACATATATCTTGGTGCTTCTGGATAGGTGATTAATGAGGATAAGTCCTTTATTTTCTTCTTCAATACCCCCCCTCTTCTTCAAGCCAGGATTGCTCGCATTCTAAGATTCTAGGTCAGGACTCCCCCTTCATTTATCTTGGGATTTCGATTTCATCTCATCCTCTGCCTAGATCTTCTTGGCAGTCTATACTTGATAAGTTTAGAAGGAAGGTAAATCACTAGACTGTTAGATGGCTATCCTCTGCAGGTAGAGTATTGCTTTTAAAATCTGTTATTCAAGCTTTACCCATTTACAGATGTTTTGTGCAAACAACTCCTTCTCATTTCATCAAGGACATGGATGCTTTGTCAAGATAGTTTTTGTGGTCTGGAAAACTTGATCAATCTAAATGGAGTTTGGTTAGATGGGATTCCATTTGTAGGCCAGTTCAAGAGGGAGGCCTTGGGTTGCGACAGGCAACTCTTTCTGGGCAGGCTTTGGCTGTGAAACTTTATTGGAGATGGTGTACCTCTCAAGATCATATTTGGGCTAAAATATTATCTTATAAATACTTGAGAGGTATTTCTGAGGCAGATATCCCTAGAGCCAATTTGGTTGGGAAAGGTTCTGTTATCTGGGACACTCTGAAAAGAGGAGCTAATTTCATTAAGCAAGGTTTGCTCTGGATTTGCAATCGGGGATCAAATGTTCTTTTTTGGGAGGATTCTTGGGATGGCCACCCTCCTATCTTGACTCAATATCCCAGGTTACATTCCATAAGCATTTGTTTCTTGGAAGCGGGCTGGTCTCATGTGGAGGACTTTAAAAAAATCTAGTATTTTGGAAATATGGAGATGTACAGATGGAAATATCCGTAGGAATGGCCCCAAGGGGGATTGGTAGAGGATAGAGATGTGCTTGCTCTTATTCTTGCAGGGAGGTACTATTCTTCATTGAGGGATAAAGACATTCTGGCTTGGAACCCTAATCCCAAGGGAACCTACTCTGTAGCCTATGGTTATCAAGTTCTTGATAAGCAAATGTTTGGGAGTCTCCCTGTCACATGGTGGAAAAAGGTGTGGAATAGATTTGCTTGGCCGAAATGTAACTTTTTTCTCTGGATGGTAGCTCATAATAAATGTCTCACTTGGGATAACTTGAGGAAGAGAGGATTTCAGGGTCCCTCTTTATGTGTCCTTTGGCGTAAGAATGAGGATGACTCTTCTCATTTATTTTTCCAATGCTCCCTTTCTAGAGACATTTGGCACTGTTGGTGGAGTGCCTGGAACCATCCTTGTTTTCATGTGCTCTCCCTGGTGGAGTTTTGGAGTAGTCTGGGCAGACCTCCAGCCAAGGCCCCCTTCCTCCAAGTGGCTTGGAATTTGGGCCCTTCCTGCATCATCTGGAAAATTTGGCTCGAATGAACCATCACATTTTTGAGGGAAGTCATTTGGTTGTTCAACAGATCTGGAAAAGGATCCTGTGTATGGTTCAAGAAACTATCCATAGTAAATGTGATGTGGACCCCCATTTGGACTCTAGGGAGGAGAAGGTATGACAGGCCCTTGGTTTGTTTGGGGTTGGTGTGAATTCTTCTAGCCCTAGTAGGATTCCTCAACTTAGTAATAAGGTTAGGATAGAGGGTAGATGGAGACTGCCCCCTAGAGGAGTTTTAAAAATTAATACTGATGGGTCGTTTAGGGGTAATCCTAGACATGCTAGAATTGGTGGTGTTGGGAGAGATTCTGCTAGCGTGGTTAGTTTTTTCTTTTCCATTTATAAAGGTGTTCACTCCAACAATATTATGGAAGCTCTGGCGATACTGAAGGCCTTGCAAAGGAGGTTTTATCTTGGCTAGCGCAGGATTATTTGCGAGTCTGACTCTCAAATTTTGGTTAATATTTTAAACAACAAAAGAGTGGAGGATGTTAATTGGCAGTTGGCCTCTGTGACCATTCAGATTCTCAGAATGAGTGAAGAGTTCAAATTTATATCCTTTGTGCACATTCCAAGGGAATAGAATGGGGTTGCTGATTACCTGGCCAAAATGGCTTATGAGATATTGGATACTCAGAGTATTGATAACTGGGAGAGTCTCCCGTCTGGGGATTCTCAATGCCTACGGGAGTTGATCCATAAGGATGTTCAGACTTAATGTGGTTTGTTTTTTTTTTGGTTTTCTTTGGGAGTTGACCTTGTCTGGTGATTTAACCTGTCTTGTTGCTTATTTGAGTCCTGGTTGGGGGCTCAGATGTACTTTGTAATCCAAACTTTTTATCAATAAATTTTTACCCCTTTATTTAAAAAATAATAATCATTGGTTACCTTGAGACTAGTAAGTGTCTATTATCCTCAATGATCCCTAGTGACTAGTTTATCTTCTTGAGATGCTATCAATTCCATATTTTATTTTTTACCCACTCCTAGAGAGTTGATATTATTTGATATCTTCTCCAACTAGATGATCCCTAAAATTATCTTATGTTTATTCTTTTCTACCATACCCATGATGGCATCCTTTACTATTAATTACCTCTAGTTATGCACTATCAATGTCCCTACCATATCTAATTACGGTAACTCACTCCATTATTTTACCTGCTTTAGGATAGAAGGAACCAAAGGAGGGTATTGAACATGATTGTTACTATTTTTATTATTCTTATTATTCCACTAGTGTCTATATCTCATATCTATTTTATGGCTTGTGCTAGTTTGCTCGTTGACATCTTTTTATTTTACCTCCTTTTGGGTTGTTTAAAACCATATTATTTTTCTTATCATCCCCGAGAAGTATGGGTTGCTTCTTTAGTGATTATAGGCTTACTATTCTTAGGATGTTTTTTTATTCCTAGAGGAGCATCCATTTTTGTGATCATATTGTTTGGGCAAGACTGGGCCAAATGCTCAAATTTATGGTAAACTCTACACTTGAAGGGAAGTTCCTTATTCGAATATAGTCCTACAAGTTTGAGTTCTACCTCTACCAGAAATGGCTAGATGAGATCCATTTCCATATATCCTCTAGCATAAATAGTTGTGTTTCCCTCCATTGTGTCTTTGGAGACACCCAAATATCTTCCAAGGAAGTTATTGATGATTTATAATTTATGCTCACTCCATAATTCCTTTGGGAGTGCATACAATTGGATCTAAATTGAGAATGCAATGGGTTTAACTCGAGGATCAAATCCCACTCTCTATGATTGAAAAAATAATTCTATTAGGCCATGATTCCTCTTTTCTTATTTGATTGACCTAATTCTGTTTACTAGTAAGGAAAATATAATAATAAAATATGTAGTACTAATAAATCATAAATAATACTCACCATGATATTACCATTTTTTCCAAATCTACGAATACAAAAAATTAGGGTAGTGCTAATACCCATGAATTTTTAGATCAGGTCATGATTGGCTTTATATAAGGCCCTTAAAATTAGAAGTCCTTAGGTTACAATAAATGGTACATATAAAATTAATTTTAAATTTGTGGATGACACTCTTCTTTTAGGTCATCCTTTGGATATTAAGTCTATGAAAGCTAAATCAATCTTATCATGCAATGAGAAGGCCTTTGTATGGTCAATTAATACCATAAAAACCAAGAGATTTCTTTATCAATACTACCATTGATTTACAGTGAATCACTATGGATATTTTAAATCTTAATTTAAAAAACATATCATTAAATATATCTAAATATTATATTGTCTAATAAATAAAAAGAATCGTTCAAATCTAAGTTTTAATAGATCCAAAACTTTCTTCGTTGGTTGGAAAAAAGGGATTAACCATGATTGAAATATTACATCATGTAAAGGTTACATTATAATATATCCATATTTATGATATCACTTTCAAATTTACAAAGGTTCAAAGGTATTTTCCTTGAAAATTATGAGAAAATGTTTAGGTTTTCACTTTTTAAATAAGATAGGGTTTGATAGGAAATATGATTGATGGGATAGACTTTTACATTAAAATCTTATGATTTTAGTAACATGGATCACACTTATTCAATATAAAGAAAAGAGTTAGACATAACTATTACTTTAAAAATATATAGTATTTCTAGATATGGTAAAAGTTTCAAGGAAATGAATTCTACCCACTTGTTTGACAATATAAAACTTCATATCAAACAGTTTATAATTTATCAAAAAACATATTAGTTTCTTTATGAAAAAATGAAATAATGCTTAATTTTGGTCTAATGCTTGGTTGAATTTCTATTCTCTCATTTTTATTCAAAACTGTATGGTTACGAATTCTTTACCTTCTACAGGTTCAAAAGTAAAAATTTATATTGATATGAACAATATTCTAAGATATTTGATTTTGATTAAAAATTTAATTGAATGAGAGGATCTCAAACAAGCAATGGAAGATATCTAAAAGATGCTTCAAGTGTTCTATTTGTGAATTTTATGAAGATATATGTTGGTTTGAAATATATTGAAAATAGTACATATTTGAACAAATTACGATATAAAGTTTAAAAAATAGGATACTTTATTCCCAAGTATTTTTTTTACTTAAATACCTAATGGAATTCCTTTTGGTCAGTAGATCAATAAATATTCTTAACAATGTTAGTTTGAATAAAATATGATATCATGAACCTTTAGGTATGCTTTCCATGAACAAGAGGTAGAAAAAGTCAATCATCAAATTCTTTTTCTCTTTTACTTCTACTATTTGGGTTATTTTCAAATGTTGGGTTATTTAACCGATATTAAAAGCATTGATTTATTGCTCAATCAATTTTTTCAAAGCTAAATATTTAATATCTTGTTGAGTGTTTATAGGCATGTTTCTCATCAAGGAAAGTCTAGGGTGTAAAAAAATATTTCCTAGCATTCTCATTATACGATATAAATATACATGTAATATTGATCTACAATAATTAATTTAGCACAAATTGACAACATCAATGAATGGTAAAATATAATTTTCACGAAGGTCGGTTAGTCAACCTTAATTTTTATGGCACTTCAAGAGAAAAATCTAGGAATACTAGCATGTTTTCATAATATTAAATACAACATCCTCCTCTCTTGCTTTGAATCATATGGAAATTTAATGATGTTAGGGCATTCCTTGCTTGAAAAAATATTACTATTGGAAGATATGAAGACGTATTTTAATTGAGAAGATTCATAGGATATTATTAATATTATAAAGGAAATAGATCTGGAGATTAGAGCAACGATACAATTATTTTTTATGTATATCAATTATTGATGGAGGTACTTCCTTGAAAATGTAAAATTTGAAAGAGACAATAGAATATAGTGAGTACCAAATACCATAGTGGGAAGTCTTTGGATTTTCATTGAGGAGACCCAAGTTTAAATACCAATATGAGGGGACCAAGACACCTCATAAAAACCTACATTTTCAATTCATCATTTGAGTCTTATGAGGGATACAATAGTGGTAAGTCTTTGGGTTTTATTCAAGAGACCCAAGTTCAAACTCCAGTATGAAGGGACTGCGACCCCTTATAAAAATTCATGCTTTTAACTATTATAAGTCCCCTTAGGGATACCATAGTGGTATATCTTTGGGTTTTCATTCAAGAGATCTAATTTCAAACCCTTAGTGGACTAGGACCCTTCATAAAAACACATATTTTAAACTTATACAGTCTTATGAGGGATAACCTAGGGGTAAGTCATTGAGTTTTCATTCAAGAGATCCAAATTTAAAGCTAGGTATCCTCATAAAAACTTGTATTTTTATTCAATATTTTAGCTAACGAGATATTAGTGTAATGATTGGGATATATAGATGATGTAGCCCATACAAAGGTTCAAATATCAATGCACTAAATAGGCTATATAGCTCAATGTGACTAAGTTTATGTAAAATAAAAAGGGCAACCCTTTAAAAATCCTACTTAAAAAATGTGTAATATAGTGGTAAATATATTTTATAGAAATACAAGCTATAAAACTTGTTGACATAATAATAAATAATATATTTTAACATGTTAATGAGAATATCCCAATAAAAGTCACTTATAGTGTATTAATTCAAATATATATGTACTTACCAAAGTATAATACACAAACACTACATTATAATCTACCTATGCTTATGATATCACTTTCAAGATTACTAATTGGAATAACCTCTAAAGTTGACCAAGATTCTATGATATTTTCTTTGGATATTATCTGAGAAAAAAAATAGTTTCTTGCTTTTTAAATAGGATAGAGTTCTATTTTTTGATAAGGATGGAAGAAGTGGTTTTGAAAGGATCCCCAAACCTATTATGAGAAAGAAACCATAGATACTAAGCAGTCACATATTCAAAACAAGCATACATAGGATAGCCTATAAAACTAAACAAGCTAAAGTACAATAGTAAGCAAAGAGAAGTAGTCTACCAAGACCATACAAAATTTGAGCCCAAGAGAACAAAACAACCATAAGTACTTATAGAGAGACCCCAAAAATACCATCTTAGACTCACCCACAAACCATGGAGTCCTATCTACTTTTGACATATTCTAACTGGGAGACATACTCCTTGAAATTATGAGCTAACATATGGCTCAATCTCAACCCAAATTCCAACATATCTTTAAATATTAGTTTCAAAGGATAGATTTTGATAGCAAATGATATTGGTGGGTTAGCCTTTTAAAATTATATTCTTATGAGTTTGATAACACATATAAGATTGTATTTAAAGAACAATTAAAGAGCTAGACAAAAATATTATTTTAAATGCATATAACTTTTGTAGATATGGAAAATGTTACAAGGAAATTGATGCTAGCTATGGGATCAGCCAGGGTTATGCATAAGGCATTGGACCTAAAATGTACTTGTAAAAAAATGGTGAATCTTAATCAAAATCAATCATCTTCATGTCAAAATTTGGGGTTATTTGAAGCTCTAAAATGTAAGTTCATCTTTGGGGTAAATTTTGACCTATTAAATCATCTTATAACTTCATAAAAATACCACCATTACATCAGGCTTGAAAAATGATTTCTAACAAGTACATAAATGCCTATGTTTGGATATATATTGTGGCGAATTGACCCTAAGAAAAAATTGATCCTAAAAAATTTAGGTGAATGGGCCGACGTGAGGGTCCTCATATTCACCAATTTTCAATTTTGAAAATCCTAATATTCACCCAATTTATGAATTTTTTCAAGTATGCATAACCCTGGGATCAACAACATAAAATTTCATACCAAAGTTTTTATAATTAACTAAAATGCATATTAGTTGGTTCTAGTAATAAAGGGTATCATGCAATTTTTTTTTATTATTATTGAAAACCCTTCCAAATTCATATTAGCCAAAAATTTAAGAGAAAAAATACAATATAAAAAGGGTGTGTGGTTCTATTCATAAAAGGTATGATGCAAATTTTTTTATTTAGTGCTTGGTTGAATTTTTATCCTCTTATTTTTTATTCAAAATGACAACCATTGGTTGGGGCCTCTTTGCCTTGTATAGATTCAAAAGTAAATATTTATACTGATAAGATCAATAATATAGGATTATGGATAAGTTGATTTGAAATATATCAAAAGATAGTAGATATTTAATCAAGTTAATAGCATGTATAGTCTTGTCACATTATTCTGTACGTCTTCATCTAGTCTGACACAAGCATAGTACTACCTATTCTCTTTATCATTTACATAATTATGCATTCTAATTTAACATGTTTTAAAAATTTAAAATTGAAATATTATTATTTTATTATTATCTCTAGATGTTCCTCTAATTGTAAGTATACATGTTTGTATTAAAGAGATCATACAATAATAACAATCACATTTACTTATAAAGATAGTTTATAATTTCAAGTGATATCTTGAGCAATGAGGTATTTTATAGAAGACAATGAGGTTATTTTTATATAGCTGAAGTTTCATCACATAAATAGCCATATAAATTCATTTAGTTTATCAATATATAATTCAACTTTCTTTTACCATGTTATTTTTTCTAAATATTTTTTTTTTAATATTCCAAAGGAGGAACAAAGGAGAAAAGTGTCGCGATATCGCGGCATGTTGCATTTTCGCAGCCAAAAGAGAAAAGTGTCGCGATATCGTGACATGTTGCATTTTCGATCAAAAGAGAAAAGTGTTGCGATATCGCGACATGTTGCATTTTCGCAACCAAAGGAGAAAAATGTCGCGATATCGCGACATGTTGTATTTTCGCAGCCAAAGAAGAAAAGTGTCGTGATATCGCGACACTTTGCATTTTCACGGCCAAAGGAGAAGAAGGAAGGAGTGTCGCGATATCGCGACAAGTTGCATCAACTGACCATGCCGATCCCCTTGTTAGCTAGTTAATGATTCAAGAGATTTGGCTCCATTGCAAATCTTCTTTTACTATTGTAAGCATGTGTTGGGAAAAGTCTCTTTCCAAATTATAATTGATCTTTGTTTTAATACAAGTTTTTTCAAATTTTTCAAAACAATTTTTTTTTTTTTTTTAATATTTGCTTATATGATATGTGGACTATTAATATATAATCCATAAATATAATTTGCTTTTCTATTCTCTTGAATGATTTGCTTTTAAACATTATATTAAAATAGTTTTGAAATTTAATAAAGCAAAATTAAAAGCTCCTTTACTTGGTTATTAACATCCTATGTTCAATTAAAGATACGATTATTTATCCATTTCATTGCAAATGTTTTTAAGTGAAGTTGTTGAAGATATGTACAAACTATGCTAATATTTTAGTCTCCTTTCCACATTTTTCACTCTTATATCTTATTTATATCTTGGGTTATCCTTTTTGCTAGGTTGCTAGCCTCTTAATACCTACATCAACCTACTTTGTTGTTTGTTGCAAGTGCTTATATTGTTCAATTGATTTTTGAAGATGTGTTTTCTCTAACGGCATTCATAAAATTATTTTTTATACTTTAAAAAGTTAATATCACTTTTATTAATTTTTTACATTGTTGATTTTTTTTAAAAACAAACCTTTAAAATTTATTTTTTAAATATACTCGCCCATATTCTTCATAAAAGTCTCATATATCACCCATATTTTCCATATTCTTCTTTATCTTATACTCATTATAACATTAATTTGCTAATTCAGTAAGATTTTGATGTTTGCTCTAAAGCCTTTACAACCTTCCATCAATATCATACTAATTAAGTTGTCCCTGTCTCAAACTCCATCATTACAAAGGATAACAGACGAGAATCTGTTCTTTTAATACAATGTTATAAATGTCTCAATTTTTTTTTTTTGTGACGGAATGAAAGTGAAGGACTCCAATCGACTTCTCCAGCGTGAATGGGACCACTTCCCGCCTCCAACGTGTCCAATCCACTTCTCCATTGAAAGGTGCCGCGTGAATCATACATAATAGGGACCACTTACCGCCTACCACATTTTCCTAATTGAGGACGCCAAAAATCTTATTATTGATGCTGCGTACTAACCTCCGTCAAATCTGTCGTCCTCTTCTCCTATTTGGTTCGGAATCCAATAAGGTCAAGCACATAGTGCATTTTAGATTCACCCAAAATGGAGTAGCACCCTTCCAGTTAAAATGGTTCAAATTTTAGAGGTATGGTTGTTTAGATTTAAATCATAGAAGTATGTTTGTTTGTACAAAGGTAATAGTCTAACTTACATGTTTGACCACGACAGTGGTACCAATCCCGAGACTCCAGTTCTCCTCTTCAAACCAGATTAAATAAGTAAAATAGATATTATTAAAAACAGCCCTAAAATTTAAATTAAAAAAACAATAAATTTTCAGAAAGGGTGAGTGCCTGGGTAATTTTTGTTTATAACAATGTATGAACAATTGTTTAAGTAAACTAGATACAAACTCTTCACATAGTGGGAGGGGGACCTGTATCACAAGCAGGTTATTCAGTTTGTTGGAGTAAAAGGACATAGAGATAAATATAATAGATATGAATAGAAACATAGAACAAGTAGGTTATTGAGTTTGTTTGGAATAAAATGGTATATGAACACACAATAATGAGACAAAAAAAATATTCAAATAGATGTAGATACAAGACAGTGGAAATTCTCTACATCAACACTCTTATACAAGTTCTTTAGATTTATTATTAAAATATTAAAAGTATTTAAATTTATTGTTATTACATACAAGATCTAGTAAATTTAGATGCAGCTGTATTTGCTTATATGTTTCACGGAATCATTATTTCAATCTTGTAGTTTTATATTGTTTCATCAATAGGAAGATTGTGTTTCCATCTCCAACTCCATACAATATTATCTAATTGCAAATGATGAGTAGGTCATATGATCCACCCAAGCCGTTATGGCTTACAAAGAATCATATAAAGGAATAATTTATAAACCTAGTGGAAAATATTGATGCAATGGGGACCATTGCTTTTGAAGAAGGGAGGAATGATTCAAGGATGTGACCTAACCACCTTGTGGGGCATAACTATACACATAGCTCTGTGTTTTAACCCATTCAAAATATGTTGAGAAGGTTAAAAGGAGAATAAGAATTTTTATTAGAAACTTATGGCATAATATGGTTTCTTTCTTGTAACTCTATGAAAAGAAAAGCACTCATGAGGACTTCAAAATATAAAATAAAATAGTTGTTAAAATAGAAAGCATTTAAATTTAGATATGCATATACAAAGTACATTTGTAGCCATGTCGACACATCACTAGAAGATAAAAATTGAAACAAAAAATATACTAAATCAAATATCTTGGATAGAGAACACGTTTATTATCATTTGTCTAATTCTCTTTAATAGATTTTCAATTTAACTTTGATTTCATAAAATCCTTTCACATGAGGTGTACTCCAAAATTATAAATTTAACATTACTCATCTAACCATACTTTGGACGAGTAGGGTGTTGGACAAGATTGTATTGATCAAAATTGTGTATATATATAATCAAGGCATAGGTGGTTGGTTTAAAAAATGAACTATCAACTACCTATTTAAGTAAAACTCCCAAATACCTAACTTTAACTATAATACATGATGTATTAAATTCCTAACATTCCCCTTTATTACATCATACTTTAAATAGGGGAAAAAATCAACAACTTATACAACTCAAAATATTATGGACTAGGACACACATTATTTCATAATTTAGATCATTTTGAATAAGGATAAACTCAACTACTCATCTTAGTGGGACTAACCACATTGTACTCAATCAAGCATAGGGAAAAACACAACTATCCAAGATTTTATAACATAAGTGGATAAGGATACACATATCCATCTACACAGTTGCAAATAGGAACACACTCCTCTATCTACAAAGATTTGTGATTAGGGACACACACCCAATCACAACTACAATACTTTGCTTATGAACAAGGACACAATCATTCACAAAATCATATGCAAATAGGGATACACTCTACTATCCATAAAAGATAGGGTTTCCACTTCTCTCAAATGAAGAATTACCTCTAGTAGATAATGTAGTCTAATTTGATCTTCAAAATGGATCACAATATACCTATGTTCTACAACCATAGAGTAGGATATAATAATCAATATTATCTCTTATCAAAGTCTCCAAAACATGTAAAAATAATTCTATAAATAAATGTATCATTATTTAAATATTTAATTTTATTAATATTCAATTAAATAATCAATCAAACCTCAAGGTCTATGTCAATTAGAATATTCAAGAACCTCGCTTCAATGTGAGTGTAGTTAATCTTTTGTCAAAGTACCATATAAAGGGCTAAATATCCCTTTGATGCAAAAGCATCCATGTGGGGTTAGTATTTTGGTGTTTGTGTACATGGGTGTTGTATCTGTGGTTATTTTTATGGACATGGTGTTACACATATGATTGTTGTACACATGGTTGTTGTGCACATGGTGTTATGCCCATGGTTTTATCCTCTTAGGTTGGATATAAAAGGAAGAGAAAGGAACACAACTCTCAATCTTCTAGAATTATTTCTCACTGCTCTAGAAGGTCATGAGTGGATATGTGGCTATTAATTACAACGACTGAAAATGATTAGACAAGACCTCAAGGAGATAACAAAGGATAAACAAAGAATGGTAATAGGTTTATAGGGGAACAACAAGAGACTTAAAAAGTATTCAACAATGATTTAGGATGATCAACAAAGAGGACCAAAAAAGGACCGGACATGGTCGATAAGGGATTGGCAAGGAATCAATAATTACTAGTAAAAGGGGTTGATAGGGAATGAACAAGAGATCATTAAATGATTCGATAAGGATGTAGGATGACCAACAAGGAGTTTGTAGGAATAGCAAGGAGATTGGTACTCTGAGGAGTACTTGCAAATGTATAATTCTTTTATCAAAGCAATTATGAATTTTGTAGTAACTATGGCCACATTGATATTTGTGGTAAATTTATTTGTGTGCACTGTGAAACTATGTGATGGCTTATGTTACAGTTAACATATAAAAATAGCATTTTTTGCTACTATTTTTTATTGTGTACTCTGATCTTGCAGATTAAATTTTTGTTACTATATTTTTTTTGTCAGCGTGGAGATATTTGAGCTTATAGAAGACGTATTTCATTAGACCCCCTCCTCTAGACTACAACCCCCTTATTATAGAGAATGTGGGATATTAGTGATGTTATTTTCTCAAATAGAGTCTTCAATTTTATCACAAATCAACATGACTACAAACTATAGAATACACAAAAATCAAACTACTCTTGGCCATTGGGATCTTTGTATAGAGCAATTGACATCCACTACAAGATGTTGAAACATTGTGAAAAACAAATACAATATAAAAGTTATAATATACATTCTCCCTTACATGTGGGGTAAATGGATTAAGTGGGCTCCGAAATAAATACATTCTAAACTAGTCAACTACAACCAAATTATTTATTTTTTATTGTTTTTCAATTATATCATTTTTTTGTTGTTTATCAATATAATCATACAACTATGAGTCTACTTCATTTTTCAATGAACAATTACAAATTTTTGTATCCATAAAAAATAAACATTATCATCTACATTTAATATCAATATAAATAAAAATATATATTTATTTAAATATGTTGGCACCTCATTTCTATTTTTGGATGGTTTATTCTTTGCATTTAATATATCATGCACAACACTTTCCTCCTAGTAAATTGTAGGTAATATTTTTCTTAATGTGAAACATAAACCTTTAGCTAGTAACACTTTACTAGAAGTTAAATTTTAGAATGCCCATGCATTTATTAGATGATAAATTTATAATATACAACCCATGTGCATCTTTAGATGATCTTGTTTCTAGATAGGATGGTCAATGAATAGTATGGTCAAAGTTCCTATTAGATAGTCATTTTTTATATGATAATATTAAATTCACCTCAAAGAACAATATATTATGATAGTACCTCTAGGTGGATCTTCTACAAATGATAACTTTAAATGGTAAACTTTTTCTAGATAATAATAAACAATACTTATTCTCAAGATGGTAGCTTTTCTCTAGATGACAACTCTTCTCTAAAAATTAGCTCTAGACAACAACTCTTCTTTATATGCAAATTCTAGGTAGTAACTCTAAATGACATCTTTGGATGGTAACTCTAGGCAACAACTCCAAATAAATATTTCAGATGACAAATCTTATCTAGATGGAAACTTCAGATGGCTCTTCTAGAAAACAACATAAGAAGGTAATGTTTTCCAAACTGTATGATTAGACAATCCTCTCGCATTATTTTGATCTCTCTCTACTCATGTGCATCTCCAAAAATAACCCTGATAACAAGATACAAACATAAGGATTTCCACCATGTTCAAAATCTAATGTTATACTCGAAATGACTATATTTTCTAGAAAATAAATTCCTCCCTGCACTAGATGATAGTAATTCTTGTTATGGAAATTATTTTGGAATGAACTTAATACTTCTTGGATGGATCTATAACTCCTTTAAAATTAATATATACTTGCAATACTTGCATATACAAAAAATAATAACAGTGAAGAAATATTCTTCTTCCCCAAGGTCTTTTCCTCACTCAAACTTGTATCTACTCCTTTCTAGATTCTCTAGTGGCAACACACTTTCACAAGATCTAAGAGGTGTTTCTTATTCCTTCGAAACTTTATTAGCTTCATCAATTAATGTTTCATTATGATATCATCTTTTTTGGATACCAGATGTTGGACCAATAAGTGCTAGACAAGATTGTACTAATCAAAATTATGTATATATACAATGAAGATATAGATGGTTGGTTTGAATAACAAACTATGAACCACCTATTCAAGTACAAATCCCAAATACCTAACTGTAATTGTATTACATTATGTAATAAATTCTTAACACACACTTCTAAAAAATATAACATTATATTATGATTCAAATACATGATCCATATATCAATAAATTTATTTATTTATTTATTACTACTACTAATAATTAAAGACTAAAATTGGAATAGAATTAGTTGTATAGGACATTTTATTTGAATTGTTAATTTGTTCTTTAGTCTTTATAAATGTTAGGTCTCCAAGAAGAAATTATTTTAAACCTGTACCAAGATTATCATTAGAAAAAAAATAATTGCATATAATGATTCTGAATATAGAGATACAAAATGTATAGTCCTTAAAAAATTTGAATATATATGATGAGCTACTAGTAATGCTTGATAATTAATAATAAATAATATTGAAGGTAAGCTACCAATTTATTTGATTATTTCCTATAAAGAGATGTCTATTGCAATTATTCAATAGTTCAAGTGGTATTAGGATAAGGAATTCTCTCAATGCTATTGGAAAGCATCCACTAGAAGCTACATGATATATTATTGGCAAGGGGGTGAAGAACACAAGTTTATACTAAGAAGGGGGGTGAACAATATAATACCACTTTATAATTTTCTTTCCCAAATAATATTATGCAATATATCAATGGTAATATCAACAATAGTAATCAAAGCAATGCACAAATCACCACACACAATAGAGACACCAATTTAATGTGGTTAACCCAATGTGGGCTACTCCATAGAGAAAATATTTCATTAAAATTTTCTCAAAAAATATCTTGGGAATCCTTTCCCTATTACAATATTTGTTGACCTCTGTCTAAAGGACACACCAATCCCCTAATCAAGATCATGTATCTATATCCATAGGAAACACCAATCCCCTTAGATAGTTTGCAGATCTCCATCAATAGGAGAACTCCTTCTCCTCTACTCTGGTTGGTGATCCTCTAGAAGACTATTGCCTCCACTGCACTATATTTTGGATCTCTCTCCACTAAATAATCTAGTCCTCACTCAGAAGACCCATGTCCTCACTACCCTAGCTAATGGATATCTATCCACTAGAGACTGTTATCCTCTGCTCTATTACCTCCAAATATTACTCTCAGCTCTGTCTCAAATTTGTACCAAACACCATCCTTCGATCTAGCACAAATATACTTAATCTCTATCTCTAATCTACACTAAATATTATCCTTTGTTTTAGAAAAAATTTCCTCAGTCTCTATCCTCAAATCTGCACTAAAAACTATCCTTCGATCTAGTACAAATATGCTCAATATTTTTTCTCAAATATGTACTAAACATAGCCCTTTATTCTAGCACAAATATGCTCAATCTCTATCTTTGATTTGCAATAAACATAGTCCTTCGATCTAGCACAAATTTGCTCAATCTCTATCTATGATATGCACTAAACATAGTCCTTAGGTCTAGCACAAATCTGCTCAATCTCTATCTCTAGTCTAGCACAAACCTATCCTCAAATATACACCAAACTCTATCCTTAAATCTGTCCTCAAGCCTTAACACAAATATTAATCCAATCACAAATCAACTCTACCAGATTTGTCCCAAACCTTAACTCAAGGTTTGAACAAATCAATCAATCAACTCTGCTCACAAGTCTTCTCAGATATTTGACTCAAATATGTCCATAAGTTCTCTCGATAACTTATCCAATCTACTCAACAAATCCTCACTAGAACTTATCCAATCTGCTCAACAAGTTCTCACTAGAACTTGTACAATATGCTCAACAAGTATTCACTAAGACTTACCTCAAATCTACATTGTAAACTTCCACAAAAGCTTACTCAACTTAGTATGTAAGTCCACTCTAGGACTTAATCAAATCTATCCACTAGCTTTCATGAAAGCTTTATACAACTCAACTAAATCTATCACAAAAAATCTCTTCAATCACACAAACAAGCTTCACATAGAATCTTGTTTAATCTCATGGAAACATATAGAGAATGGTTAGATACTCAATATGATTCACACTCACAAAAATGCTCATTCACTTCCAAACTCTTATATTTAACCATAGAAACATATAGATAATGGTTAGCGACTCAATATATTTCAACAATGCTCAATCACTTTCAAACTCTTTCTCAAATTAGTAAATAACAATATGATTCACATAACTTCAACTATCACTCCAACACTTCCAATCAACTAAGCTCAATCAACTCCAGTCAAAAAATCCCTCAACAATGATAGCTTAGTCAACAATGCTTATCAAACAAATCTCACTTAACAATGATACTCATGATCTTTCCCAAATCCTAGTTAAGGATAGTTTACATAACAATGATACCCATGATCTTTCACAAACCCTAGTCATGCGCATGAAGGTGAAAGCACGAGGATACGAAAGCAAAAAGGAAAGCGAAGATGCGATGCAAACAAAACCGAACTTAGCGCTAAATCCTAGGAATTTGAAAGTGCATGAAAAGAGGGAAAAGCATGAGCGAATCGAAATGAAACAAATGTGAATAAAGAAGACAGCCCTTTTTATTGATATGTTTCACAACTCGGTTACAATGCGCATCCTCCCCTTCCAAGGGCTAGGAGCGTTTAAGTATGCGTTCTTGTTACATCCATGGGTGCCTTTCCTTCTTCCGCGTGCCCACATGTAAAATGGGCGGACCAAATGTCATCGCCGCTTGCATTGATGAGTCTCGATTCCTTTCTGCTCCTCCGATGTCCAGACCCTACATTCAAAGGAACAAGAAACAGTCAGTAGCACCTGCGGATAAAACAAAGCATGCAATCCCCAAGCCTACGATAAGTGAATAAGAAAAATGAATTAAACTATGACTAAAATGAATCCAAAAGCTCTAAAAATTTGATAGGGGCATCAAGACACCACCAGGAAGGCCCTACAAAAAGAAATTCTTCCCAGTATTCACCTACAACAAAATGCTGAAAAGGTACTGTCCCAAATGTCCTACCTAGGAAGCTCCAAAAGACCTGCAAACTTGGGGTTAGCTAATTGGGGGCATTTTGGGAAGACCCGGATGGTCATATTTTCCCAATTTGGCCTCCATCAATGGGAATTTGATGATGCTACCTGTAGATTAGTAGAAGCGAGCAAAGATAGAAATATGATCAAAATTGTTCAAAACGAGACGAAATTTAAATGACAACCTATCTAAGCATCATAGAATTGAATGCAAAAATGAAAGAAAGCAAGTCTACCATGGAATTCCCATCACTCCAAAGGGGGCGATTAGGACGGTGGCAGTGTGGGAGGGGGCGCCCATGGGGCAGGCCGCCCATCGTTTGAGGCCTGATTTCGGCACCAATCCACTTGGGATGGGTCCAAAACCTCTTGTGTGGTATTGTCAGAAAATTTGGTGGGATATTGTGGCCAAATGTCGGGTTTTGGGCTCAAGATTCGTCCTCCCAATAGTCACCCAATGACCTCCCCTCTAAAGGAGATCAAGGATGTGAAAGGCGCAAATCCAAAAGGTGTGAGGTATGACAATAAAATGACAGCACTTCGTTGCTCTAAAATGCTCCTTCTCTCTCTATTTTGGGGTGAGGAAACTCACCAATTTATAGACCTGGAGGTCTCTTGAAATGGGCATGCAGAGGCGCCACTTGGCAATCATGCCTTCCCAGGGGGAAGGAGATTCCTCCTTGAATAGGGACTTCATGACTGCCCTTGTAATTGCCTCTAACGCTCGAAAACGCTCACCCATACTCCCATGCGATGAAGGAAGCGTTGAGTGGCGGATCTGAGCTGCCATTTGTCAAGATTTGACTTTTTCCCGTCAAACCTGCAATTCGCCCCACCCTGGAGCGAATCCAGAATTCGTCCCTGGGTGGGGCGAATCCTAGTTTGAATTCGTTCCAGGGTGGAACGGATATTGAGCAAAGTGCCTGAAGGTGCCAAATTGATCTCTGACCTTCCAAAACTATTGTGAGAGTGGTTAGGACCACTTTTTAACCTCTGGGGGCTGCCCTTGGGGCTATGTGTGTCAATGCGATCAGTGTTTGCAGTCACATAATCGGATTGGTGTTGTTTTGGTGTCTACAGATGCCCCTTTTTGGGATGCGCTGTGCATGGCACAGCGTCGAGCAAAAATAGATAACCAAAGCACTAATGATTAGGGTTTCTCAGTAACCTAACCAAATTTTGATGCCCCAAGTATGGAAAGGGCATGCATTCTTGAATCCTTGCTTCTGACGAGCGAAGGAACTTAATTCAAGTGTTAACCTTTTTCGGTGAGGTGTTACTTGATCTTGGACATTGATCGGTCATGAATAGGCAAAGGGTGCAACCTTTTGTCTGTGAGAACCTTGAGTTCATGATTCACGAAATGCCAAGTGATTTGATCAGCTTGTGATTATTGCTTGTTTACTACCCCAAGCAGGAGCGTAATTGTCTTTGTCAATGATTCTTTGAATGCATGCCATTTTCCTTAATTGGGTGTGTACTTGTTGGTTGGTGACTAAGTGTGACTACCCCCTCAAGCGACGAATCGATGAGGGAATGACCTTCATGAGAAAAGTGACGAGTCGCTTGACCCAAGATGACTTGTGCAAGGGTGCCCTTAGATGTTTTAGCGTTGAATGTGTGTGCAGTTTTCCGACATTTAGACCTATTTTTGGTGGGTGTTAACCCTTTTTGTGACGCATTTTGGAGCTAAAATTGGCAAAAATCCGTCCTCCCGTGGAGCGGTCCGGCTATGGTAGCCTTCTTAGGGAGTAGGATAGTGACAATTTGTAGCCCCAACATCTATTTTGGATGCCAAGAATGTCAGGCACAAAGGCGCCTTCGTTCGGCAATGTTATTGCTATTTTTGGGTGGGTTTTGACCCTTTTGGTGACGCCGTTTGGGGATGAAATTCTCAAAGATCCGTCTTCCCGTGGAGCGGTCCGGCTATGGTAGCCTTCTTAGGGAGTAGGATAGTGAGGATTTGTGACCCCGACATCTATTTTGCATGCCCGAGATGTCAAGTGCAAAAGCACTCTCATTGGGCAAGTTTATTAGCTATTTTGGTGCATTTTTGTTCAATTTTTGTTGTTTTTGATATATATACAGATGACTTTATTTTATTTATGCATGTGATGATTTGATTTTATGCATGATGAGTGATGAGTATGGATGTATGCATGTTAATTTATTTTGATGGATGCATATGTTATGATGAATGCAAATGTTTCTAAATTTTAGGATATGCAAATGTAATGGATGAATTGAATTTGTGTTGTTTGGCGAGAGCACCATAGACTATTTAGAACTTTGTGGTTTTTGGTGATTGTTGATGGCAATGCGAGGATGAAAGATAGCGCAGTTGGTTTAGAATGTAGCTAAGGTTTTCTGAGACTCAGATGGTTTTAACTAACTAGCCATGATTGTACTTTATCTTACAAGACTTTTGGACAAGGTATGAATCGGACTTGTCTTTGACCAAGTTATTTCACATCCCTGTGTGTGCAATTGAGTTCGTTTATGTGGTATTTGTCAGGATACCGCCAGTGCTAGATAGGTTGTCAACCAAACCTGTACTGAGGATCACCTAATTAGCTCCACTAACTCCTTTGTTGTATTTAGTCAGATTAATCTACGGTGCTATCTAGGATACCATAAGCTAGCTCATCCACATGCAAACATTGATCTGTACACGAGTTAATGTGATAGATATATCATCATGCGGGAGGTTTACCACCAGTGACCGATAGGCTATCCACCAAACCGATACTGAGGTTTGCCTCATGACCTATCGGAATGTTGAGAGTTCCAGGGATTCAAGTTCGACTCCCTTCTTTTCTTCAATTGTATTGGGATACTTGCTCTTTTGTAGTGATAAAAATCACTGTTTATTTTTATATATTTTTCTTTTGAGCAAGGGATTTGAATTTTGAGTGATGAGAATCACTATTGTATGTGCCTTTTGATGTATGCACTTTGGTGGTGATGTCAAATTTTTGGAGTTTTGACTTTTTGCAAAATTTTATGATGTTTGCAACTTTTTGAGAACTTGGGATTCTTGGGGAATTGGGTAGGGAAGATGCTTGTCCTTTTGCCAACTCTCAGCATTCTTGGGGTCATTCGCATAGGGGGATGAGCAAGATAACCATTTCGCTTATGGTGACCTGGATTGCTTGTGCAGGTTTCATCTTTCATTCACACAACTTGGGAATTTTTATGTGTTTTAATTTGTGTTGGGACGCTACGTAACAAGGTGTGATCCAAGTAGAACTCTACCTTTGTAAAATCTGTCTGACTTGGTACAATACGTGGCTAGAAAGCAAATAATATCTGAAGGACGAAAACTCTTGATACATTAGAAGACCACTGACTCTGGTATGGTAAAAAGAAGTGAATGGCATTTATTTTTGATGGACTGCTTATAGAATGGAGAAATGTGGAACAAGATGGATTGGCGGAGTAATTACAGTCTATGGTGCCTTTGACCTGTATGATCACAAATATGCAATGTATGGATGTGATGCTTAATGCAGCTACATATTTTTGTGTTTTTGATGGATTGATTTTTGTGAATATGAAGATGAGATGCGAGAAGAGCTCTTTATTGTTGTGATGAGTTGGAGTATGCCTAGAAATGAGATGCAAATTTTTGTTATTTTTGATGATTTTACTATTTTTGAATTTTCTTATTTTTGACCAAGCGATTGTGGGAATCCTTGGAGCATTTTGGGATTGACCAAGCGATTGTAGGAATCCTTGGAGCATTTTGGGATTGACCAAGTGATTGTAGGAATCCTTGGAGCATTTTGGGATTGACCAAGCGATTGTAGGAATCCTTGGAGCATTTTGGGATTGACCAAGCGATTGTAGGAATCCTTGGAGCATTTTGTTTGGGATAAGGGTTTTTTAGGAAAGGAGAGGGCAAAAATGGAGGGGGGTAAAGGGGGGTGGTTCCCTTTGTTCGAGAAGAGAGGGGGGGGGGGGTGTGTGGGGCCTATTTTACTATCAATTACATATGGACCTAACCAATTTGCCATGAACTTGTCCCTTAGATGGGACGACAAACTAGAGTTCTATTGGTTCTCTTTTAAGACCAAGTCACCAACCTGAAAATCCCTTAGGTGAAATTTCATGTTGTAAGCTTTCTTAAGTCACTCTTGATAGATACGTAAATGCTCGAGAGCATTAACACATCGTTCTTCAAGCAATGTAAGCTGGTCTAACCTATGATTAAGATATGTCATTTCTATTTCATCTTCGTAATCACTATCGAAGATCCAAAATCCCTCATTGGCTTTCACAACTGTTTGAGGCATTACGGGCTCATCCTGCTTGAGAAAATTAATTTGCCCCATTGTGGTTGTTCCACTCTCCATGAGGGGGCCTGATTCTCTTGATGTGGCACTGGTGCGATTGGAGCCTCTAGAGGGAACATTGTTAAGAGGCTCTCTTGACAGTCATTCATGGGGATCACTTGTGAGTGATCACTATCATATTCAAAGGGGATCATATGATGTTGGTTCATACTCCGATTCATCCTTCGAAGATCCCTCTTGACACTATTTATACCTTCCTTGAAAGTGAGTCCCCAAACTTTTTCCTCTCTCTAGCAAAGGAGAAGGGTTATTGAGGTTAACAAGGGTGGTTGTTGACCATGGGAGGTAATCTCCCAATGTATACGTTGTGTTCGGGTTGGCATAAGGATCTGATGCCAATCCACCCTTGTTGCCTATCCCTAGGCCTTGCATGTTTTCTACCAAGATGTCCAAGGGCAAGGGGTGGTTGAACCCCATGCCCGACTTGTCATAAGGCATTTGGTATCTTGGCTAGCAAAGGACACGCACTCCTTGCTCATACCTGCCTAGCCCATATCCATGCCAATTGCATTGGCCAAGATATCTCAGAGCGAAGTCCGGGTTAGACAGATAGTTGACATCTTCTGCAAAAGGCTCTTCATCTTCGTCCTCTTGCATGCATGGCTTAGTACCATGATCAAGGCCCCCATACACAAATTTTGTCTAGTTTGGTGGGTAGCCTAAAGGAACAATTGTACCGATGGGGAGGCGAGGTCTCCCCATGTCTTGCATGGACTCTAGCATGGTCGTTGCTACAACATTCCACACTAGATACTCCCCCAGGCCCGTATTGGCCATTTCAACAGTGATTGTTGGCGATTGAGGGGGAGGGAACGGAAGCTCTTCCTGAGTCCACTCCATGTTGGGTGAACTAGGAGCCTCAACTTCCATTTTGCTAGGCATCTCTTCGGTAGAGATGGTTGATACTATTGGCAGCGCCTCTTCTAGGGGTTGAGCCTCTTCTAGGGTTTGCTTCCCTTTGTCCTTCTATTTAGCCATGATAGGTGGCATTGTTGGTGAAGGACCGGACGATGAAGATGTACCTGGCTGGGGTTTTGATGGATTTATCACCAGTGGTGCTTGTGGAATCGGACCCTGTCTAGATGGATTTAACTAAAAATCCAAGTGCATCGATGGAAGGGTCGATTGCGGCATCAGCTGCACCGCATTGCAATATTTGAAGGGTTCTAAGTCCATCGGGACTACATGTACTTCCCCTTCAAATGTATACTTCAAACACTGATGAGCTATCGAAGGGACACACTTCATGTCCCTGATCCATGGCCGCCCTAGCAAGATGTTATAAGCCATCTCGCCTTCCAAAATATGGCACAATGTAGGTATCATCTTTTGTCCTACTTGAATGGGTAGGACAATTGTGCCAACTGTCGAGCATATCGCATCATTGAATGCTCGTAGTGTATAGGTGGAAGCCATGATGTGAGAGGCTGGCAACTTTAGATGTTTCAATGCTGCTGTGGTAATGATGTTACTGGATGAGCCAGTGTCTACCAACACCCTCTTATATGGGATCCCGTTGACCCACGTGATAACGTGTAGGGGTGGATCTGCCATGTCATCAGACACTGATTTAACTTCATCCTCTCGAAAGGTGATGACTGGCTCCGTGCATCGTTTGACATGTCCCACAAAGTTGTTGAAGGAATTCGCTTCATGGGGCTGCAACTCGATGGCTTTCAATATCTCCATTAGAGCCTCCCGATGGGGTGTTGATTGTTGTATAAGCTCGTATATGGAGAGCCTAGCCGACGTGGTCCTCAAACTCTACGTGAGTTTGGTCCGAATCGTGGTCGTGGGTCTAGGCGGAGGTAGCTGCATAGGGTGTTGTTGAGGTTGTGACGTCGATGGAACCTCTCTTGTGGCTGCCTCGGGGGCAACTCCTGGGTATCTCTTGTTCCTAGTCACTATGCTTATCATTCCTACATACCCTTGCATGGGGCAATTCTGTTGCACCTCATTGACTTGAAGGGGTTTTGCCTGTGCCTCATGGGTAGGCAAGGGGTCTTTGAAAACTCCCATCTGTTGGTTGTTTGGCGCTACGGGGTTGTCCACTGCCAACGTCTTATTGTCAATCAGGTCTTGTATCAAACCTTTGAACTTCCAACATGCATTCAGGTCATGTCCCCTCCACCTGTGGAACCTACAATACAAGTCCTCCTAGTATCCCTTAGGCTTGGGAGCATTGGGATCTATGGTTTGGATCTCTGGAAGGTTGATCAAGTTCACCGCTGACAAGCGGTCAAATAGGGAGTCCCTAGACTCCGTATAAGGTGTGTACTATCGCCTAGGGCGACGCTACTGATTTTGCTCCTGCTTCTGGTTTTCTCTTTCATAATTATTAGGAGGCACTACCTGATAGTTAGCCTTTTGAGGCTGTATTTCTTGTGCAGGCTTAGGGACATTTATAGCAACTTGATTGACCGCAGCGGGTTTTTGTTGCGTAGTCCCTATTTTTGTGTTCTTGTTCCATTCTTTCTTCTTAGGTTTGGCAATCTCGCCATCCTGTATCTTGATCTCTTCGATGATTCTGGCTTGTGCTAGAGCTTCCTCTAAGGTGGCATATTGTTGTAGCTACAATAGCATAGAGATCGATCTCAAACAACTTCGTGAGAACATTTGTGTAAGGTCGGACATAGGAGGGAGGTAGGGTAGCTTGGAAAGCAGAGTCCTCCACCGATTCCCGTAGGCCGCCATGGTCTCTTCCTCATACTGCCTGAGGCTGGCCAGGTCACTTAGTGATGCCTTCTTCTTGGTGTTAAAGGCGAAGCATTCGAGGAACGCATCCACTAACTGATCCAAGTTACTGATGTTGTGCTTCAGAAATTGAGTGAACCAATCCGAGGTAGGGCCCACGAATGTGGTTATAAATGTCCTTAGCAACAACGCATCATTGTCCTGAATGCCAAAACATTGGCTCAGGAATCTGGTCACATGCTCTTGGGCATCCTCCTCACCCTTAAAGATTGCCAACTGAGGCAGCTTAAAGTGTTCGGGGTAAGGGGGTGCAGGCACTGACGGATGCACAGGATGACTATGGAGTTGGCGTAACGTGGGCTTTTGGGGCCCAGAAGCTTTGGTTTCCATAGACTCCAAATGCTCTAGCAGCGCTTTGTATGCATCGAAAGATTTAATCTCTTCCTCTTTAGTTTGCTCCCATTGTGGGTTGTGGGAGACTTGAGGCCTATGGGGGGTGGCCGGATAGCAACCCCTCCGCCTTGGTAGGGCATTTTGGCCCGCTCTTCTTCTTGTTCATACTCCTCGTAAGCTTCCTGAGGAGTCTCTGGACGAGACCTATGACCCTGGGTGGGTCCCCATGGAGGGTACCCATCATTGTTCCAGGGAGTGGCCTCCCTCTCAGGTCTAGGGGGTCTCGGAGGCAACACTTGATAAGGTCACGGGGACCTATCTCGCACCAAGGGATTATGCCTCTCATATGGTTCCGCTCTTTGGGTGCGAGGGGTTGGAACCCTCTCAGGCACTGGGTTATGGAGCAGCTCATCTGTTTGGCACTGAATGCGCTCCTTGCTAAGGCGGTATAGACGCTCTAGCTACTGTTGATCTTGCTCAAGCCGCGTGATCTGGGCTTGGCGGGTGGCATGTCTGGTGACTTCCAGGTCAATTTGTTCCGCCATCTTGAGCCTTGGAGGCCTGGATGCCTCTCCTATGCATTTACCTCGGTCGCGATGATCCGAGATCTCAATGGGTCGCTTCCCTCTGTCGAGGTTGGTGGCATTTACCCGAGGCTCTGGCCTCAGTGGGTGACCATGGTACATAGCGGGTGTGGAAGCGCATGGCTCCCATGTTGTACATTGCTCTCGAGGAATGTAATGGTCTTCCTCGTGCTCCCTTTCGTATGTGTGAAAGGGGTGGGCAGAGTTGGCTCGCCCTGCTTGAAGAGCCCTACGCTCTGGGGTTTGTCTATTGGTTCTAACAGTGATGGGGGGCAAAGGAGGGATGCCATAATCATGTGGCCTCTCCTCATGGACACTATGCCGCTCTAGCGCTTCATCGCGTGGTGGCCACTCATATCGAGCTTCTAAGGGAGCTTTCTTGTCTATGTTGAGCGCCACGTGTAAGGACTCCTCCTGAAAGGGGCTATGATGAATGGGCGTGTCCCCCAAAGGGGTGTCCCTATAGTTCCATCTTGACATGGAATGATGCGGACTCTCTTGTGGGTCAGGCCACCAAGGCGGTATGACCAAGTCCTTAGGGCTATAGCGGAGGTGACTTGTCCCCCCTTGTACACTTTTCGTAGCTTCTGCCCTTGATTGGGCTTGGCTACGGGTGTACACCATGGTGTTGTTTTTCTACAAGCTAAGTAGATTTTTATCTCTTTTTATGATTTTTTATGCTACACTAAATAGAAAAGAGCACACACACACACAAAGCAGTGATTATCTCGTTTAAAGATTAAAAGTGTGTCCTAAACCTGGTTTAGTGTGTTTTGTTTTTTTTTTTTTTTTTTTGAAGGTTTTTGTAAAGAACGTTTAAATGCAAAATGAGGGCTCTTATGACTCCCAAAATTGGTCGCCCCTTCGATATACCATTGCCAGGCCGATATACCAACCTCTCTATATACCCGCCCTTACGTGAGGGAAACTATAGGTACGTGAGAGCAGATGGTACGTGGAACGTAGGCGGTACGAAAGGGGAATCACCCTGTTTATGACACCTACCATAGAAGACTTATCCTCGTGCGTTGGGAATCACCCCAACTACACTCGGTCAGCTTTCATCAGGATTTACGTCTAGCAACAGTAGCGATCGGGGTTTATGAATGCAAAATTCAAGCCAAGGTGGTGATGAAATCCACCGTTGGTCTTGATCAAGGGCTGGGGTTTTACGACCAGCTCCTTGGTGTTTAATTTTCCACGTGGTGTGTGGGGTTCTTTTTATTTTGCATGAAACAAAATAAACATGCAGCAAACCTTTCCTAAGCACGCAAAAAGAAACCAAAAAAATAGAAAAATAATAACAAAAAATGACAGGAAAAGTTCAGGACTCTTACCTCTTCTCTGCCCAAATCTGTCGGTTCTGAGTTTCTGCCCGAAAACTTCATAGACTAGAATTCATCCTGGGGGGAATGAATTACAGGACTGTATTCATCACAGGGTGGGGCGAATTCCCATTCGTCCCTGGGTGAGATGAATTACAGCTCTGTATTCGCCTCCTGATGGAACGAACAACAGTCAGCGTATGAAAACGCGGTACCTGCAAGAAAAAACAACCAAGTTTGGATCAGATATCTGATCTTAAAAATAGAGGACAAGGTCCCACCATGATCACCACTGAAAGCATGAGGATACGGAAGCAAAAAGGAAAGCGAAGATGCGATGCAAACAGAACCAAACTTAGCGCTAAATCCTAGGAATTTGAAAGTGCATGAAAAGAGGGAAAAGCATGAGCGAATCAAAATGAAACAAATGTGAATAAAGAAGACAGCCCTTTTTATTGATATGTTTCACAACTCGGTTACAATGCGCATCCTCCCCTTCCAAGGGCTAGGAGCGTTTAAGTATGCATTCTTGTTACATCCATGGGTGCCTTTCCTTCTTCCGCGTGCCCACATGTAAAATGGGCGGACCAAATGTCACCGCCACTTGCGTTGATGAGTCTTGATTCCTTGCTGCTCCTCCGATGTCCAGACCCTATGCTCAAAGGAACAAGAAACAGTCAGTAGCACCTGCGGATAAAACAAAGCATGCAATCCCCAAGCCTACGATAAGTGAATAAGAAAAATGAATTAAACTATGACTAAAATGAATCCAAAAGCTCTAAAAATTTGATAGGGGCATCAAGACACCACCAAGAAGGCCCTACAAAAATAACAGTCAAGAAATTCCTCACCGATTTGAATTCGCTCCGGGGCGGGACGAATTCACCTGCAACAAAATGCCGAAAAGGTACTGTCCCAAATGTCCTACCTAGGAAGCTCCAAAAGACCTACAAACTTGGGGTTAGCTAATTGGGGGCATTTTGGGAAGACCCAGATGGTCATATTTTCCCAATTTGGCCTCCATCAATAGGAATTTGATGATGCTACCTGTAGATTAGTAGAAGCGAGCAAAGATAGAAACATGATCAAAATTGTTCAAAACGAGACGAAATTTAAATGAAAACCTATCTAAGCATCATAGAATTGAATGCAAAAATGAAAGAAAGAAAGTCTACCATGGAATTCCCATCGCTCCGAAGGGGGGCGATTAGGACTGTGGCAGTGTGGGAGGGGGCGCCCATGGGGCAGGCCGCCCATCGTTTGAGGCCTGATTTTGGCACCAATCCACTTGGGATGGGTCCAAAACCTCTTGTGTGGTATTTTCGGAAAATTTGGTGGGATATTGTGGCCAAATTTCAGGTTTTGGGCTCAATATTCGTCCTCCCAATAGTCACCCAATGACCTCCCCTCTAAAGGAGATCAAGGATGTGAAAGGCACAAATCCAAAAGGTGTGAGGTATGAAAATAAAATGACAGCACTTCATTGCTCTAAAATGCTCCTTCTCTATATATTTTGGGGTGAGGAAACTCACCAATTTATAGACCCGGAGGTCTCTTGAAATGGGCATGCAGAGGCGCCACTTGGCAATCATGCCTTCCCAGGGGGAAGGAGATTCCTCCCTGAATAGGGACTTCATGACTGCCCTTGTAATTGCCTCTAACGCTCGAAAACGCTCACCCATACTCCCATGCGATGAAGGAAGCGTTGAGTGGCGGATCTGAGCTGCCATTTGTCAAGATTTGACTTTTTGCCCATCAAACCTGCAATTCGCCCCACCCCGGAGCGAATCCAGAATTCGTCCCTGGGTGGGGCGAATCCTAGTTTGAATTCATTCCAGGGTGGAACGGATATTGAGCAAAGTGCCTGAAGGTGCCAAATTGATCTCTGACCTTCCAAAACTATTGTGAGAGTGGTTAGGACCACTGTTTAACCTCTAGGGGCTGCCCTTGGGGCTGTGTGTGTCAATGCGATCAGTGTTTGCAGTCACATAATCGGATTGGTGCTATTTTGGTGTCTACAAAAGAATCACTTAATATTTCCAACAATACTTATCAAACAATGTTTCTAGCATGAACCTTCATTCCAAAAAAAACCTCATCAATCAATATTGGATATATCAAAACCAAACTCAACAATGCTTATCAAACAATCCTTTTGAATCCATCTTAGCAATCACAACACTCAATCCAACAATATTTCACTCACAAGGAAGATATGCCCATACCTTTTTATTGATGTAGAAATGACCTCAAAACCTGTCTCAATCTCAATCAACCTCTTTGCAAATATCAAGGGTTATATAGCAAAAATCCTCACTCAAACTAACAATATTTCATTGCTCTATTTGTTTAGTATCACATAAACATATAGAGAATGGTTAGAGACTCAATATGCTTCACACTCACAACAATGCTCAATCACTTCCAAACTCTTTTGTTTAACTACAAAAACATATAGAGAATGGTTAGAGACTCAATATGTTTCAACAATGCTCAATCACTTTTAAACTCTTTTTCAAATTCGTAACGAACAATTTATTTCATATAACTTGAACTATCACTCCAACACTTCCAATAAACTAAGCTCAATCAACTCCAGTCAACCAATCACTCAACAATGATAGCTTAGTCAACATTGTTTATCAAATAAATCTTACTTAACAATGATACTCACGAACTTTCACAAACCCTAGTTAAGGATAGTTCACATAACAATGATACCCATGATATTTCACAAATATTAGTCATGCACATGAAGGATCAGTTAATATTTCCAATAATGCTTATCAAACAAGGTTTCTAGCATCAACCTTCATTCCAAAAAAAATCTCATCAATCAATATTGGACATCTCAAAACCAAACTCAACAATTCTTATCAAACAATCCTTTTCCTTCCAACTTAGCAATCACAACACTCAATCCAACAATATTTCACTCACAAGGAATATATGTCCATACCTTTTTCTTGATGTAGAAATGACCTTAAAACCTGTCTCAATCAAAATCGACCTCTTTGCCAATATAAAGGGTTAGATAGCAAAAATCCCCACTCAAAGATTACAAGATTAAAAAAATTCAAGTACACCTTATTATATCAAAACTTTTTCAAATAAAAACTTTAACCATTCAGTTTCACAATAACCCTTTTTTAGAATTTTAATGCATGAAACAATCCAAACACTACTTATGTCTCCCTACTCAATATTGCATTTTTTCAAGTAATTAACTTTATAACATAGTGCAATATATTTTTACCCTTCAATCAAAATATTTTAACTTTTCTAAGGTAAAAATTAATTACCTTACCCTTTTAACTCCCTAAAATCTTTAACAAAATAAATAACCTCATGTGCTAATTTTCCCTCTTCACTCTACACTCCAAGCACAAAAATAATCCAAGTGCTTTGAGCGCTATCAACAACCTTAGGGTAATACACATTATAATAAAAATTAGATACCTCCTCGTGCACTCCCCGTAGGATCGATCCCTCTTCGAATTTCCTGCAACACCTTAGCCATGACTCTCTAGCCGTGTGAGCTAAGTGTTCATGTGGGAGTAAAAGGTGCTAAAAGTTCTTTGACTCTCCTTTACCTGCCAAGAGCCAAAAAGGCTCTTTCCACGTCGATGGTGGAAATCAAACACAACACCTCATATTTTGAAACCTTTACACATTAAAAAAATGTTGCTAGCCCAAATTTCGATGGTTGGTGGTCGCTTTCACTTTCATCACTTTAAATTCCTTAGAATTTGAAGGTTATATAAAAATTAAATATTTCTCCTTAGATTTGCTTTCTCACAAAATTATGTTGCATTCCCTCTTAATTTGCATGCGCTTGAATTTTTGGAGACTTACTTTCCTTTGGGGAAAGGCTATGGTATTTATACCATATGCCTCCCTCTCCTCCACATCAACGAAAATAACTAATTAAGTGCATTCCAATGAATGTCGGTGGAGATAAATGGTTTTTGGTACCTAACCCAACTTTGGGTTATTTAAAAATATTATTTATAAATAATTTTATAATGTAAACATTATAAACTACCTTAGGCATAATTAAAATTTTAATATTATAATGAATTATTATAATATTATCTCCATTGAGCCTAGGTGTTCTCCTTTTTTGCCCTTGGGCCTGATTGCCTTTAATATTATAATAATAAATATTATAATATTATTTCCTTTAGGCATTTTATTTAGGGTATTTAATCATCCTTTTGATCAAGGAACTGGAGCTCTTAGATCAAATCTCTTAGGATTAAAATATAAATATTTTAACTCTTCTTCTGCCAAGTCCTACACTTATTCTTGACACTAACTCTTGATATCAATGACAATACAACTAACTCAAAATTTCCAACAATATCCCCCTTTGTCATTGATGGCAACCCATTTTTTTTACCAAGCCTTTTCCTCTTTCAAAACTGCTCTTCCTGAGAAATTGCTGTCCCTGACTGAATGCTCTCCCCCTAATTCAAATCTCTTCCCCTTTGTCATCAATGGCAAAGGATCACCTTTGGGGCTTGGGTTTAAGAATGAGACTCTTAGCCTAGCCCCTCCCCCACCTCCTCTTGAGGTGATTAATTTTGGGGTGGGAGTATCTCTAATCCCAACATACATTGATATTTACTTTTTTCCACCTTCTTTCTTAATTGATCCTTTTGATTCATCTGACTATTCCTATTCCTGCTTGTCTTAGGAATTTCTACTCTACACCAATTTATTGTATGCCCATAATTATTTCACTTATAACACTTAATTTTGTTATTCCTTAAGGGTGTAAATATATTGGGTTTTCTCCTAGTGAATCCATATCCATTCCTATCACGAACCCTACAATTTACTGCCTTGTGACAAAACTAATTACAAGAGTAGTAATACCCTTAAAGAAGCTATCTATTTCTGAAACTTCTTGCCTTTCATTTGTCTTGCACTGTGTATCCTTGTGCCCAAACTTGTGACATGAGAAACATCATCCATTGAAACTACCTTTCATTGACCCCATTGGTCTCTTAGTTTCTTTTACCCTATGTTGGTTCCTATTCCATCTGTTCCTCATTTGTGCATTGTTCCTTTCCTTATTGAACTTCTAATAAGTCTCACTCTCTCTTACACTCTCTTATTCTAGAGCTTCTTCTTCTTTGGAGCTTGAGATTGAATCCTCTCCTTGTTTTATTTGTACCTATTCAAAACCAAGACCTGTCTTGTTTGATGTAGGTTTTTGTGTCTTTATAATCTTATCCAATTTCTTTGAGATTCTCCCAAACCTGTGTAACTTGTCCATAGACACTTTTAATTCCTTCCTTAGTGAAACTACATCATGCTCTAACAGTTTACATTCTAAAACCTTTGCTTCTAACTTCTCTTTGAATCTCCTTGTCTTAGCTATTGAGTTGGTTAGATCTTCTATAATATTTTCTTTCTCTTCATCACATTCTTGAAATTTAAGCTTGAGTTTTGAGTTCTGCTTTCTTACCTCCCTTAGTGCATCAAGATCAAAAATAATTTCACCTTCAAGATCAACTTCTCATTTCTTTGATTCTTCTTCTATTTGTTTTCCTTTAGGATTATCTTCATTCCTTTATAATTTATTTCCACTAGAAGTACTCCTAATAATTTTTTATTTTGGTCCTTCAAATGTATCTTCATATTCATCATCACTGAAACTGAAACCACTCCTTGTACAACTATCTTCAATATGAACAAATTTACCACATCTAAAACATTTGAGAATCATTAGTGTCTATTTTCTAACATCATCCTTTTATTTTTCTAGAAATAGTACTTCATATTTATCATCATTTGAGGAACTTTCATCACTATCACTTGAGCTCTTACCTAACTTCTTTGCATAGAAAATATTCTTATGCCATTGGAAAAACTTCTTTCCATGCTTGCCTTGTCCATCCCTACTTTTATTTTGATACATGTGTTTTCATGTTTCGCTATTCTTATGATCCTATTTTTCTTCATCATTGTTATTTCTAGCCTTTGGACAATCAGATGCATAGTGAATATATTTTCCATAATTGAAGCATCTGTAGCACCCTAAAATTGACGCAGTAAAATTACAATAATTACATTCACCTTAGTAAATAATTTAAAATTCAAATTTAACCTCCCAAACCGCCCGTTAACCGCCGAGAAATCCGTTTCCCCTTTCTCTGTGCCATTTTTAGAGGTTGTTTTGACCGTTTGACGATATTGTCACCGATCATACGATATCGCCCTAGATTTGACAATTTCATCTGGACTAGGACGTCCAGACGATCTTGTCGCAAAACTGATTTTGCAAAGTTAGCTTCTGTTCCAACAGGTCTCCAATCTGGGCAAAAGTGTGTCTACGCCGTTGGGACCCTCCCCGTTGGAGATCTCCCAAATTGGGATGATCTCCAACCTCCTAACTACTCCCCTAAGCCTATTTAATCCTAAGCTATCCCTTTAGCACCCCCTGGCTGAAATTCTCTGCAATTAACTCCATTTACGTTAAATCATCCCTATTCTTCATTTGCACTAGTTCCATATCAATTTTGTTGCAGGTACATCACTGTTTTTCAATCGGAGCCAGCACACATCGTCGCCGATGAACCTGTTCAGATCGGAGGCGAACCTGGCGAATTCGAGATGATTTCGTACTGATGCGAGACGATCTCGACTGCAATCCATATTGAGGCAATCGATGCCTCAAGTTTGCACTTCTCAACCTTGTTTCTCGCTATTTTATTCTGCAAATTAGATAATTTATTCAGTATTTTACGTTATTTTGCATTTGGAGTTCATCCATTTAGATTAAGTGCATAATTAAATCCTAATTATCATCTAATTAGCACGATTCATTTCTCGTCTCTCGTGTTTAAGTTTCAGTTTGATAACATTGCTGCCATTTTATATCATTTCCTCTCTGTTAGCACTCGTAGTATTTTTTGTATTTTGCATCTGTTTTCGGTTTTGTGGTGTCTCGATGAATTCATCGATGAATTCGTCGATCTCGACGATCTTGTCTGATTACAGATGATTCTGTCAAATTTCAGATGATCTAGACTGTTTCAACATCAGAATCTTCTTCGTACATCCGGATCAGGTATTCCTCATTTGCATTCTCGTAATCTCTCTATTTTTTGTCTTTAAATTTGTTTTTTGTATTCATGGAATTTGCATTTTCATGTAGATTAATCTAGATTCATTCGGCCAAACCTAGGATATGAATGCTTAAGGTTAAAAACGAACACATTTAAACACATTCCAAAACCTAGGCGTGGAAGTTGCCGTTAAATGTTTCCCGGTGAACCCACCATCCATCGAAAAATCATCAAAATACACCTCCCTTGAGAGGCGGGACCTTCGCAAAGTCCTCTCAGTCCGAGGTACCGTGCCATCCTTTTCCCTTCCTCCTTCCGGGCATGGATCCTATAGCCTGAAGGTAAGGATGCGAAAAATTTGGAGCGATACATTTTGGTGAACCCGACGTGAATGCATCATAACCTTTTGAAAACAAAACAAAACAAAACAAATATATATATATATAGAACAACTAAAACATAGATGCATTTTAAAACACTTAAAGTTTAAAATCATGTTTAGATGGTAGCTCCTAAGAAAAGGTTAGCAAGCTACTATAAACGTAGAAAACCAATTGGCAGCCATAGAAGTCAATTCTGTCCTTAGTGTGCCTGAAACAAGTAGAAATCAATTCCCGTGGAATGAACTTGATAGAAGACTTAGTCTCATCTCATCTAGGTCCACACAACTTAAGCAAATCAAGAGGCTAGTCCTAGATAGAATCCTGGATCCTCACCAACTAGTTTTTTATCATGAACTTCAGAGAGCCTGCCATAGATGGTTAGCTTATAGGAGAGCTTTAGTATCTTTATAATTGTTCACCTTCGAGGAATACCTCGAGAACGCAGCCATTGTGCACCATTTCCTAGGTTGTGTAGAAGACCAAGAGGTTGTTCTTACAGATAGGGAAATATGGAATAGAGTTCCGCGAGCTGTGCTATATCGAGAGTATTGCCATGAGCTTTACTTTTATCAACCAAAGATCTCAAATAGCACAACATCACTATAGCTCTTTTCATCAAATTTTTAAAAGAAAACTTTCAATTTGAAGAAGAACACTTCATGACTCCCGAACAACTCGAACCTATTAATGATATTCATAAATTGTTTATAGAAAACTAAATTATTACTTCAGTATTATTTCTGGCATTTATTGTGTTATTTGCTGTCTTTATTATATTATTTCAAAAAAAAAAAAACAAAGAAAAGCTAAAAACTAAAAATAAAAAAACTTAGCAAAAACTTAAACATTTCATTTTCAAATATTGTAGTAGGTATATAGTAAACATATACCTCTTAATTTGTTGCATATATATATATATATATATATATATATATATATATATTTGCTGAAATCAAAACTTAGCACCATGCCTAAACTTAGGAATGGTAAAGAAACTTTAGGAGAAGGAGAAGATTGGTTTCAAGATACAACTAAAGACCCAAATGTCCTTCTTGGAGATATAAATCCGGAAGGAGAAACTCTAGGTCAATCAGACGAAGACTTAGGTGAAGATAAGGAACAAGAAGGAAGTGTTAAAGAGGATGGATCCTCATCCCCTAGAGTAGCTCCAAATGGAACTATTGCCTTTGACAATGCAGAGCATTTCAAGAAATTTCTCATGGATAACATTGATGACCTTAATGTGGCAATTCGCCTTGATAAAGGGCAAATCAGTAACACTCAAGCAACCATGGAATATATGTGCAATATGCGCACTAATCCCTTGTCTTTCATTGATCAAGAAAGTGACAAGGCTAGGCCATCCAATACGGATATGGTCACTATGGCTCAAAACATGTCAAAACAACAGGTTACCCAACCTCCTAAGGAACCCGTTATTCAACCTAAAATCACTCCCACACAAAAGAAACCTTCCTTCACTACTTTATTCCGCCAAACTATTGAGCAATATGCTTCAAGTAAACAAAAACCTAAAACAAAGCCAAATACAAACTTTCAACAATCCGGAATACAACATAATCCAACTTCAAAATTCCTCCATAATACTTTTCCTACCAATACTTTACACAACAGTAACATGGCATCTAATCTGCATGTTCCTCCATCCTACGCCCATAAAACCCATGTCAATGCCCTACCAAACCAATATGGGGGGCAAACTAGTAATCTGGAAGCCATGGTGAAACAATTAGCTTCACGTATGGACCAGATAGATCCCTACCATCCCTCGTATAATTATCGAGAGATCTGTAGTCAACCTTTGGATCCCATAGTTGTAGCTCAACCATACCCTAAGCATTTTCCCATGCCCGTCCTGCCTATATATAAAGGAACCGAAGATCCCATAGAGCATCTTCGCATGTTTAGGATAGCATGTCACGACATATCGCATGATGACTTGCTATTACTAAAAATGTTCCCAAAAAGTTTAGGTGGAATGGCATTAGAGTGGTATTATCAATTGCCCACTCATTCTTTGAGAAACTTCGAAGAAACAACGGAATCATTTGTCCATCAATTTAGTGCCTACATCGAGAGGCATGTAACTATTAAAGACCTATACAATTTAAAACAAGACAAGGATGAATGCTTTGCCGATTTCTTAGCTAGATGGAGGCAATTGATAGGAAAACTGCACTTTGTGCCGCCTTATAGGGAAATGTTGGACATTTTCATCAACAATTTACAAGAACAAATATCTTATGAGCTATCGATCGCTACCTTAACTACCTTCGATCAAGCTATAGATTTATCTCGAAGAGTAGAAGATGCCCTCATTAGGAGAGGCCAACTTAGGAAGAAGGATGATGAGAAAACATCCAAAAATCAATATAAAAACAAACAAGTTGTCGGTGACGGAGTCACTGACAACAGGAATGTTGCTAATATCAATGCAACGAAGACAACAGAAAAATTCATATTGAAACCTCCCGATAAGCCTCCTCGAGAATTCACTAGATTAAACCAACCCTTATCAACTATTTTACCTCAATTGCTCGAAAGAGGTTTGATCCAATTACCAGCCATCCGAGAACCTGATCCAACTATACCCGGATATAGAGCTGACTTGCACTGTGATTTCCATAGAGGACCCGGACATTCTACCAACGCTTGTAAAAGGTTGAAACATAAAATACAAGATTTGATTGACAATAATGAAATGGAAGTGCAAGCCTTCCAACCTAAACAAAACCCTCCTAATAATACTCAAAAGACCGTTCCCCAAAATCAAAATCAAAATGCCAATCAAACTCTAGACATATTTCAACACCCTTTACCAAGACATGGTAAAGAGGTAGCCAATCAAATCGAACATCATAATGTTCCCCCTCCTACCCGATATGTAGGAACCATTAGCGGACAATTACCTCGCTCAAGATCCTCAAATATTTGACACGACCTTATCCCCGGTTACGACTAGGCCCTTACATAATTTTCAAACTTCGAATTCTAGTGATATAGAATCAGATAGTGAAAGTGAACTAGACATTACTTCAAATCAATCGAATAGTTCTGAAAACGAATCAGATCCTATTCAACCCATCACAGATGCTATGGTTCCAAAAGAACCATTTCCTAGAAGAGTCACTACTCGACCTTCTTCTAATATATTCCTTTCTAATGAACAAGCCATTAATGCTCAACCGAGACCAGTTCAGCATCTTCACTATAACATTGTAGGTACCATTGGAGTCGTTACTCGACAACAAGCTCAAAACTCTCAACAAGAACCAAACCAGAACGATGGATCAGCTCCATTCATTTTGAAAAATCCCAATAAAGGGAATCATGTTCCTACTGTTCAATCTAAACCCCCTTACAATATTAATGAGCAATTGTCCAATACTACGGCCAGAATTTCCCTTTTGGATTTATTAAGATCCTCTCCCACCCATAGGGATGAGTTGATGCTTACATTGAGCCAAATGATGGTACCTCAAAACATTCAACCTGAAGCTATGGCCAATACTATCATCACTCGAGAGATTGATTGTATTGACTTCCGGGATAAAGATATCCCACAACACAGTTTACATAAGGACAATCCCTTATACATTACTGCTCTAATTGGAGATGTAGTCGTCAAAAGAGTTTTGATTGATAATGGCTCATCTCTAAACATTTGCACCTTTGACTTCTACCAACGATTTGGCTTTAGAAGTGATGAAATGAAGAAAACTCATATGATTATCAAAGCTTTTAATGACGAAACACAAGAAACGTGTGGAGTTATTACCCTCCCATTGCAAGTTGGTCCTAGAACCCTAGAAACAACCGTGTTTATTGTACATTGCCCAACATCGTACAATATACTTTTGGGTCGCCCTTGGATCAACGCCATGCGAGCGGTCCCATCAACTTTACACCAATGTGTTAAATTCGAGTTTAAAAATCAGTTGGTCACTATTCATGGTGACCCTAGACCTTTTGATATGTGTGCTTTGGTAGAACCCGTTGGAGTGCAATTTTGCCCTGCTCTGTCATCCACACATCCTAGTTCTTATTTCTCATCTAAAACTATGAAACATACACCCATAACTTCACCTATTTCCCCTCCATTAATTTCATCCTCCTATATAGATCAACAACCCTCTAAACAAATCATTTTAGAACCTCAAAAAGATCTTAAGTCTACCACCAATCCTCCAAGTTCTATCCCTATAAATTCAAAACCTATAGACACACCTATCATACCTTCCACATCTAAAGATATAGGTAATAAGCCTTCTACATCTTATGCCCTTTCTGATGAACTCTTACCAGATTTATCTACAACCTTAATATCAAAAAAAATGAATGCTTTCATGCAAGATTCAAACCTTTTAAATAACTTGCCGCCATCTCCTCGTACTTTGGGCCTCCCACAACCTATGGGAAGTACTTACCAAGTCGGAAGTTGTGCCTTCATTTATAAAGGATATGACTGGGGAAGAATCCCTCAGAATATCAAAACTCATCATCAGGGATACGCTCGGTGTTATTTTACCAATGATTATATTAAAGCTAAACCCATGATGCTTAAAATGGGATATGAAGGGAAAGGCTTGGGACCTTTCCAAAATGGCATGAAAGAACCTTTCGAGGTAGAACCGTGGCCTGCCCACTGTGGTGTGGGCCTATTTCCTAGTAAGGGTCAACCCTTTCCTTTTGAGGATGATGATCATCTCATATGCTATCAAGATTATTTGGATAGGCATGTTGATTTGCCTCTTAAAAATCAGTCGTTTTCATGCAACATGCTATCCATAGCATACCCCGAAATGATTGTTGACCCCGATGAAGAGTTGGAAGGAGATATCTTCCATGATGTCTCTGTTGAAGAGATGTTACACAATGGATTTTATTTTGATGGTTCTATACCAACTATAGCCCAACTTGAGGCCACTAATCCTCATAATGAATTATCTAAATTAACCTTACAAGAATTACAAGAATTGGGCGTTTCACCCGCCCCACCTAACTTTGAAAGAGATCTACACATGGAGGTAGAAAATGTCATTAAAATTAATATTGGAACTGAGGATAATCCTCACATAATCAATATTGGATCAGAATTAAGTCCAAGAAAAACAAGAACAATACATTGCATTCCTTAAAGAGTATGAAGATGTCTTCGCTTGGACATATGAAGATATGCCAGGTCTAGACCCTTCTGTAGTCATGCATCATCTAGTGGTCCATCCGGATGCCAAACCTGTTAAACAAAAACTTAGAAAAATGCATCCCAAAGTGGCTCTGTTAGTCAAAGGGGAGTTAGAAAAACTCCTGAATGTTATCTTTATACAAGCTATTGATTATGCTGAATGGATCTCAAATGTAGTTCCAATCACCAAGAAAGAAGCTACCAAAGTTAGGGTTTGCACAGATTTTAGAGATATTAACGCTGCATGCCCTAAAGATGACTTTCCTCTTCCAAACATGGATCAAATCATTGACTTCACTGCCGAAAGTGGGATGATGTCCTTAATGGATGGATTCTCCGATTATAATCAAATTCGGATAGCTCCTGAAGACCAGGCTAAAATAGCCTTTATTACCCCCTGGGGTACCTTTTGCTGGAAAGTGATGCCATTTGGCTTAAAGAACGCCAGTGCAACTTATCAACGAGCTATGACCTACATTTTTCATGATATGATGCATGATATCCTACATGATTATGTGGATGATATTATAGCTCGCTCTATTATTGAAAATAATCATTTAGATGATTTAAGAAAAGTCTTTAATCGATTACGAGAATATCTCATTCGATTAAATCCAAAAAAATGCATATTCGGAGTTAAATCCGGCAAACTATTAGGGGTTTTAGTTTCTTTACGTGGTATTGAAATCGACCCTCTCAAGATTGCGGCCATCACTGATATGCCCGCACCTACTAATATATTTGAGTTACGAAGTTTACAAGGTAAACTTCAAGCCATCCGTCGCTTCATCGATAAGCTGGCGGATAAAACCGGTCCCTTTCTTAAACTCCTTAAGAAGGATGTCCCCTTTAATTGGGATACGGAATGTAGAGAAGCTTTTGAACTTCTCAAACAATACCTCCTTAATCCACCCGTGCTTTCACCACCTAAATCTGATCGCCCATTTCTCCTATATATTTTAGCTTTAGATTCTGCCTTAGGGGCTATGTTAGCCCAACTTGATGATGAAAAGCGAGAACGTGCTAATTATTATATTAGCCGAACCTTCATCAGTTATGAAACCCGCTACACGACGTTGGAAAAACTATGTCTAGCAGTCGTATTTGCTATGCAAAAATTAAGACATTATATGCTTAGTCAAAAAACTTATGTCATTGCTAAATATGATCCCTTAAGGTATCTCATGAGTCGACCTTATTTATCGGGTCGCACAGCCAAGTGGGTTCTTGCTCTAAGCGAGTTTGATCTCACATTCATAGGACAAAAGTCTGTTAAGGGTCAAATCATAGCAGATCAATTAGCTGCTGCACCCTTAGAGTCTACCCATCCCCTCATCATCGAGTTTCTAGATGAATGCCTTCAATTAGAGGCAGACCATACCGAACAATGGTCCTTATACTTTGATGGAGCCCGATGCATGAGTGGGGTCAAGGTGCGGGTATTATTTTAATATCTCCGCAAAAACATCTTATTCCTCCTGTCCTTCAAATTGACATTTGCTTGCACCAACAATACTCGCTGAGTATGAAGCTCTAATCCTTGGATTACGAGCTGCCCTAGCGCTAAAAATTAAACACCTTTTAGTCTTTGGTGATTCCCAACTGGTTATAAACCAAATTAATGAAGTTTATCAAACCCGAGATGATAAACTACGCCCATATAAGGCCTATGTTTTACAATTAATGTCTTTATTTGATCAAGTTACCTTGGAAGCTATTCCTCGAACTAGCAACCGTGCAACTGATGCTATGGCCGCAATCGCATCTCTCCCTGCCCTTGGAGTTAGATGACGAATATGCCACTATCATTATTCGTCGACTCCAGGAACCCGCTTCAAATAAGTCATGCTTAGAGCCTTTGGATGTGTTTCTAATCAATGAAACTACTCCCGAACCTTGGTATACAGACATATTTGATTTTCTTCAAAATGGGACTTTCCCTGCCAATTCTAATAGAAACCAACGACGGTTATTACGTCGACGAGCAAGTCGATTTGTAATAATTGGCAATACTTTATATAGGAGATCTTTTGAAGGTATCCTATTAAGATGTTTAAACTTAGAAGAGTCTAAATCAGCCTTGAGTGAAGCCCACGATGGATCTTGTGGAGGACACTTTAGTGGTAGTGTTATTGCTAAAAAGCTCCTTCGGATAGGATACTTTTGGCCTACCATGGAAACGGATGCACATGAGTATGTGCGCCATTGCGACAAGTGTCAAAAACATGCTGACCTTGTCCATGCGCCTGCACAAGAGCTGTAGGCTATTTCTTCTCCTTGGCCCTTTTCTAAATGGGGCTTGGATATTATTGGCAAAATCAATCCCGTGTCATCTGATGGACACAAGTTCATCATAACTCGCCACCGAGTATTTCACGAAGTGGGTCGAAGCTATGCCTTTAGCTTCCCGCACCGGCACACAAGTTTCTAAATTTATTTTTAATCAAATCATTTGTAGGTTCGGAATTCCTGCAAATCTCATCTCTCGACAATGGAACTTGCTTCAAAAATAAAGATGTTAAAAAATTATGTCAAAAATATAAGATTCAACATCGCCGGTCCACTCCCTATTATCCTCAGTGGTAATGGTCAAGCAGAAGCATCTAACAAAACCTTAATCAAAATTCTCAAAATATTGGTCAATAAAACTGGCCGTGACTGGCACATTCAATTATATCCAACCTTGTGGGCCTATCGAACTAGTGTTCGAACCCCCACGGGAACTTCACCATTTGTTTTGGTTTATGGTGCCGAAGCAATTTTTCCATTTGAATTGGAAGTTCCTTCTTTGGCTCTGCTACTTCAAGATACCGAAGTAGGAGATGAATATCGTGTCGGAAGACTCACCAGCTGGAACTCCTAGATGAAAAATGCATCAATGCTTTGGAGCATCTCCGTGCATACCAAAACAAGCTTAAAAGATCATATGCTAAGAAAGTTCGTCATCGATCCTTTGAGATTGGCGACCTTGTTTTAAAAGAAAATCAAAAAAATACAAATGCAACTAAGGACCTTAAAGGTAAATTTGAGCCCAATTGGCTTGGACCATACATTATTACTGCTAAATTTGAATCAGGAGCATATAAATTATCTACCTTAGATGGTAAAGAACTTAAAGAACCCATGAATATTTTGCATCTTAAACGTTACTATGCATAAATTTGGTCGTTTCATCCTTATATATAATTGTTTTCAAAAAAAAATTATCTTATATTTCTTTCAAATTTATAAAAATCCAAAAACATCAAAAATATTCATAATCATCCAAAATCTTCAAAAACTATCTATTGCATTTATTTAAAGCACTTGTTAAATTTTTTTGCTCAAAAACAAAAATAAAACCAAAAATCAAAATAATGATAAAAATATAATAACAACTATATGCTTGACTCTTTCGAAACCAAAACAAAATAAAGAAGAAAGAGAGAGTCAATATTCTCAAAACTTTCTCAAAAAAAAAATCATTTATATATATTTTCTTACAATCATTGCAGTTATATGTTTCAAATTATTTTTGGATAAATTAGCATTTATTTGGAATCCCTCACTTGCACACTCATAACAATAAATATCTTGATTTTATCTAGCATGATTACTAATCTCTCTTATATCAAAGTTCACAAAATTCAATTAAATAAAGTTTGAGCATAGAGAATTGATCTTGTTATTTACTTAAACCAAGCACATCTTTTCACAATAAAATGATTATATTTGTAATTTCCATGTTTTGCTACATAGTAGAACTGATTTCTTGAGCGAAAAGTTTCCCCCGCTATCCTATCATGCACATGGTCTAGAATATTTGAGAATTGGCAAAAGGACAAGCTCACCCCTACCCGTAATAAAAATCCCTTGCTCTACAGCTAATCCGAGCAAGTATCCCTAGCACAGAAAAAAAAAAAAAAAAGTTCAAGAAAGAAAAAAGAGAAAAGAAAAATGTTATTTCAGCAATGTTCCAAGCATTATCAAGCAAAAGAAATACAAAAAGAAAAATAAGCAAAGTTCAAAAGAAAGCAAGAAAGCAATAAAATCCCTTCCCTACCCTTTGAAAAGAAAAGAAGGGTTGATGAGCTTGAATCCTTGGAATTCTCAATTATTCGAAAACTGTGAGGTAAGCCCCATAACAGGTGGTTTGTGCCCAACCTGCTTGGCCTTGGGTAACTCCTAGCGTGGTGATATGTCTCGTCACATTAGCGACCTTCTTTTGTACAGACCTATGTCTCGCTTATGGATTAGCTAGCTCTTGATAATCCGACCTACATAGTAGTCTAGTATGGTTATATGCATCTACATCATGGTTAATGAACACTTATTTGGTTTCTTCAAATCACTTGTATCATATTATCTTGCTCAAAACTGGTACATGAACAATGCAATTGCACACACATTTGTATTTGAGAGATTTTGTGTATCATTATGATAAATCAAGATCGGAAATGAATTCACATATGCACATGGGATTCCTTATAAATCTAACTTTTGTCTTCAAAATAATTTGAAATATTATTTTTGCAACTTGTTTGGAATAAATCAAGTACAGTTGTTTACCATAAAGACAACTATATAATAGAAAAATAAAAAATTTCTTTCAAAATATACAATCAAAACATATATATCTGGTTGACTTTCGCGACGATGGTATAGTTTCAAAACCAAAATTGGAATTTTATGCCTAGCGCAAGTCCTCATTTTCATATTTTCTGTTCATCAAAAATCAACCATGCAATAAAACTATTTTTTTTTTGGATTTTCGCGATGATGGTATAAGTCTATACCTACATATTCTATGCCTAGCGCAAACCATTCTAACAATTTTTATTCCCCATTTATTAAAAATCATGAAAACCATATGACTTAATTCATTACGTTACACAAATTATGCTTTTCAAAAGCAAACACATTTTCATTATTTCATGTCATTATGTCAACCTTTAATTTTGTAATGATGGTATAATTCCTAACGAATTATCCAAAAATTTTATCACACTTAGGAATTTATGCCTAGCAAAAATCATTTGAACATTATTTCATGCATACTATTTTCATGAAAATCTGAAAACAAACCATCATCATCATCATCATTTGCACTATTGCACCAAAGTCTTAAGACAACCTCTTAAGCACTCTTTTACTTTTAACAATATTTCTATCCTGGGATTAGCTTGACGACCGAGTGAGCAACGACTCCATGAAATGGTCTATAATAGCGACAATGTCCTTTGAAATTATTGTTAGAAGTCTCTCTTTATCTTTTACCACATTTCATCACAAACAACCAATTTGTCACATCAGATTATTTCATTCAAAATATCACAAAGCATGACATCAAAATTATAATATTTCCAACGACATAATTACATCCAATTATTAAATCAATCAATCAAACATAAAAGCATCATAAGCATCACATAATACAAGTCATATGATCAAAACTATATATCATATATATATCAACAACATATATACATCATCAAAACCGGATTGGTATGCCACAATCTGTACCTCGGCATACTCAATCCTCTATAAAAATAATAATACAACAATGTCAGTCTGTACAATGTCAGTGCAGCCCTCTAGCCTCGAGAGCCCCTCGAGCTCTCTACCTCATCTCCTCCCCCGCCCGAGGTGGACGAGGTGGCCCCATCGTAGTCTGTGTAGTCCTCGTCCTCGACCGGGACGTGGTCCTCGATGACCCGATCCTGATCGGATCTGCGATGTTAGCTGGCAGGGGTAGTCTATCCGCCTCTGGCACCAGCTGGAAGTATAGTGTCTGATAAAATGTCAACTGGGCAATAGCCCGTGTCAACTCCCTAGAGCTCGCCCCTCCGCCCCGTGCCCTGAGGCGTGCAATCTCATCCCGCAGCTATGACACCTCAGCCCGGTGGCGTGCAGCCTCATCCTATAGCATCTGCACCTGAGCCTGGAGATGATCTCTCTCTACCCGGAGAGTAGCCATCTCGCTACTCTCTCCTGTGTCGACACCCTTGCCCTTATCGGGCGATGGTGGCCTCTGTGGAGATGGGGGTCTCGCCTCCCTCCTCTCCCTCTCTCTCTATCGTGGCCGCTCCTGTGCCTGTGGCCTCCTCACCTCTCTCCCGCCGTGACCCTGGGCTGCCTCCATCGCCGCCTGGCATCGCCTCCCTATCCGACGCACAACCGCATGGATCGGACCTTGTGCCCTCGTCATCCGAGGAGGGCGGATGCCTACGTACCAGGCATCGTAGCCATCGGCTACTCCTGCGTCGTCCCCATCCACTGGCTGGATGGGGGCATCATCCGTGTCCTGGCTCCAGAACCGCTACATGTCGGGAGCCCCGCTAACTGTAGTGTTATCCCAGACAGTCCGAGAAAACTCATAATCCCTCAGAGATGGGATCCCCTATTGCAGACCGAACTATCTCAAAACTCGGTCGTACCTATGGAGCTCCACCTCTCCCCTCTCCATCCTCAGCCAACAAACTCGCCTAACGCGAGCCAACTCCTGTCCATCCTCTGCCCACCCTGGATGCTCCCTCCATGGCCTCCAGGTGATCTGGTCCGGGACTAAGTCATCTAGTAGCCTCCGGGACATCGACAGATCTATCCGTCACTGTGCCCCTCTCCGGAGCCACCAGTAGAAGACTCGGGGCCTCTCCCCGTCAACCCCTATCAGAGGAAGCCCTATCGGCCTCCGCACCGCAATGTGCTCCCAACACCAAACCTATAGTAGCGATGTCATAACCAGACATCGGCCGCCCTTGTACACGACCCCATACAGGATCCTGTACAATCGGCATAAAACAAAACTGCCCCAAGCAAACCTGTAGCCGTGGTCTCTCATGTCGCAGACCACATCCGCGAGCATCCATGGCACCCTGCACCCGCTCTGGTGGCATAGCAGAAGTCCACCAACTACTCCAACTAGAACCCGTGTGAGTGTAGATGCCCCAAGCATCTGGCGTAGTGCCTCGATATTAACTCTGCCCTTCTCCAGGGCGAAGCTCGGGTCACCGCACATCTGTCCCATAGCACGGCCCTGATTGGCCATAGGAGTAATGAGTCGTCCTTGTATGGGGATTCTCATAATCCTCCATACATCCTCCAAAGTGGGAGTCATCTCCCCTGTAGGTAGCCGAAAACATGAAGAGCCCGGATACCACCTCTCTCGCTAGGGCCGTCGCAGCCCCATATCTGTAGACACCTGTGGCATTTCCGCCACATGCAGTAAGTCGGCCTATGCCAGCCGATCCCGCTCTGCCTATGTGAGAGCGGCCAAGTCATCTCTCAACCCTCCGTACTTCCATTCCCTCGCTCTTTAGTAATCCTCTCTGCAAACATAAACAACAAAACAACAAACAATCATTAATAACAATTCAAGTAAATAATAATGCAAGTTAAAAATTCAATTTTATGCAATTGATGATATCGCCCACTATTGGACGATATCGTCCCAAATTTGAGCATAATCGTCTCCGATTTCGTAGTTCGAAATCGTCCCTAATTTGACGAAATCGTCCCCCTTTCGACGATTTCGCCCTCGAGTGAAATTGCCGAAATTGAGACGATTTCGTCGAAATCGGGACGATTTCGTCCCGACGACGTCGACGGCCCAAAAATGGCCGCGATGCTCAAAAATCATCTAAAAATTACCTACAAAGCATGTAAAGTTAAATTAAAGCATCCTAGATAAGTCTAGACTCTTACCCGTAGACCGCGTCGGACCTCTCGTCGATCTGTGCGTCGTCTCCACCATTTTTGCTTCCAGAGCTCCAAAAACCAGAAAAATGAACAATAAAAATGAATTAGGGTTTTACCCTATTTTTCTTAATTTTATTCAAAAATAATTTTTTGCTTTTTCGCGTTTTTACCTCAAACGTTCGATTTGGGTAAAAACACGGAGGGGGCACCATAGTAAGTCGTCGTACGATTCGACCAAGAATCGTCGCCTAAAAATGGGAATAATTTTTTGCTTTCTCGTAGATCGAGAAGAACTCATCTTTAACGCATTTTCTTCAGAAAATTCGCTAAAGAGGGGGCAAAATGTAGCACCCTAAAATTGGCGCAGTAAAATTACAATAATTACATTCACCTTAGTAAATAATTTAAAATTCAAATTTAACCTCCCAAACCGCCCGTTAACCGTCGAGAAATCCGTTTCCCCCTTTTTCGTGCCATTTTTAGAGGTTGTTTTGACCGTTTGACGATATCGTCGCCGATCGTACGATATCGCCCCATATTTGACGATTTCGTCCGGACTAGGACGTCCGGACGATCTTGTCGCAAAACTGATTTTGCAAAGTTAGCTTCTGTTCCAACGGGTCTCCAATCTAGGCGAAAGCATGTCTGCACCGTTGGGACCCTCCCCCGTTGGATATCTCCCAAATTGGGATGATCTCCAACCTCCTAACTACTCCCCTAAGCCTATTTAATCCTAAGCTATCCCTTTAGCACCCCCCGGTTGAAATTCTCTACAAGTTAACTCCATTTACGTTAAATCATCCCTATTCTTCATTTGCACTAGTTCCATATCAATTTTGTTGCAGGTACATCACTATTTTTCAGCCGGAGCCAGCACACATCGTCGTCGACGAACCTGTTCAGATCGGAGGTGAACCTGGCGAATTCGAGATGATTTCGTACTGATGCGAGACGATCTCGACTGCAATCCATATTGAGGCAATCGATGCTCGAAGTTTGCACTTCTCAACCTTGTTTCTGTTGTTTTATTCTGCAAATTAGATAATTTATTCAGTGTTTATGTTATTTTGCATTTGGAGTTCACCCATTTAGATTAAGTGCATAATTAAATCCTAATTATCATCTAATTAGCACGATTCATTTCTCGTCTCTCGTGTTTAAGTTTCAGCTTTGATAACATTGCTGCCATTTTATATCATTTCCCTCTGTTAGCACTGTAGTATTTTTTGTATTTTGCATCTATTTTCGGTTTTGCAGGTCTCTGACGAATTCTCTGACGAATTCATCAGATCTCAGATGATCTTGTCTGATTGCAGATGATTCTGTCGAATTTCAGACGATCCAGACTGCTTCAACATCAGAATCTTCTTCAGACATCCGGATCAGGTATTCCTCATTTGCATTCTGTAATCTCTCTATTTTTTGTCTTTAAATTTGTTTTCTCGTATTCATGGAATTTGCATTTTCATGTAGATTAATCTAGATTCATTCGGCCAAACCTAGGATATGAATGCTTAAGGTTAAAAACGAACACATTTAAACACATTCCAAAACCTAGGCGTGGAAGCTGCCGTTAAATGTTTCCTAGTGAACCCACCATCCATCAAAAAATCATCAAAATACACCTCCCTTGAGAGGCGGGACCTTCGCAAAGTCCTCTCAGTCCGAGGTACCGCGCCATCCTTTTCCCTTCCTCCTTCCGGGCACGGATCCTATAGCCTGAAGGTAAGGATGCAAAAAATTTGGAGCGATACAACATCTAACGGATTTTTTACCTTTATAATTTATTGAGTCCTTGTTATTTCTATCATAATTTGCTTCTTCATAATTGGATGACTCATTTCTTGAATCTGACTTCTTACCCTTTGTATTCTTAGTATATTTAAAGGTTGCTTCTTTCTAGGAATTAGGTTCCTATTTTATTCTCATATCAAAAGTTGTGAGAATGCTATGTAATTCATTCCTTGTCAAAATATCGATATATTTTGACTCTTCTATAGCTGAAATATTTTAACTAAACCTTTTTGGTAGTGATCTTAAAATCTTATCAAAAACATCAGATTCTTGAACTTCAAGCCCAAGTTCTTTCATGGAGTTAAAAACCTCATCCACATGAAGTAGGTATGGAACAATTTTTTCTTCATCCTTCATATTTAGGTCTTCAAATATTCTCTTGTAATTTTGCAACTTTACCCTTTTGACATTTTTATATCCTTAATGTATGCCTTGCAACTCATCCCAAATTTCCTTTGTTTATTTGCAGTGCATTCACGTAAACCTTTCAAAATTCTATTAATTGCTCTTGAATTGTAATTATGTAGAATATTACCATATTTATCTATAGGTGGAGTGGCTAGCGGTATGTATCCATTCATAATTGCTTCCCATACCTCCTTTCCAAGTGCCATCATGTGAATCTTCATTCTCATACTCCAAAGTACATAATTTTTCCCATAGAAAAATGGTGTTGAATTCCCTAAAGATCCATCCTTAGAATCCATTTGTATTCTTGTAAGATTTTACTTCAAGTTAAACTCTTTCGAAGGAACCCACTCTAATACCAATTGAAGAAAACAAGCATATACTGAGATGGGGGGTGAATAGTATAAGATTACTTTTTACTTTTCTTTCCAAAACAATATTATCCAATATATCAATGGCAATATAAATAGTAGTAATAAAATCAATGCACAAATCACCACACATAATATAGATACCAATTTAACGTGGTTCACCCAATGTGGGCTACTCCATGAAGAAAATATTTCACTAAAATTTTCTCAACAAATCTCTTGGGAATCCTTTCCCTATTACAATGTTTATGGAACTATGTCCAAAGGAGATACCAATACCCTAATCAATTTCATGGATATCTATCCACAAGAGACACCAATACCTTAGCTAATTTGTGGATCTCTCTATATAGGAGAAATTATTCTCCTCTACTCTGGTTGGTGATCCTCTAGAAGACTACTAACTCCACTACACTGGCTTGTGGATCTCTCTCCACTGAAGACTCCTATCCTCACTTAGAATACATCTATACTCACTACCCTGGCTAATGGATCTCTATCAACTAGAGACTACTATCCTCTACTCTATCACATCCAAAGCTTACTCTTGGCTCTATCTCAAATTTACACTAAACACAGTCCTTTGGTCTAGCACAAATCTACTCAATCTCTGTCTCTAATATGCACTAAACACTATCCTTCGGTCTAGCATAAATATTCTCAATATCTATCCTCAAATCTACTCTAAACACTATCCTTAGGTCTAGCACAACTCTAATCAAACTCTGTCATAAAATATGCACTAAAAAAAATCCTTTAGTCTAGCACAAATCTGATTAATCTTTGTCTCAAATATACACTAAACATAGTCCTTCGATCTAGCACAAATATGCTCAATATTTGTATTTTATATGCACTAAACACATTACTTCAGTCTACCACAAATATGCTCAATATATATCTATGGTCTAGCACAAATCTGTCCTTAAATATGTACCAAACACTGTCCTTAAATCTATCCTCAAATTTGTCCTCAATCCTTGACAAAAAGCTTGATCCAATCACAAATCAACTCTACTAGATCTGCCCCAAACCTTAACTCAAGGTTTGAAAAAATAAATCAATAAACTCTTCTTACAATTCTTCTCAAAGACTTACCTCAAATCTATCCATAATTCCTCTCTAGAACTTGTCCAATTTGCTCAACAAGTCCTCACTAGAACTTGTCCAATATGCTCAACAAGTCCTCACTAGAACTTATCCAATCTGCTCAACAAGTCTTCACTAAGACTTACCTTAAATATGCATTGTAAGCTTCCACAAAAGATTAATCAATTCAATCCTTAAGTACACTCTAGGACTTACTCAAATTTTTCTACTAGCTTTCACAAAAATTTTATACAACTCAACTCAATCTATCACAGAAAATATTTTCAATCACACAAACAAGCTTCACATAGAATCTTGTTTAGTCTCACAGAAACATATAGAGAATGGTTAGAGACTCAATATGCTTCATACTCACAACAATACTCAATCACTTTCAAACTCTTTTTTTCAACCATAGAAACATATCAATAATGGTTAGAGACTCAATATGTTTCAACAATGCTCAATCACTTTCAAACTCTTTTTCAAATTAGTAAAGAAGAATTTTTTTCACACAACTGGAACTATCACTCCAACACTTATAATAAACTAAGCTCAACCAACTCCACTCAACCAATCATTCAAAAATGATAGCTTAGTCAACAATTCTTATCAAATAAATCTCACTTAACAATGATACTCATGATCTTTCACAAACCCTAGTTTAGGATAGTTCACATAACAATGATACTCATGATCTTTCACAAACCCTAGTTATGCACATGAAGGTTCACTCAATATTTCTAATATTGCTTATCAAAAAATATTTCTAGCATCAACCTTCATTCCAAAAAACCCTCTTCAATAAATATTAGATATCTCAAAACCAATCTCAACAATGGTTATAAAACAATCCTTTTCACTTCAACTTAGAATTCACAACACTTAATCCAACAATATTTCACTCACAAGGAAGATATGCCCATACCTTTTTCTTGATGTAGAAATGACCTCAAAACCTGTATAAATCACAATCAACCTCTTTGCTAATCTCAAGGGTTAGATAGCAAAATGCCTCACTCAAATATTACAAGATTAAAAAAACGTATGTACACCTTATTATTGTAGAAATTTACGAATCAATGATTCTTGTATATTACAAAGTTTTAAATAATACATTGCATTTAGTAGGGTAGTTGTGTAACCAAGAAGTGGTTACATTACCTACCTACTTGGAGAGAATCTACGTGCGTTATTTTTTAATAATATAATATATTAACTTATGCTAACATACCCCCTTATTACATTATTGGTGCAATACAAAGAGCAGTGTGAAACAATTCAAATTTGACACGTCCAAGTGCTTTAGTGAACATATATTCAACTTGCTCATCAGTGGGAATGTACTGAACCTGGATGTGGTTCTTGGGTACTTCATCTCAAATAAAATGACGAGTGTCAATATGTTTGGTATGGTTATGAAAAAGTGGATTCTTTATGAGATTCAATACACCTTGATTGTCGTAAAACAAATGAAGAGGAAGTTTCTTTGGAAGATCCATGTTTGTAAGGATGCAACTTAACCATATTATCTCGTATACTTCTTCAATGGCTATGCGATATTCTACCTCTGTAGAAGATAAAGCAAAAACATATTGTTTTTTACTATGCCATGAGACAGGTCTAGATCCAAGATTGAAAACATATCTAGAAGTTGACTTACGATCATAAATGGATCTGGCATAATATGAGTCTGTGTATCATTGGAGGAAAAACTTGTTATTTTCTTGTACTCCAGGCCATAGTCTATACTACCATAGACGTAATGTAGAACTTTCTTTGTTGCTTTCCAATAACTCATCTTAGGTTCCTGCATGAACCTTGAAATATATCCAACATCAAAACTGAGATTTGTCCTAGTATTTGTCAAATATATGAGACTCCCAATCAGTTGATGATATAGAGTACCATCTACCTGAGGTGATTCATCATATCGTGATAACTTAATTTCTTGTTCCATTGGAGTTGCTTTAGACTTACAGTTAGTCATCCGATATTTTTTGACTAATATCTTGGCATACTTCTTTTGTGTGACTCTTATATGATGATTTATCTGAGTCACTTCCAAACCAAGACAGTAGTGAAGAAGTCCTAGATATGTCATTTCAAAAGATTTTTCAAATCATCTTTTACCGCATCAATCATTTTTTTTTAACTTCCTATTATGATCAGATCATCGACATATAACACCAAAATTACTATATCAGAACCATTGTTCTTAATATAGAGATATGCATCTGAAGGACTTCTTTTAAAACCATGATGTAAGAGATGATTGTCTAGCTTGATGTACCAAGCTCGAGGATATTTTTTGAGCCCATACAAGAATTTTATCAACTTGCATACTTTATGTTCTTGTCCTTCAACCACAAATCCTTCTGGTTGAATCATGTATACCTATTCTTGTAGGTCACCATTCAAGAAGACACTTTTAACATCCATGTGATGCAACTTCCACCCAAACTGAGTTGCCATGGTACAAATAACTTGAATGGTAGTCATCTTTATAGTAGGGGCACGAGTTTCTTCATAGTATATGCCTTCTTTCTGAGCATAGCCCTTTGCAAAAATATGAGCTTTATGCTTATCAATGGTACAATATGCATTATACTTTACTTTGAACACCCATTTACATATTATGGGTTTCTTTCCTATAGGCAAATTGACTAGCTTACAAGTATTATGTTTTATGGGAGATTGATGTTCTACATCTATGGCAGCCTTCCACTGTGGCTCACCAAGTACATCGTGTACCATTGTAGGTTCATTCTCATCCAATGCAGACATATAAATCCTTTCATCATCCAAATATTCTTCTCTATCATTCTCTGTATTGACTGATAAATCATCAAAATAGTGATAGATCTCATAAAACTCTGAATTATATGCCTCTGCTCTCATTTATTGAGTCATACTTCGAGTACATGGCCTATCTAGAGATAGATATTGAATTGAATTTAACTTAGAATCTCTCAAAGTGCTAGTATACCATTTTGGAACATTATTCTATTGTTGTGGAATTTGAACCTCTTTTTCCTACTTAGGTTCTTTTTCTTCTAAGTATACTGCTGTAGATGTGTCATCTGATGTGAAAGTCTCATCAAATACAACATATCTACTCAGGTGTGTTTTCTTAGTCTTAGGATCAATTAGACGATATCCTTTTGAATGCTTATCATAGCCAAGAAAGATACACGACAGGGTTTTCTCATCCAACTTCCTCCTTTCCTTAGATATATGCATGAATGATTTACACCTAAAAATATTCAAATGAGAAATGCAAGGTTTCCTACCACTCCAAGCTTCTTGAGGAGTCTTTCCTTATATATCCTTTGTGGGAGATCTATTAAGAATATATGTAGCAATACTCACTGCTTCTACCCAATACTACTGCTCAAGATGTTCTCCCTTAAGCATACAGTGAATCATTTCCATGATAGAATGGTTTTTTCTCTCAAATACTCCATTTTGTTGTGGAGTGTATGCAATTGTTAACTGTCTCTTAATCCCATGTGTTTGCAAAAATACAAAAAACTCTTTGGAGGTATATTCCCCCCATCGATCTGAGTGAAGGATATTAATGAAACATCCTAACTCCTCAACCCGCTTCTTGAACTGTTGAAAGTACATCAATACCTATAATTTCAATTAAAGGAATAAAACACATATCTTTTGTGAGTGATCATCAACAAATAATTGAAAATACCTCTTTCCACCATAGCTTTTGGGTATAGGACTGCACAAATCAATGTGTACCAACTCCAATGGTTTTGTAGCTCTAGAAGAGCTTGACTCAAATGGGACCCAATGTTGCTTACCTGCTAAGCAGTTAGGAAATACTGGTAATGTAGATGAAAGGTTGGGGAGACCTTTAACCATCTCATATTTGCTCAAATCCAACAAATAACAAGAACTTAGGTGCCCATATATTCTATGATAGAGAGAAGTGGCCTCATTTGTAGTTGCAGACAGAGCAACATGAGGTGTTGAAAGAGAATCAAGAATGAATAAGCCATGTTTGTAGGAACCAATTGCTACATGTTTACCTTGGTGGGTTATAAAACATCTCTTCTTGCCTTTCACAACTCAAAAAATAACATCCATTATTTCATCCAACATCTAAGGAAAAGACAATAGATTATTTGCTAACCCAAGAACATAGAGAATCTACTATATCTGACATTTTCCATCTGGAAGAGTAATAGAAACTATCCCTTCACCCTTGACTTGGTAGACTTGATCGTCAGCAATGGTGACTAGATTTCCTTCTTTCTCCTCAAATATGTCAAACCATGATTTGTCTCCAATCATGTGCTTACTAGATCTTGAATCAATATACTATACAACATCTATCTGGTAAGATAAAGTATGAGTCATAAGCACCTTGTGTACTCTTTCGGAGTCAAAATTGGAATCTGCCCCAAATGATTTTGAGTCTGAGTTGGAGTCAGCCATAGCAACATGTCCCTTTGGTTTCTTATGCTTCTTTTTATATTTTTGTTTCTCTTTCCCTTTATTCTGAGAGGATTGATAATTTGGTTGCTTGTTTTTTAACCAAAACCTATTGGTGTCATGATTGTTCATATCACAAATCTTACAATATTTGTCCTTTTGCTGATTTTATTTTTCTTTGCCCTTGGAAGAACCCCATTTTTGAAACTGACCTTGTTTCTTACCCCTATTTTGGGTGGAAAGTGCATTGTCTGGCTCTTCATATTTCTAAACCTGATTTGCCTCCTTAGTTTGAAGTAAGTTTACTAGCTCCACAAAAGTTATTTGTCTACCAGAAACATTGAGGGAAGTGGTCAAAATATTCTATGAATATAGCAATGCTATCAATATGATAGAATTTAAGACATCATCATCCACTGGTTTTCCCATTGCATTCAATTTGGATTTCAGTTATACCACTCTACAAAGGAATAAATCATCTGTTTCTCTAGAATTCATATTGAGAGTATGGATTTGAGTTTGGATATGGAGAATAGTAGACTAATTCTTCCCTTCATAAATAGTAATAAATGCAACCCAAGTTGCATGACTGGTTTGGACATCACAAATATGAGGCTAGACCTCATTTACAGTAGCAAGCAGGAGAAGCATGAAATATTTCTTGTCATTCTTATCCCAAGATTTTTTATTTGTTCTAGGTGTTTGAGGATGTTTTTTAGTGCCATTCACTACATCCTATAAATATTCTACCTGAATAATTGCTCTCATCTTTGTCTTCCATGGAACAAAATTAGGACCTTTCAAAAACTATGAATCTGAGAGATATTTGTGAGCGACGGCCATTATGAAGGTTCCTTATATCACCAATTGGTTTCCCTTTCTTTATACCTACCAGAACAATGTATTGTAACCACTCAATATATACTCGTCCTTACACGAGGGAGACTGTAGGTATATATGAATAGTATACTCCTCAATATGTACCCACCCTTACATGAGGGAGACTATAAGTACATATGAGAAGCACGATATATTGAACTTAGGTGATACTGAAAGGGCATCGTGTTGTTAATGACACCTACCATAGAAAGCTTATTCCGCATGCGTGGGGCATAACTTCCCCTAAAAACTTTAGAAAAACCTTTGTCAAGATTTATGCCTAACAACAATCATGATGTGGGTAAAAAATGAAGTGATCAATAGAACTGGTTTGCCTTATTTATCCTCGATGATTGATAGAGAACAAGATCATACGTCATTTTTGCAACTATATTAGGTGACGGATACATTATTCCAAAGCACGATAGCATTACTTGTAAGTGTGGACCAGAGGTATCATAGATACCGAACGCTTTTGTGCAATAAATTGCACAAAAAAGTGTAAAAAAATTAGGGTATTTTATTGTGTTTATGTGATTTATTATTTTTAAGAAAATAATAAATGCTTTAAATGCAAAAAATCACAAATTCCCATAAAATTACACTTTTAGGTGTCAGTGTCCCCTGAAAATGCACCTATTACAATACCATCATTTTGATTCCCTCCTTTTGTTTTATAATTTTGCAAAAATAAGTAATATGAAGAATATTCCCCCCTCTTGGTTGTAAAATAAACAAGGAAAAAAAATACCTTGATCTCCATTAAAAAAATGACTCCTTAGAGCGTCATGAGTTGCTCCCAAGCGTCAAAATTTTGTATAGAGGCATCAAAAAGGTTTTTTCAAGTGTCAACAACATGCAAAAAGGATCAACATACCAGATAGGCCATCATATCGCCACAACGGGCATCAATGGACCAGATAGGACGTCATTTCACCAAGGTAGGGATAAATCTGCCAAACAGACATCAATGTGATCAGCGGGCATCAAAAAAATCACCTAAGGTGATTCAAAACTACGACCTCCATTAAAAAAAGCTTCCACAATAATCACGTGAGCCACTATTCTCAATGGAATGCAAAAGCAAACAAGGAATATTAATAACGCATGAGCGGGTGGATTTTTTTTTTAAAACAAAAAACTTTAGTCCCACATGGTGTATGTGAGAGTCTTCGAGCTATTTAAAAAATCCGTAAGCCACATTAGATTTCGGTTGCCTTCGGGTAACCGCTCCCTGGACACCTCCTTTTTCCTGTATCAAAGCCTTCTTGACCTGTGTGCGTGCTTCATTTGACTTGAAGCATTCTTAACCTGCGTGCATGCTCCGTTTGATCTTGTTGTCTGTGTTTCTTGTTTCACATGCTATCTATCTACTGTTTATGTGCTCTGTTCTACCTTGCCTTCTTGCTCCACGTGCACTCTATGCTTCCTTGTGTCCTCATTCTGTGTGTTGTCAATGATGTCTTCTCAATGAGTTTTGTGCTATCTTGCCTTCTATTGCCTTTACACGATAGGCGGTTGGAGTAGTTAAGTCTTAGTAACTACCTTCCCAAAGTTCGATCGAATTTTCTCTAATGCCATGTATAAATTGATGAAGCAATGATTCTTGTATATTGCAAAGGTTTAAATAATGCATTGCATTCGGTAGGGTAGTTGTGTAACCAATAGGGGATTCCATTACCTACCTACTTGGAGAGCGCCTACGTACACTATTTTTTAATAATGTAATATATTAACTTATTCGAACAATTATCTCAAAAATTTGTCAAGTAAATTCTTCAACCATTCAGTTTCACAATAACTCTTTTTCAGAATTTTAATGCATGAAACAATCCAAACACTACTTATGTCTCCCTACTCAATATTGCATTTTTCAAGTAATTAACTTTATAAAATAGTGCAATATATTTTTAACCCTCAATCAAAATATTTCAACTTCTCTAAGGTAAAAATTAATTACCTTACCCTTTTAACTCCCTAAACTCTTTAACAAAACAAATAACCTCACGTGCTAATTTTCCCTCTTCACTCTACACTCCAAGTGCAGAAATAATCCAAGCACTTTGAGTGCTATCAACAACCTTAGGGTAATACACAATATAAAAAAAATTAAATACCTCCTCGTGCACTCCCCATGACTCCCTAGCCTTAATCACGATGCCCTAGCTGTGTGAGCTAAGCGCTCATGTGGGAGTTAATGGAGCTAAAAGCGCTTTGACTCTCCCTTGCCTGCCAAGAGCAAAAAAGGCTCTTTCCATGTTGTAAGTGGAAATTGAATGCAACACCTCGCATTCCAAAACCTTTACGCAATCCAAAAATACTGCTAGCCCAACCACCATTTTTTGGTGGTCCCTTCCACTTTCACCGCTTTGACTTTCTCAAAATTTGAAGGTTATATAAAAATTAAATCTTTCTCCTTAGCTTTGCTTGCTCACGAAATTATGTCGCATTCCCTCTTAATTTGCATGCACTTGAATTTTTTAAGACTTACTTTCCTTTGGGGAAAGGCTATGGTATTTATACCATATGCCTCCCTCTCCTCCATGTTTGAAGAAATAATTAATTAAGTGCCTTCCAATGCATGTCAGTGGAGATAAATGGTTTTTGGCACCTAACCCAACTTTAGGTTATTTAAAAATATTATTTATAAATAATTTTATAATGTAAACATTATAAATTATTCATAAACTACCTTATTCATAATTAAAATTTTAATATTATAATGAATTATTATAATATTATATCCATTGAGCCTAGTTTTCTCCTCTTTCGTCCTTGGCCATTTTCTTACTGTCTTTACTATTATAATAATAAATATTATAATATTATTTCCTTTAGGCCTTTTCTTTAGGGTATTTAACCATCCTTTTGACCAATCAACTAGATCTCTTAGATCAAATCTCTTGGGATTAAAATATAAATATTTTAACCCTTCTTCCAAGTCCTGCATTGATTCCTGATATTGACTCTTGACATCAAAAACAACACAACTAACTCAAAATTTCCAATAGGGGGGAAATTATGAGAGCATATATTCCTTGTTTAATACAATAGTTTTTTAAATATAATAAGTTTCTATATACAATCAATAATTAGTATGCTTCATGTAGAATTCATATGGATGTGTGTGTATTACATTCCAAATAAATATTATAAAATAAAATTTTAATATTACTTTGAAATGTTATAAAATTAGTTTGATTATATTTATACTTTTTAAATATACAAATTATAATTCAAAGTTTAATAAATGTACAAAATTATATGTCTATTATATTTGGCACAAACGATAGGAAGACGATTTTGAAAACATAAGCTAAGGTTCCAATCTTGTAGATAAATTTAATATTTTCCTTTTAGATTTAGGTTAGGTAGTGGGGAGTGTTAAAATTCACATTGTAAAGTAAAGTTTCAATCATATCGCCCAACCTTAACCTTATAACATTGTAAGCATAGGTTCTAATCCCATAGGTGAACCTTAATATTTTATTCATTGGATTAAAAGGAAGTGATAAGGAACAAAAAATTTCATATCATAAGATATTATTCTCATTTTGTAGGTGAATCTTGATATTTTTAGGTTTATCGCTTTAGTAATAATAAATTTGATAAAATATTTCGATAATTATCATATGATAAGACTTTGAAACATACTTTTTAAAGCAATTTTAAAAACTACAATAAATATATTGAAATATTTTCTAGATTGTGTTATATCAAAGGATCAAGGTGGTTTTATTCATGATAAGAAAATCCTTTCTAGTATAGTCATTATATAAGATGCCATTCTTTAATTTCAATCCATAAAAACACAAGTATGTTTAAAAAATAAGGTATAAACAACATTTGATAAGGTTTGCTATATATTGTCCCAAAACTCTAAGATATTATATTTTCATGAATGCATCCATTGTTGGCTACGTTTAATTATCATGTGGACTCTATTAGGTGACTTCTAGTCTCTTTATATTTTTTATTGTGCTTGCTAAGGAACTTGGGTGTAGATTTATTAAAGGAACCAATGGAAGATAAAAGTAGAAGTAGTTTTTTTTTTAAAAAAGGATTTGAAAAAATTATATTAGAACAATATTATTTACACGTTGGGATTAGAATCCTCCTAGCTTCACCTAGAAAGAACACCTATTTCCTCCTTTTAAATTTTCAATAAACTTGTATAATAGTAAATCCCAAGATCCTAAGAACTAACCACTTCTAGTTACAACACTAAATGGATATTTTCATTGGATCCAAATCTCCTAAACCATATGTATGCAATGGCTGTCCAAATTAGACAAACATTGTATTTTCTCACCAAACTACTCAATACTCTCATCCTTAATAGCCATGTCACTATTCCACTGAATCCCTACATCTTTCTTAGTACCCATCTTATCCAAGAAGTCTACCAATATATTCAAATATTTACCCACATGAATTGGAATCACATTTAGTTCCCTCCACAACTCCTTAATTTGGGTGACAAGATTCCTCAAACTCCACATCTCCAAACCAACAATGCAAATATATTGCCAAGATTTGATAATTTGATTCAATGATTATCCTCTTATAACCCTGCATTAAAACGTAGATAGATGTAGATTTTATAGCTAAGGCTCATGCTTCATTATTCATGGTCTTGCCTAGGCCTTGTAGTTACCAATAGAGCACTATCTCAACATGATTCTTATAAACCACTCTAATTACAAATATATCTGGGTTATATTTTGTAGATCCATCAATATTAATTTTAATCCATCCTATTGGGGTGTTTTTCAACTATATTTGTCCTATCCCTCTTGCACATAAAATTACTTCTCCATCATCCCTATATTATATTTAGTTTCATATTTAGCATAAACTACCATAATTTCCAATACTTTGATCTAAATAAAATATTAGATGTTATCCAATGATGAAAATATTTCTTTAAAAATTTTGCCATTTATCTTTAGCCATAATTACCCCTAAATAAATTTTATTCCAACATTCCACTTTATACAAATAGATTTATATTTGATATATCCTTCTTCAATATTTTCCAAATATTAATATATTTCAAATCATCATTGGTTCATATTTTATAAGCAAAAAACCATCTCTCTCAAATTTGGTATCTAAACAAGCACTCAAATATGATGTGGTTAGATGTTTTGTAACTTTTGTATCATAATACACATTGGTATGGTTCAAACATTCCACTACATCTCAAATTATTAAAAGTAAGAATTCCATTGTAAATGAACTACGAGGTAAAGAAGTTTACTTTCGACCAGTCCTTGGACTAGGAAATATTTGTCCAATCCTCAACCTATTATGCATGAGGAAGAGGTTTTGGAAGGATATTTTGATATCCATCATTCATTTTGTAGACTCCAAGGCTCCCATATACCTAAGCTAATTCATCCTCCTCATATCTACTTGTGTGAAAAATTTCTTCCAAGATTTTAGTCATGGGGGGTGCTAATTCTGAAGGGATTAAAATTGGCCACTTGTCCAACTTATTGAGCTAATTAAACATATAATCCCCCACCTGACTGGTAATGAAATAAATTTTAATATTGATCCAACCCCTACTTTCCATTGTTGCTTTTATTGGTTGTAATTTTAGGAATTCGACAATGATAGGTGGGTATTGATCCCATGAATCTATCAAAAATCATGTCTTATCCCCTCTCCTCACTCTTAAAAATAATACATATTTCACTATATGAGATAATAGGTTTAGTATATTCCACACTAGGGACCCATTACCATCCAAAGGAAAATAACTCACCTCATTTGATTTCACCTGTACTAAATATTTACTAGTTAAAACTCTAGTAAATAAAGAAGTTGGTTAGGAGATCCACCTCTAATAAATATTTCAATCCAAATCTTTATTGTTTACCTTTGATGTAATTAATCCCAAACCTAAATTTACCTTAGGTTATATTAATTTCATCTAGCCTACTAATTCTCATTTCCTCTCTCATTTTGCTTCTTCCCATAAAATAAATGAGACAATTTTCCAACTATTTCCATCTCAAATGTGGGGTAGCAATAATAAAAAAATTGTGTATTGGCATAGCCTGAATGACTGACTATAAAAAAGTTAATCTACCCTGAAAGGTTAATCATTTATGAGACCAATAGTTAATTATTTCTTTGATACGGTCTAAAATATTCCTATAGACATCTATATTTTATTTTTTAAAATGCATAGAGACCCCCAAATAGACTACTAGGAGAGAAGTCCTCATGAATTCCAAGATCTCTAAAATTATGTCCTGAAGCCTTCATTCCATATTGAAGAATATCATTTTTGATTTCTTATCATGGATGACTTGGTTTGTGGCCCTAAGATAAACATTAAGAGTATATTTTATCATTCTTCCTTCTATGAGGTTGATCACTCCCATAAATCCTATGTCATCCACAAACAATGTGTGAATTAAAAACTCCTCACCCACCTTGATTCCTATGAGAAAACCCTATTGTCCTCTCCTAAAGATACGTTTACCCAAGACTTCAGCAAATATGAGAAAAATATAAATGGAACAAATATCTCCTTGGCAAAGGACTCTAGTGGCTTCAAATAATTATGAGGGAAGACATTTGATTAACATCGAGTATATATGAGTAGCAATTTAGCTCACGACCCCATATATCTCATCCTAAGAGAAACCAAAGGCTGCAATCATCCTTGACAAGAATTTCCACTCCACCCTATTATTATCTAGGAGAGGTTTTAGTTGCTTAGCCATTACCATCATGATTATTTTGTATATGACATTGCATAAGGTGGTAGGTCTTTAATCTAAAATATGCACCCCTCCTTCCCTTTCATAATTAAGGCAATGAATATCTGATTTAATTCTTTAAGCATTATTTTACTACCCTTGGAATTCTCTATAATAGCCATTACATCCTTCTCCAAGTTATCCTAGAATTTATAAAAAAACTCAATTGGGAAGCCATCTAGACCTAATGTTTTTCCATACTCATCCTAAAGACTACCTTCTTCAGCTCCTCTCTATAAATAGTTTTAAGCAAGGCCTAATTATGATATTCAAATATTATAGAGGGTTTGACAAAAAGAATACTTTTCTAAGCCTCTTTATCTTTCTACATACCTTCCTTAAATAATTTAACAAAATAATCCATTGAATGGAAATGTATACTAGGGATCGTGTCAAAAAAGAGCCCATTCTCATATTGAAGAGGTTCCATCTTGTTTGTCAATCACCTAGCACAAGCATCCCAATGGAAAAATTTGGTGTTTATATCACCTTCTAGTAACCAAGTGGTTCTTGCTCTCTATTTCTAGGAGATCTCATATTTTGTTGTCAATGTCCTCAACCACTTTACACAACTCATAATCCTCTTCTTTGAGTTGCTCCATTAATTATTCCTTCCTTAAATATTTTTTGCACCTCATATCATATAACCACCAATGAAGCTCTTTAGGCTTGGAAGTCCAACTTGTTAGATCACCTCCATTATTTTAGTTGATCCTTGACATAATGAAGTTGCTTATGAAATATAAATATTTTTTTCCCATATTTCAAGCATCCCTTTTCCCACCACTATGATATTTTCTTCTGAAGTTCCTCCTTTTGTAACCAAAATTTTTCAAATGTGAATTATTTTTGGTGCTACCCCATATTTATCCTCCTTCCAATAGAATGAGGAAGCGATATGAGATTGGACCCTCCAAAATCTAAAATTTTAGATTCCATTTGATAAATACCTCTTGTACAACAAAAAAATGATCTAACTTCATTGTCTTGCTATGTATCTCTCTCCTCTTATTAATCCAGGTATAATTGGTTCTAGGATATAACTTCACCAAGTGTAAAGCATGGATCAGGGTAATCATAAGGTAATCCCATGAGTCCAAAATTGGAGTTCCTCCTTCTTGATATCTATATGATAATTTAGAATTTAAATCCCCAACAACAATCCAATGTAACTCCTCCCTCAAGAATCTCATATTATGCACCACTTTCCATTGACAAATCTAGCAATCTAAGTTTTTAGTCCCATAGAAATTTATGATTAAAAACTACTCAACTATCACATTGTTCCTAAAATGGGATATGAGGACACTCATCCAATCTATATGTTCTATTATCATCCATTAAAGAGAGCTCTAAAAAGTGACTATCCTCCTTGAGGCCCGCTGGGAAACCACTTCCATATGATCAACATCCCTCCAAAGTCTATTTATTAGATCCAACGATATTTTGGTATACTTAATAAGAAAAAAATTGTGTCACGTTTCTCCAAGAGTCCTCAAACAACAAATTGATGGGTTCTATTTTTTAAACTCCTAATATTCCATGACTATATAATCATTGGTTACCTTAATACTAGTAAGAGTTTGTTATCCTCATTGATCTCCTTATGACCAATTTATCTCCTAGAGATGCTATCAATTCCTTATTTAATTTTCTACCCACTCCCTGAGAGTTGATATTCTTTGATCTCTTCTCCACCTAGATGATCACCAAAATTATCCCTACCATATCTAATTGTGGTAACTCACTCCATTATTTTACCTGCTCTAGGATAGGAGGATCCAAAAGAGGGTATTGAACATGATTGTCACTACTTTTATTATTCTCATCCACTCCTTTTATGAGTTGTTCTTATTGCTCCACTAGTGTCTAGATATCATACCTATTTGATAGCATGTGCTAGTTTTCTCCTTGACATATTTTTTTATTTTACCTCCTTTTGGGTTGTTTAAAACTATCTTCCTTTGCTTCTCATCCCTGAGAAGTGTGGGTTTCTCCTTTAGTGATTATAGACTAACTATTCTTAGGAATATTTTTCATTCCTAGAGGAGCATCCATTTTTGTGATCATATTATTTTTGCAATACTGGGCCAAATGCTCAAATTTATGGTAAACTCTACACTTGAAGGATAATGCCTCATAATCTATTTACAAAATCCAATATAGTCCTACAAGTTTGAGTACCATCTCTACCAAAACAGGCTAGATGAGATCCATTTCCACACATCATCTAGCATAAATAGTTGTGTTTTACTCCATTTTATCTTTAGAGACATCCAAATATCTTCCAACGATGTTGTTGATGATTTCTAATACATGCTCACTCTATAAATCCATTGGTATTGTATACAATTGGACCCAAATCAAGAAAACAACGGGTTCAACTCAAGGATAAAATCCCACTCTCTAGGGGTGAACAAATGATCCTATTGGGCCATGATTCCTCTTTTTTATTTGATTACCCTATATTTATTTACTAGTGAGGAAAAATAATAATAAAATATCCATGATTAATAAATCATAAATAATACTCACCATGAGGCTCCCAGTTTTTCCAAACCTATGAATGCAAAAAATAGTGTAGGGCTAATACCTATGAATTTATAGATCAGGTCATGATTGGATATATATAAGACCCTTAAAATTAGAAGTACTTAGGTTACAATAAATGGTGCATTTAAAATTTATTTTAAATTTGTAGATGACACTCTTCTTTTAGGTCATCCTTTGGGTAGTGAGTCTATAAAAGCTAAATTAATCTTATCATGCAATGAGAAGGCTTTTGGATGGTTAATTATACCATAAAAACCAAGAGATGTTTATACTACCCCTAATTTACAATGAATCACTATGAACATTTCAAATCTTAATTTAAAAAATATCATTAAATATATCTAAATATTATATTATCTACTAGATAAAAAGAATCATTCGGATCCAAGTTTTAATATATCCAAAACTTTCTTGGTTGGTTTGAAAAAAAGGTATTAACCATGATTGAAATACTACATCATGTAAAGGGTACATTATAATATATCCATGTTTATGATCACTTTCAACATTATTAACAAGTGAGATTAGACGTTTTTCGCAGGACTGCCCAAACTTCCGAACTCGTTTCGGCCATATCTCACTCATCCGGACTCGGATTGAGCTAAAATTTTGAGGGTAGATGCCTGAAAAACCCTAGAATGTCTCCACCAATTTTCATATCATTTGGAGCAACACAGATCCTAGCGCATCCCTATGTGTGAACGAGATATTTGGCAAGCGGCTATGCGAGGGTTTCATCTAGGGTTGAGTGCAAGCAGCTCCAGAGGTTGGTTTTTAGGGCCTTCGGGCCCTAGCGACCAATATTTTTGTGGTTTATGCTCAATATTTTAGCAGGAAATGTTGCAGGGGATCCAATATGGGTTAGAAATTTGTCTTTCAACAGATCATACTGTGAACTTGAGTGACAACGACTTCCAATTTGCTGCACAAAAGAAAAGTGAAAACCATACCTTTCCACTATGTCTAGGGCAAGGATTAAAGAGATCACGAAACAAGTTTCAAGTAGTTGATCAAAAAATGGCTCATATCTCAAGTGAATCTGGTGCTAAGGTGCACCCACAAAATAATTCTACTATGAAAACCCCTATCAAGGGTAAGAATTTCGAAGACTCAGTCCCAAAAATGAATTTTAGGGATGCCCTTCGTGGTGGACAGCCTCAGCCCAATGCTAATATCAATCTTAGGGCTTCCCATAAACCTCTAAGAATGCCTAAGATTGATCCCAGGAAAATGAAGTCAGGATGTCTTAAAGCAGCTGATGGAACTCCTATTGTTAAGCTTGATATGGGTAACATTCAGACTGGCATTGAAGATTTGGAAAAAAGAGGACTAATTTGTCGGTTCGTGGGTTTTCGTCTGAGTCTATCTGCTTTCAAATTCTGGGCTGCAAAAAGCTAGAAAACTAAAGGTGAGTTACAAATCTCTATTTATCCAAATGGTTATTTTCTTGTTTTATTTGCTAATAATGAAGATAGAGAGAAAACTTTTCAAGGGGGTCCTTGGTTTTTTGGAAGGGTAGGGCTTTTCATGAAGCCCTGGCATACTAAATTTAAATCCGAAGAAGAGATGCCTTCTATAGCTCCCGTGTGGGTTAGACTCTTTGGCCTCCCTATTGAATTTTGGAATCCTACTATTTTTTCTTCAATTGGAAACTCTTTAGGAACTTTTATGATGACTGTTGATTGTACTCAAAATTTTGAACATATTATTTATGCTCGGATTTGTGTTTTAATGGATTTTGACAAACCCCTACCTAAAAAGATCACATTACAATTTGGGGAAGACACTTGGGAGCAAGTAGTGGACTATGAGAACATTCCTTTTCGTTGTAGAATTTGCCATGAATATGGTCATTTGGCCAGTGCTTGCCCAAATAAAATTCCTGATCAAAAGAAAGAAGATATAAACTCAACAGGTTTCCAAATACCTAAGAAGAAGAACACTAAAAAAAAACCAGTTATGAAGGATCAATCAAAGTCATCTGCTAATATGTTTGAAATCCTTTCCACAAATGATGTCCCAAGTGAGGAAGAGGAAATAATGGAAACTGAAATCTTAGAAACACAATTTAAATATGAAGGGAAGAACTCGAGAGACAAACCAACAAATCAAAGGTTTTCAACGAAAAAAAAAGGAGAAAATTTACACAAGAAAAACAATCTTTCAAATGTCAAAACTTCAAATAATGCAGGTCCCAATATAGACTCCGTTGAACCATCTAGTAAAATTTTGGCTGCGTACGAGCATTCTTCAAGGTTAGAAGCCATCTCAGATTCAATTGGAATAAGTCAAGAAATAGGGAAAAAAAATTGAAGATGGATTCTAATCAAAAAGTAGGTCGCAAGACCAATCAATATCATATGGTAAAAGAAGGTGAAAAGCTTGTAGAGGAAGGTAAGATTAATGCCCTTCCCAAAATTTTTAGCCCTGGTATTAATGAAGATCATCACTTGGAATATTAGAGGACTCAAAGGGAGTCTTTCAAAACAAAATGAAATTAGAAGAATGATTCGGATAAATCATCCACATCTTGTTTTCCTTCAAGAAACAAAGATGTCAATGGAGGATATGGACTCAATTGCCGATAAAATTTGGCCAGCTTAGAAAAGTGGTTTCCCTCGGTTCCCAAGGGACTTCGGGTGGCATTGCTTGTCTTTGGGACCCAAAAGAGGTAGTTATTCACCATATGGTTGGCAGTTGGGGTTTGTTGGCTATAGCTATTCAAAGTAGACATTCCAACCAGATTATGCTCTGCATTACTGTTTATGCTCCGACTTCTTTGGAGGAAAAAAGAAGACAGTGGAAGGATATTACTCATATTATCTCTCATTTTCCTAAATCTTGGATCTTGATCGGAGGAGATTTCAATACCATCCTCTCTCTGGATGAGAAAAGAGGGGGAAATAGAAATTTGGACAAAAGCACTGACCTCATGAGCGAATATATTGCAAACCTCCATCTTGTGGATATCCAACCAGATAATGGCCTTATGACTTGGTCTAACAGAAGGCAAGGCTTAGCTTGTATAATGGAGAGATTGGATAGGTTTTTGCTCTCTAAAAATTTCTTAATCCATGGTCACATTCCTAAAGTGAAGACTCTTAATAATGTTGGTTCGGATCATTGGCCAATCATGGTGGAAATGTGGAAAACCAATGTGAGTTTCTCTCCTTTTCATTTTCAATTAATGTGGCTTAGAGACATTTCCTTCAGACCTCATGTGCAACAATGGTGGAAGGAAGGTAAACCTAGGCATGGGACTAAGATGTTCTGTTTTGCCAAAATACTGCAATACATTAAATCCAAAATCAAGACTTGGAACTGGAAAGAGTTTGGGGATGTTCATAAAAAAAACATGAAGTTATTGCTCATCTTGAAAATTTGAATAAGAAAATCCATTTAGATGGCCTCACAGAGAAGAGAAGTGCAGATGAAATTAAACTCACAACTCAGTTAGAGGAATGGGAAAAAAGAGAAGAAATCTTATGGAAGCAAAAATCTAGAATTCAATGGCTCAAAGAAGGAGATCGAAACACAAATTTCTTCCACAAATCTCTTCTAGCTCGAAGATCTCACAACTTTATTTCTTCCTTAAAATCAGATTCTGGAGATGTTGTTTATACTTGGGATGGCATGAACTCTATTGTTGTTGATTACTTTTCCAATATTTTTGCTGCTACTCCTCTTGACTCAGACTCACAACAAAATGTTCTTCAAGCAATCCCTTCTCTTATCACTTCTGAGGAGAACTCTATTTTGACTGCTCCTATTACTATCAATGAGCTTCAACAAGTAGTTTTTAAAATGCAAAAAGGGAAAACCCCAGGTCCTGATGGTTTTCCCATTGAGTTCTACCAAGAGTTCTGGGATATCCTTCATGTTGATTTATTAGAGGTGGTGGAAGAAGCCAGGAAAGCCAAAGAAATTTTGAAGGTTATCAATAAAACTTATATTACTCTTGTTCCAAAAGCTCAAGAGGTTGATCATATCTCAACTTTTAGACCTATTGCTTTATGTAATGTTCTTCTCAAAATCATTACTAAAATCATGGCGAGAAAGGTTGAAGCCTCTTTTGCATAAGATTATTTCCCCGAGCAAGGGGGTTATGTGGAAGGACATCAAATAGTAGATGAGATAGTTCTTGCTCAGGAAGCCATCCATTCCATGGATATGCAAAATTCTCCTTCCATGTTCATTCGGTTAGACTTATCCAAAGCTTATGACAGAGTGGATTGGCACTTCCTTATCAAAGTTTTGAGGCAATTTGGTTTCTCTAAGGATTGGATGGATTGGATTATGGGATGTATCTCTTCAGTTTCCTACTTAGTTCTTATCAATGGTAGGCCTTCTCAGTCATTCCCAGCTTCCAGAGGTATTAGGCAAGGTGACCCGCTATCCCCTTATTTATTCATCATTCTTGCTTGATGCTTGGGTAGGACTATAACCAAAAAGAGGGAAAACAAAACCCTTGAGGGAGTTACCATTGCTCATGGAGCTAGACCTATCTCTCATCTTCAATTTGTGGATGACTCTACTCTTTTAGGTAAAGCTACGAGTTAAGGAAGCTTCTAATATTAAGCAAATCATTAGCTATTTTTCTAAGGCTACTAGGCGGTTGATCAATGAAGACAAATCTAAAGTTATTTTCTTTCACTTCTCTGCTAGACAAGAATCCATGGTCTTGGATAAATTAAGATATAAGAAGACCTCTCTTCCAATCACTTATTTAGGTATTCCCATAAATATTCAAAGGCAGAAAAATAAATATTGGAATTGGTTGTTGGACAAAGTCAAGAAGAAAATTGGAAAGTGGACCAACAAGTGGCTTTCTTATTGGGGTAGAATCACCTTGGTAAAATCAGTCCTTCAAGCTATTCCTATTTATGTTTCTTCCATTTTGAATATCCCAAAGGCTGTTCTTCGAGAATTGGATCAAATCAGTCATCGTTTCCTTTGGAGTGGTACTAAGGAGAAAAGAAAATGGGCCTTGGTGAAATGGGATACTTTATGTCTTCCTAAGAGTGAAGGGGGGTTAGGATTCCGGTATTCTATTAATAACAACAAAGCTTTAGCTGCTAAATTATATTGGAGGATGTTGCATAACCCCAATGCTCTTTGGGCCAATAATCTCCATGCTAAATATGCTGAGAACAAAAGTCCTGAAGACCTTGTTCGCTATCAACTTCCTACCAAAGGTTCTCCCATTTTAGCAGTTCTTAAGACTGGTGAGGATTTGATAAAGAAAAAATTATTTTGGATCATTCATAATGGTCAACATGCAAATTTTTGGATAGATTCTTGGGATGGTCACAAGCCTTTGATAACTCAGCTTCCCGATTGGAGGCCTTGGATGGAGGAGCTTCACCGAGCTAATTGGATAAAGGTGGCTAATTATTGTCGGTACCATACTGGTAATTCAAAGGTTGGTAGATATTGGATCCCTATTGAGGACTGGCCTATTCAAATCCTAGAAAGGCAAAGACAAGATATCCAAGGCATCCTTCATATGAGATCCCTCTCTTGGTCCCATGAAAAATATTGTTTTGGATGGAACAACACTACTAAGGGTGAGTATTCGAGTTGCTCAAGGTTATTTGACCTTATGCCATAATAATCCCAACCATTCTTCTGACATATTTTCTCGATTGTGGGCTCAAAAGCTCTGGCCTAAGGTGAGGTTCTTTAATTGGCTTTTATTGCATCGTAGGGTGCTTACCGGTGAGCAACTTATGAAGCGTGGTTTTCATGGCCCTTTTAGATGTGAAATGTGTGAAGAGAATGTAGAAAATCTCAACCATATTTTTATTGAGTGTACTTTAGCCTCTGAGCTATGGAGGAGAATGGCCACTTTACTTGGCTTACAGTGGTCCAATTTTTTTACTTTTGAACAACTTTGGAGGGATTGGCCTAATCAAGAGGGTGTTGATCATTTTATTAGGCAGTTAGTTTGGATGGGTTCTACCATTCTTCTTTGGAATATTTGGAATGAAAGGAACAACCAAATTTTTAATCAAGATAGGAAGGATATTCACTATATTTGGCAAAATACCATAGCCAACTTAGTTGAATCAGTCCATCAACTCCTTAATCACCCCCAAAACTCCCACCAAAGATGGGATCAAGTGATGCAAAGATTGAAGATTAAATCTTCTAAGGGCAACCAACTTAAAGGGAATGTGAGTATTAGTAAGATGGATAGGACTAGAAATTGGCAACCTCCTCCTAAGGATTTTGGAAAAGTCAATACTGATGGAGCCTCTAGAGGGAACCCTGGAAAAGCCAGTGTGGGAGGAATTGGTAGACTTTCAGATGGCTCCCTGGTTTTTACTTTTGCTGAGAATTTGGGTATTCTTTCCAATAACCTTGCTGAGGGGTATGGTATCCTCAGAGGCCTTCAGGAGGCTACTAAGGTTGGATGGGAAAAGGTGTTAGTTGAGTTTGACTCTCAACTTATGATTAATCTCTTGAAGACTCCTTCTAAGAATCATAAGGTGGATTGGAGAATAAAAAGAATTATTGAGAAGATTCAATTAATCCAGATGGGATTTTTGAAAGTTGATTACAATCATGTGGTCAGAGATCAAAACAAGAGTGCTGATGCTTTAGCTAATTGGGCTTTGGACAAAGGTGATCTTACTTGTTATGGCCACCCTCCTATATGGTGGGCTTCTCAAATTAGGGAAGCTCTTCTTTCTATCATTTCTTTGGATGGCTCCAGTTCTGAAGGTACCTAGTTTCTTCTTGTTTTTTTTTTTTGCTTCTCTTTGGTTCATTCAATTTTTTTTAGTTCCCTAGCTCATTCTATTCTTTATTTTGTTTCCTCTGTTGATTCTTGCCTTAATAGTCTTCTGGTCTAGATAGGTCATTGTTATGTTCAATTTTTTTTTTTTTTTCTTTTTGTTTTTTTTTGTTTAGTTTTTTAAGGTGGGTGGGTTCTTTTGTTTTGTTTTTGTTTTTGTGTTCTTTGTGTTGTTTTTTGTTGTTCATGTGTTTTTGTTGTTTTGTTTTTGTTTTTTTTTATGTTTTTTGTTATTGTTCTTGTGTTTTTTTCGTTCTTGTTCTTGGGTTTCTCTTTGTTTGTGTTATTTCGTGTTTTTATGTGTGAGTGTTTTCTATGTTTAGCGATGTAGCGATGTTGTTTGGGTTTCTTGTCAAATAGTTATGAGGGAAGGCCTTTGAGTAACATTGAGTATATATGAGTAGGAATGTAGCTCACAACCCCATCTATCTCATCCTAAGAGAAACCAAAGGATGCAATCATCCTTGATAAGAAGTTCCACTCCACCCTATCATAAGCATTTGACATATCCAATTTATAAACATTCCATTATTTCTATATTATTGTATTGAGTGAATTACTTCATGAGCTAGAACCAAAACATATAAGATCTACCTACCCTCTATAAAACATTCTTGTTCAAAGGAGATAATATTATCTAGGAGAGGTTTTAGTTGCTTAGCCATTACCATCATGATTATTTTGTATATGACATTGCATAAGGTGATAGGTATTTAATCTAAAATATGCACCCCTCCTTCCCTTTCATAATTAAGGTAATGAATGTTTGATTTAATTCTTTAAGCATTATTTTACTACCCTTGTAATCCTCTATAATATTCATTACAACCTTCTCCAAGTTATCCTAGAATGTTTAAAAAACTCGATTGGGAAGCCATCTAGACCTAAAGCTTTTCCATACTCATTCTAAAGACTACCTTCTTCAGCTCCTCTCTATAAATGGTTTTAAGCAAGGCCTAATTATGATATTCAAGTATTATAGAGGGTTTGACATAAAGAATGATTTTATAAGCCTCTTTATCTTTCAACATACCTTCCTTAAATAATTTAGCAAAATAATCCATTGAATGGAAATGCATACTAGGGATCGTGTCAAATAAGAGCCCATTCTCATATTTAAGAGGTTCCATCTTGTTTGTCAATCACCTAGAACTAGCATCCCAATGGAAAAATTTGGTGTTTATATCACCTTCTAGTAACCAAGTGGTTCTTGCTCTCTATTTCTAGTAGATCTCCTCTTTTGTTGTCAATGTCCTCAACCACTTTATGCAACTCATCATCCTCTTATTTGAGTTGCTCCATAGTTATTCCTTCCTTAAAGAGTTTTTGTACCTCATCTCATATAACCACCAATGAATATCTTTAGGCTTGTAAGTCCAACTTGTTAGATCACCTCCATAATTTTTGTTGATCCTTGACATAATGAAGTTTCTTATGAAATATAAATATTTTTTTCCCATATTTCAAGCATCCATTTTCCCACCTATATGGGATTTTATTCTGAAGTTCCTCCTTTTGTGACCAAATTTTTTGAAATGTGAATGATTTTTGGTGCTACCCCATATTTATCCCCCTTCCAATAGAATGAGAAAGTGATATGAGATTGGACCCTCCAAAATCTGAAATTTTAGATTCCATTTGATAAATACCTCTTGTACAACCAGAAAATGATCTAACTTCATTGTCTTGCTATGTATCTCCCTCTTCTTATTAATCCAAGTATAGTTGGTTCTAGGAGATAACTTCACCAAGTGTAATGCATGGATCAGGGTAATCATAAGGCAATCCCCTGAGTCCAAAATTGGAGTTCCTCCTTCTTGATATCTAGATGATAATTTAGCATTTAAATCCCCAACAACAATCCAATGTAAATCCTCCCTCAAGAATATCATATTATGCACCACTTTCCATTGAAAAATCTAGCAATCTAGGTTTTTAGCTCCATAGATATTTATGATTAAAACCTACTCAACTATCACATTGTTCTTAAAATGGGAAATGAGGACACTCATCCAATCTATATGTTTTATTGTCATCCATTAAAGAGAGCTCTAAAAAGTAACTATCCCCCTTGAGGCCTGTTGGGCAACCACATCCATATGACCAACACCCCTCCAACGTCTATTTACTAGATCCAACGATATTTTGGTATAATTAACAAGAAACAAATTTTGTCATGTTTCTCCAAGATTCCTCAAACAAAAAATTGATGGGTTCTATTTTTTAAAATCCTAATATTCCATGACTATATAATCATTGGTTACCTTAATACTAGTAAGAGTTAGTTATCCTCATTGATCTCCTTGTGACCAATTTGTCTCCTAGAGATGCTATCAATTCCTTATTTAATTTTGTACCCACTACCTGAGAGTTGATATTCTTTGATCTCTTCTCCACCTAGATGATCTCCAAAAGTTTTCCCTACCATATCTAATTGTGGTAACTCACTCCATTATTTTACCTGCTCTAGGATTGGAGGATTCAAAAAAGGGTATTGAACATGATTGTCACTATTTTTCTTATTCTCATCCACTCCTTCTATGAGTTGTTCTTATTACTCCACTAGTGTCTATATCTCATACCTATTTGATGGCTTGTGCTAGTTTACTCCTTGACATATTTTTTATTTTACCTCTTTTTGGGTTGTTTAAAACCATATTCCTTTGCTTATCATCCCTGAGAAGTGTGGGTTTCTCCTTTAGTGATTATAGACTTACTATTATTAGGAAGACTTTTCATTCCTAGAGGAGCATCTATTTTTGTGATCATATTATTTGGGCAATACTGGGCCAAATGCTCAAATTTATGGTAAAATCTACACTTGAAGGACAATGTCTCATAATCTATTTACAAAATCCAATATAGTCCTACAAGTTTGAGTTCCACCTCTACCAAAAGAGGCTATATGAGATCCATTTCCACACATCGTCTAGCATAAATAGTTGTGTTTCCCTCCATTGTATCTTTAGAGACAACCAAATGTCTTCCAAGGAAGTTATTGATGATTTCTAATACCTACTCACTCTATAAATCCATTCGTATTGTATACAATTAGACCCAAATAAAGAAAACAATGGGTTCAACTCAAGGATAAAATCCCACTCTCTAGGGGTGAACAAATGATCCTATTGGGCCATGATTCCTCTTTTCTTATTTGACTACCCTATATTTATTGACTAGTGAGGAAAAACTAATAATAAAACATCCATTATTAATAAACCATAAATAATACTCACCACGAGGCTCCCAGTTTTTCCAAACCTATGAATGCAAAAAATAGGGGAGGGCTAATACCCATGAATTTATAGATCAGGTCATGATTGGATCTACATAATACCGTTAAAATTAGTGTTGGCAATTTTGGGTACTTTGGGTACATTGCCTTTGCTCAAGTGTATAAGTTGTCATTGATGTCAAGAAGCTCTTGAAGGAATTTGATTTGATGTCAAACAATTTGTTTTGATGAAGGTTACGGCATGACAGTTTCAAAGGTCTTTTGTAAACCCCAAGTTGGCAGGTTTAAAGATTACAAGTGGATGCATTAGTTTAATGCATTTGGGTCCAGGAGGAAGTATTTATTTAAATAATTAAAAACCTTGTTAAGGTTCCTTTTAATTATTTTTAAATAAATATTAATTTATTGTTTGCATTGGGTTCTCCTAACCCATGGCGCAAATGTCTTAACTTTGATGGCGCTATGTTCTAAGATTGTGGGCGCTAGCCAAGACCTCCGTCGACGTGTTAAACTCCTCCGCCGACGTGTTAAACTCCTCGCCGACGTCAAGAGTTTATGGGAAATATGCATATAAATCTCCCACGATGAAGATCAAAGATTATCCCATCCGCATTTTTGAAAAGTGTTGCTCGCTGTGATTTCGCGATCTGATGTTCGATTTCTTCTTCGCTGAGATTTCGTGATCCGTTGTTCGGATATCCGTCGTTCATGTTTTGTATCCGTCGTAAGGTTTCATCGTCGTCGTTCACGTCAGAAGACAGGGAGGCCTGTTGTTTATTTTAGCCCTGGCACAGAAGGTACAAGGGAAACAGAGTGAGGTTCAAACCTCACCGGACGCCTTTGGCGCACCGGTAGCGGCTAGGTTGTTGGCGCGCTACCCGAACGGGAGGTTCCGCATTCGAATAACACGAAAGGGTTTTTCTTCATTGAAGTGGATGCAGCGGGTGGTGTTAGAGTTCGTGCGCAATTTCTCCATAGCGCGATTTTTGGTGTTGGCCAAGGTATTTTCGAAATTAATTTTTGCTAGTGTATTTTGTGGATGGAGGAAGTTTATTAGAGAGAAAAACAGCTTAGGAGTTATAAGGAGTTTGAAGCTTGCTTTATTTTGATAAAAGATTCTTTTTAAGGTGTTGTTTGCATTATCTTATTGCATTCTTATGAGAGATAAAGTTTATTGTTGATAAGACTATAAGGGAGAAATAAGGTGTATAAGGGATAAATATTTCTTGTAATGTTGAGAGTGCTTTTGGTTGATTATGGAAATGAAAGCATGATGTTTTAAGGTTAGAATTGCTTCTTGTGTGAAGTTGTGAAACCTTAAGTGGGCAGCTTTGAGATTGACATTAGCTTTCATTAAATTGGTTATAATCAAGCTATTCTTTACTTGGTTAAAGTGTTGGGCTTACTTCTTTGTTGATGATTTGAAAAGTTGTTTTGTGCTATTGTGATTTGAGTTGGTGGATGCTTTTTGTTCAAATAATGTTGGAGAGAAAAGGAGTTCTACTTGTTTCCTTTTCTAATGTTGATTGTGAAATGCTTCAAGGTTGTGTTTTGAGTTAAATGGTGTTGATTGAACCTTGGTTGATGAGCATTGTTGTTGAAGCCCTAATTGATGGTGAAAAGAACATGAGTATCATTGTTATGTGATTCTTTGCATAGTTGGCAATTGTTGGGGTTTCATGTTCTTGAAAGAAAGCATTCTATCCTATCCATTTCAGATATTGAGTTGAGTTTTCAGATTTGAGATTGAGATTGAGCTGAGTTGATTTGAGTTGAGTTTTGAGATTGGGAGTTGAGTATAGAACATATTGAGTCTCTAACAATTCTCTTTATGCTTCTATGAGTTTGAAAAATCACATTGGGTCTCTAACAATTCACTTTGTGATTTCCTACTAAGAAAGTTTTTCTTGGTGAGCTTGCTGAGTTTTTGGACAGGTTTTGATGGGGACTTGTGAGCAATTTTTGGACAGGTTTCGGTGGGGACTTGTGAGCAGTTTTTGGATAGGTTTCGATGGGGACTTGTGAGCAGTTTTGGACAGGTTCCGATGGGGACTTGTGAGCAGATTTGGACAGGTCCTAGCAGAGGACTTGTGAGCTGAGTTTGATAGTTCTATCAGAGAACTTGAGGACAGAGGTGCATTGGTTCTATGAGAAGAACTTGAGGATAGATTTGGCAAGTCTTTGAGAAGGCTTGTATGTAGAGGATTGATTTGTTCAAGAGTTGGACAGATCTGATAGACAGAGGAAGACTTGTACTAGACCGACTGACTATGTTTGGTACAAGTTGTTGAGCTACTATGGACGTGATCATAGAAGGCAGAGGTCTCTTAGGCTAAGCATTGAGGACAGGAGGTCTTCGATGGAAAGGAGTTCCACATGCTGGCAAGAGGTAGAGGCGATTGATCTTCCGAGGGATCATTTCCAGAGCGAGAGGGAAGGTATCTCCTTTGAGCTAGAGGCTCATAAATTTTGATTGGGGGAAGGTATCTCCTTTGAGCAGAGGCTCATAAATTTTGATTGGGGGAAGGTATCTCCTTTGGGCCGAGGCTCATAAACATTGTAATTGGGAAGGATTCCCAAAGAACTTTGAGATAACTTTTAGAGAAAAGTTTTGTGGACGTAGCCCAGCCATTCTGGGTGAACCACGTTAAAATTGGTGTCACTTTGTGGATGATATTGTGCATTGCTTTGATATTGCTTTGGGTATATTGCTTTACTATTTTGAAGTATAATGGAAAAAGTAAAAAGAGGTCTTATATTGTTCACCCCCCTCTCAGTATAAGCTTGTGTTCTTCAATTGGTATCAGAGCAGGTGCCTTCGAAAAGTTTAACAACTTGAAGGAAAAGCTAGTAAAGAACACAATGGATCATTCAAGTGGCAATGCAACACCTATTCTTGATGGGTCAGATTTTGGTCTTTGGAGTGCAAGGATGAAGGTTCATCTAATGGCACTTGGGAATGAGGTTTGGGAAGTGATTGAAGATGAGTACACTATTCCTGAACATGGTCCTAATACTAAAGAAGAAAGGCTCCTACATCACAACAATTCAAAAGCAATGAATGCAATCCTGAAAGGCTTACGAAAGCGAGATCTCACCAAAGTGATTCACTGCAAGACAGACTAGTGAAATGTGGAATCAGTTGAAGGTGGTTCATACGGGTGATACAAATGTCAGAAAGGCCAAGTTGAGACACTTCAAAGGTATGTTTGAACAACTCAAGATGAATGATGATGAAAATATTAGTGACTACATGCTTCGTATGGATGAGGTTGTTAACTCCATGAAAGACTTAGGTCTTGAGCTTGCTGAAAATGATGTTTGTGATAAGATTTTAAGATCTCTTCCTAATAGATTTAGTGAAAATATTTCTGCTATTGAGGAAGCTAAAGATTTGGATAAGTTGAAAAAGGATGAGCTCCATAGTATACTTGCAGCATTTGAGTTGAGAACTCAAGTGAAGGTTGATGTCAAGAAAGAGGCAGCTTTCAAGGCTACCAAGAAATCCAAGGGTAAACAACTTCAAGATAGTGATGAGTCTTCTAGTGATGAAGAGGCATATTACAGACAGAAAGGCAAGTTCTCTAGAAAGCACAAAAGTATGAAAAATATAAGATGTTTCAATTGTGGAAAGTTTGGTCATTATGCTACCGATCTGTACTGTTCCCAAGAATGAAAGTGATGAAGATAAACAGGATTCTAAGAGCAAGGATTCTGAAAAGCACAAGCATCACAAGAAAAACAAAGATGAGCACAACAATCAAGGAAAGAGGTATTCTCACAAGCACAAGAAGAGTTTCTACCTAGACAAAGCAAGTAAGTGTTCTAGTAGTGATAGTGAAAGTTCTTCAAGTGATGATGAAAATGAGATGTTGTTCATATCGAAAAAAGAGGAAGAACCGAAACATAGATTCATTATCATGAAATGTCTTAGATGTGGAAACTTTGGTCACCTTGAGGATGATTGCACAAATAATGATTTGGTTTCTAGTATGTATGAGGATGCTTCAGAAAACTATAAGGAAGATGCATGTATGGTTTTTGAAAAGGGTAGCACCTCTAGTGATAAGAAATCTGAAAAAGGCTTTGATGATTCAAAAAGCAAACAAATAGAGGAAGATATAGAGGAAGGTGAAGTAGATCTTGAAGGTGAACTTATTAGTGCTCTTAGTGCTTTGAAAAAGGAAAGAAAGAAGAATGCTAGACTCAAGGATAAGTTAGATGAAT